>OX243814.1:10151951-10244451 GCA_945859605.1 Lumbricus rubellus | reverse complement strand
GCACGTCAACACACGACATCACGTAAAGTGACGTCATACTCGTAAAAGTTCCGATGCAAACGCGCTCAAAACCAGCTGGTTCATTGCAAGCGGTTATATTCGAAAGTTCCATAGCGACTTTAAGTTTAGCCTACTTGGTGCCTTTCGAGCTGCTTTCGCCTTATATAAATGATGTATTGTGTACACGCAATCATATTGCACACAATCATAATTATGCATAATGGAGGCAGTGGTGTAGTGGTTCAAATCCACCTCAAGCCGTCGCGTTGGAACCCAAAACAAGTCATTCACCCGCAAATGCTCATGCTCTTCAGCATGAAGGCCCATAGTCGGGAGAGCCTCTCAGTAGATTCTTGAAGTGGCGCTGTAACAAGTCATACATTAGCTATGACATTATTTGCGTGCATCCAAATATGTACAAATCGTAATCGTAATCCTCGAGATTTCTAGTGCTGTGCATAAGATAATACAACATCTCATAAATCTTTGTATTCATGTATTGTATACAGAACTATAAAATTATGACCTACTTACCTGTGCACTCGGTAGTAGCCGAGATACGAAATGAAGATGTTGTTGAAAGGCCTTCTTCATCATCGACAATTATTTCCAACGTTTTCGTGCAACGCGCGAAAGAAAGTTGGCTTGTGAAGTTGTGAAAACAGTTTCCATTCATTCATCTGCGAGGAAGAAAAACGAAACAGAAGATGTTGGGAATGAGCTGTCAAAATATCTCGAACGAACACACACATGCGCACGCACACACACACAGACACACACACACACATACAAACACACACGCACGCATACAAACACACACGCACGCACGCACACACACACACACACACACACAAATGAGCACGCACACACACACGCACGCACACACACACACACAAATGAGCGTCAACAACGCATTCCCTAAAATTCATTCGGGGCGTACCAGGTAATACAGTCATTAGTTGGACAGGTTTGTTAATAGTAGCAATCACATCTGCAAGAATACGCAATGACCCATGGACCACCCTGTCTGTGTGTGTGTGTGTGTGTGTGTGTGTGTGTGTGTGTGTGTGTGTGTGTGTGTGTGTGTGTGTGTGTGTGTGTGTGTGTGTGTGTGTGTGTGTGTGTGTGTGTGTGTTGTGGCTGCATAAATTATTTCATCAATGCATGCGTGCGCGTGTCTGTTAGTTGTCAATCTGTCTGTCTTTCTGTCTGTCTTCTTAGTTACCTACCTGTACCAACCTCTATCCGTCCATCCATCCTATCTATCTATCTATCTATCTATCTATCTATCTATCTATCTATCTATCTATCTATCTATCTATCTATCTATCTATCTATCTATCTATCTATCTATCTATCTATCTATCTATCTATCTATCTATCTATCTATCATCATCATCATCATCATAAACATCATCATCATCAACAACTGCAGCATCATCATCATCATCATCATCATCATCATCATCATCATCATCATCATCATCATCATCATCATCATCATCATCATCACCATCATCACCATCATCATCATCATCATCATCATCATCATCATCATCATCATCTTCATCATCATCATCATCATCATCACCTATCTATCTTTATCTACATCGATGCTCATCCTGCTATTTATATAACGCACTAAAAATGGCAATGAAAGATTTTTTATATACATGTAGCTGCAGATGGTTTTGCAAGCTCTGTATTACATTTTATTTCTCATTTTAATAAGAAACTTTATGCATAGATCTATATGTATATTATTGACAAATGTGCGTGGAAGTTTAAAAAATTATATCAGGTCTCATATCCATATCTTCATTTATAGTTAGACCTAATCAAAGTGTCCAGATTACATTATGAAGAAACAACTGCGACTGAAAAATAGACAAATGCCCCTTGAAATGCTACAAGCATGGAGTTTGCAATACGGAGAGGAGGCATATCGGTATACATTGGAGATCCGAACGCTTTTCTCACGAGTATCGCCTACCGCCCCGCTGAGTCCCGAAAAAGTACTTGACTCTATCCCTTGACTTTGTTCATCCTACTTGTACATCAAAGGCCCCCTCACTGCGTATTACTCCGCCGCACCGTGATGGAGTCCGCTTGACGTCATATGGCGCTGCACCAATCGGCTGCCAACTGTCGGATTGCGTTTGCGATCAACTTAAAAAGATGGCGCGACCCCAAACGGAGAGTTTATATTGAATCAGTGGCTTCATCTGGTGGCGAGTCGTTGAACGAATAATTCGTTTATGTGCATTTTTTTCTATCAGTCCGTTGTTCAAATAAATGTGGCATTTAGGAGATTGGCTGTTTTTACTCGTAAGTTTGTTTGGTGTGAGCGGCGTGACGTCGACTATGAAATAGTGAAAAAGTGACCTTTAAACGACCTGATGATTAGTTTTCTACTAAATGAATCGAAAACCAAATTATCCTACCTAGGCTACATCGCTGTTATGAACAATGGAAGGTGAAGTCGAGTGAATATTCATCATCATCATCGTTATCCGTGGGCTCAATGCCCGTAGGAGTCCGATGCCACTCTCTGTCTGAGTCTGTCTCGCATCAGGCTTCCCAGCTTCAACCGGTCCGGTCAGCAGGTCCGCTCCATACCATTAACATCTTGGAGCTGCTAGACCACCTTGTCCGATTGAAGAGAATATTGGGAGAGAGGCACGAAGGACAACCTGGGTCAATGCCCGTATGTGGACCACGTATGCTCTCGCTTTCGACTCTCTCCACCGGTCTGTCCTGACCGGCCTGTGCATGTCTGCTCCACATCATGACACCTTGAAGCATCTGGGCCGCTATGTCACTTGTGTCGTGGTTTTTGTGGATTTCAATCGTCTTGGTCTTTTCTGCCAGTGTATCTCCACTCATCTGGCAAACCTTCCTCCTTTGTCCTGGCTTAAGACCGGCACGGAGACGTTGTTCGTTCTCTGTGGCGGAGGATGGATGCAGTTTAACGTCATGCCCAGGACCAATAGGACCAGGAGTGAATATTACAATAATTCTATTTTTTTAAGTAGTAGGCCTACAATAGCATTACAATAATAATTTTTATAATAATATTTATAATTCAATTCATACCTGGGCCCTAACAGGAAAATATTTGTTGAGTCGTTGCTGAAATTATAAAATTATACAAACTATTATAATTTATTTCATTTCATCATTATTTAGCCTACAGCAGTGTGATATAATGATGCTAGGCCTATTTACTACTGCAATATACGCTAGGCCTGCCATCTAAACTGATTAGTATGCCTATTATTAGGCCTATATCGAATTATGTGTAAACTTAAATGACGTGTCTCCGGAATTATCTTTCAAATATCTAATTTCAAAATGTTTTGCTCCTTACAATTTCGTGTAGCTTTGATAGCTAGCATTACTGTATGTATAATTGTATATTCTAAGGGTCAGTTGCTGTCTAACGACACTGCAGCTCAACAAAAATGTGTCGCGCTTATCGTTAATGAATTTTATCCATTCCTGTACCGGCACTATAATACTTTTATAGAGTACGGTAGTGGTGAAACACTATCCTTAAGAGACACTAACCGCGTGTAGCGTTGTAATCTATTATAGTCCATGATCTAGGTCGCATTCGACAAGGTTGCGATGTTTAAGTGGCTCAATAAATTTGGCAGTACCAAAATGGCCCTGAACTTTATCATACCTTCCGCAGTTTCGCTAGAAGGCTGTCATGGCGGGTTTTTTATTGACCGCCACACACGCGAGTTACAACATAGCAAAGATTATGGAGTGCCATAACATCTCAATGCACTTCAGAACATCTATCGTTTTGTGCCTGATTAGCCTTCAACGTTGACATAATTATGTTGTCTTCATGGCGTCAAAATTCGTCGATCCAACCTTCGTGCACCAGCAACTGACGTAGAAGTTTCCTGGACTGCAGTGACGTAAGTAACATCGCTATTGGAACTATAGCAAGGCAATTTTTGATGCTTATTGTATATTCCCATGCAGTCAAAGGCATAATCCATTAGAAAGTTCCATGAGAATTTGAGGAATGAATGAACAAGTGAGTGAGTGAGTGAGTGAGTGAGTGAGTGAGTGAGTGAGTGAGTGAGTGAGTGAGTGAGTGAGTGAGTGAGTGAGTGAGTGAGTGAGTGAGTGAGTGAGTGAGTGAGTGAGTGAGTGAGTGAGTGAGTGAGTGAGTGAGTGAGTGAGCGAGTCACTGAGTGAGTGAACCACCTCGGAAAACTAATGTGTGCAACTGTGCATGGCAGTAAGACTACCAAGTTACCAACTAGCATTTAATGAGACCCTGTGAGAGTTCCACATGGAAGCTATGATGGTCTGATATGGTATATTGAGAGTATGCAGCTCACACGTACACACTGTAGCCTACACAGCATGCAGTTGTATGTATGCACGCATGCAGTTGAAAAATGGATTTTCATTTGTTTTTGTAATGCAAAGTACACAACTGTGATGTTTACGATGCGAACAGCAGCAGGCACTCAGCTTCCTTTACGTAATTGCATAAAAAAAATTAATGCAATACACTCTATACCACAAGCAGTGCATGTTCCATCCAAGTGTCATCACATAAATATTATATCTCCTGTCATCCAGCGTCCATCACATGCATAACCTTTCACTCGACCTCATATACCACGCGCGACCTCTTCTTTTCAGCCCCGTCTATCCGCGGGGTTCTCCCTAGCACCTCTCGGAAATAGGTTGAAAATGACGTTAGAACAAAATCCTCGCTGGTTGATGGTTAATAGTTATCCTGGGGTTGCCTTCGACGATAGAAGAGATTGTAAATTATTGTCTGAAGACTGAAGTGGCCGATTTAGCTCAGTATTTATTATGACATCCGGAAAGCGGAACAACTGGCTCTACCTGGATTTAAAAATATCACGGCAGCCGCCACACGAGTCTCATAGATCTACAGAACACACAGGTAATATATACATATATATATATTCACAATATATATATATATATATTGAGATTATTGACCCCATAGCATGAGATGAGAGACGTCTTCATATATAGCTTTCTTCTACATGTATACAAACAGATATATTTTATATTAGACAACACTGTGTATGGAGCAATGTCTCACACAGTCACGCAACCTTCGCACGTTATGCAATATAAGTCTTCTATTCCGACATCAAGTAGACATAGACATACACAATACATAGACATAGTACTCAAAATCAATCGATGAAAATATGGCAGTTGTGTTGATTTCTTCATACGGACCTCATCTCAGATTTCATGGACATTTATTTACCCCTAAACGTTTGCAGATTACACAGTAAAAGTCTGTTGCAATGTTCATCACGATCAAAGGAACAAAATTATATACCTTTGTCAGCCAATCAGCATAAATTATTTGCTCATTGTGGCGTGAATCACACTAATATACATAGATCTACAAACACACATCCGTACATACATATTAAACACATAATAAATATATACACATGCATGCACGCATACATACATACAAACATACATATATACATACATACATACATACATACATACATACATACATACATACATACATACATACATACATACATACATACATACATACATACATACATACATACATACATACATACATACATACATACATACATACATACATACATACATACATACATACATACATACATACATACATACATACATACATACATACATACATACATACATACATACATACATACATACATACATACATATATACATACATGTATGCATGTATACATACATACATGCATACATGCATACACACTGTAGAGGCCATGTGTTGCTGTGTGTCAGCTGCTGTCGTGTGATGCAAGTGATGAGCTGGAAATTGAACCGAAACTGACTTAGTGAGCAAAGAGAGACAGGAGGAGATGCAGTGGAGGTCTGACACCTGTGAAATCGGAAGCAGTCAGTCGAATGACAGACAGATTGACGTTTCAATTAAACACGACCCAGAAGAGGATTTCGAAAAGAATATACAGACAGACAGACAGGCAAAAAAGACAGACCGAGACAGACACACCGAAACAGACAAGATACATAGAGAGACAGACAGACAGAGACAGAGGCAGAGACAGAGGCAGAGACAGAGAAAGAGGCAGAGACATTGGCAAATACAGACGGACAGGTAGGCTGACAGATAGACAGGCAAAGAAAGACAGACCAAGACAGACAGAGATACACAGAGATAGAGAGACAGGCAGACAGAAAAGAGACAGACAGAGACAGAGGCAGAGACATAGATAGACAGACAGGCAGACACAGAAGTACCGAGACAACCGCAAGCAGAGAACAGTCTCATCTAAAAGTAGCTTTGCTGTCAAATTGTCTCTGGTTTTTTCCCCTCAAGCATCCCACGAGAGGAGACTTTATGGTCAACGCATGACAATGAAAATCTATTATAGGTAATTAATTATGATGAAACGGGGATTTAACTAAAGAACAGCAGTTCATGAGAATGTGGAAGACGACGAACAACCTGGATTGAAAACATAATGTCTTGGACAGGCTTGATTATGATTGAATTACTGAGGATGACAGAGGGGAAAATACATTTGGAGACAGACAGGCAGTCTGTTCATGGTGCCGCCAACCTTCGGATCGAAGACGCATGAAGACAAGACAAGATTATTTAAAGAGAAAATTTATCAGAACAGTCAAGTCTTTCGGGGTTCTGTGCATGTCAGTGTGTGTTTGTTCGTGTTTATGCTTCATTGTCGTCGTCGTCATCGTCATCATCATCATCATCGTCGTCATCGTCATCATCATCATCATCGTCATCGTCGTCATCATGTCCATCTTCATCTTCGTCATCGTAATATTACTGTCATGCCATCGCCTTCATCATCAAAATCTTCATCATCACGGTCTTCATCATCATCATTGCCACCTTTATCACCAACATCATAGACATCCTCAACCTTATCATCAGCATCATTCATACAGAAACTCTGTTCAAATATTCTTCTAACTGCAGCAGAGCGAGTCACACTTGCAACTGACTTCTATGGCGCCTTTCTAAAGAAAAGCTGGAAATTGATCAAAAGATGGCTGCTCCCTAAAGTGAAACCGCATACAATCTGGTCTACATGGTCTTACTTAACCGGACTCTTTGAACGCCCGTCAACAATTTCCGATTGCGTTCAATCTCGATGCTGTGCAATGTATCAGAACAACTCAGAACTACAGTTGCTGACGGAATCTCGCTTTCAAACTATCGAGAACTTTATCTAAACCGTCGACCTTTGGTGGCTTTGCAGTGATCAGCTGATTCAGCTACCCTCGGGGCGAATATGTCTCTGTAACTACATGTCAGCCTACTCTCTCGGTCTTTCTGACTGTCTCTTCCTCTGTAACTAGCTCTTCCTGCCTTTGTAACTGACTCTTCCTGCCATCGTATGTCTGACTCTGCCTTTGTAACTGACTCTTCCTGCCTTCCTATGTCTGACTCTGCCTTTGTAACTAACTCTTCTTGCCTTTGTAACTGTCTCTGCATTGTACTAACTTCCTGCCTTTGTACATCTGTATCTACCTTTGTAACTAATTCTTTATACTCTTTTATAATCCTGTATCTGCCTCTAGGTCTTCTACAACGCACATTACTGTATTTTCATGCACTGTGACTTTTAACTCCATCTCTTTGGTGTTTCTGACTATCTAGCATTTCGTAGTAGGCACTAGGCCTACCTGTCTTTGACTCTTCAACTGTTTGCTTGGAACAATGTCTCTGTGTGACTATGAGTGTGTAAACTGTGGATACCTGTATGTGCTGTGGAGCTGCTGCAGTAGTCTCTGTAGCTCTATTTCTGACCTGTCTATGTCTGTGTCTGTCTGTCTATCGGCTTCTCTGTCTGTCTGTCTGTCTGTGTATGTCTGTCTGTCTGTCTGTCTATCGGCTTCTCTGTGTGTCTGTCTGTGTCTGTCTGTCTGCCTATCGGTTTCTCTCTCTGTCGCTGGTCCTTTTTTCTGTTCAAGACCCACCCTGACACAACCTTTCACAGTCTGTCTTGGCTATCGTTCGATGTGACTACAATGCACTTCGCATCAAAGCAAAACGAACACTGCATGGATAAAACGACCTAAAAAAACCTCATTAGATTAGATAGAAATATGCACTTTATATTATACCTGTATCGTTTACACTTTTAAACGAAAACACACGGACAATTCTTGTGCATGTTAGCACAGTATGAATATGAATATAATAATTATACATATTACATAATTACATGTAGGCATATGGATATATTTATGTATATATATATATATAATTATATATATATATTAAAGGCTAACAAAGCTAAAAGAAACTGTGTATTGTGTATGAGTATCTCATTGGTATATATAATTATATAGTTTTCATAAAATAATAACGTTTGCACACACTCCTTTGTCAAAGTCAGGAATAGTCCACACACATGTTTGTCTTTCGTCCAGAATCTTTAATGCTTTAATAATTTAGCAGGTAGGATATACTGTTATTTCCATCTCACTGAGAGCATATAGCCTATGCATCCTTCTATGCATAGAGCAGTACGCAGCCTATGTCTAATCGCAATTTCTAAAGCTCTTGCTAAAAGCTCAGGGCAACAGCTTATTTACGAGCGCTGCGTCTCGTCAGAGAAGTCCTGCAGAGGCAATAAGTTGGTCTCGCACTTTTGAGGTTCGCAATTACTTTCAAATTTGATGACTAAGCTTATTCGAGTTTTGCGCTACAATCTCTATTGTAACACAATTATTCTAATAACTTGGATATGTGGACTTGTTTCCGGATTTCAACTCACGGCGCAATATTAGGCCATTAGTCATGCGCGATTTAAATTATTTCATGCATAGGGCAATAATATTTTCGTATAGGAAGTCCAGGAACTTTGACCAACAGCAAATGCATCTAAATAATAGACGACAATCTATAATTATTATAGACGATTTATCTTGTAACGTAAAGCTGCGAGTGATTCTGGGTTCAAGCTCCCAATTAGGTGATTAGTTGCATACCATATGGACAATTGGACATGGAGTAAATCCTTTAGGACTACAGGCTCACAATTAAGCGCTCATCGCCATCTATGCTTTACAGACACTGGTGTAATATACATGTATCTAACTGATTACCCCATTCTATATGCCCACTCTGGAGTCCACCTTCCTTACGTATAACACTCGGACTTTAATTCCTCGCTTGTGTCTGCAAATGTCTGCGCTAATAAATGAGACATACGTCGTCCATGGACTGTGTGCCAAATTGCCAAAGCGTCAGTTATCAAGACGACTAGAGATGCTCGCTTCCGACAGTGATAGCATGTGGACCAGAAACCCAATGATTGTTTTCTCTTCGTCTTGATGCTCTGAGGTATTTTGGTCAATGGATGGATCGGATGTTCTTCGTTCAGCTAAAAAAGTCACTGGTTCAATTGCTCTTACCCAGCCGTCTGTGGACGTGTGAAGGACGAGTTTGGAATGCCACCAATTGTACAAAGAAGAAAAGGAAAGGAACTAAACAGGAAAGGGATGAGGAGGAGAAGAAGGAGGAGAAGGAGCATTAGGATTAGGAACAGAAGGCATGTGAATAAACCGAAGGTATCGACTGGAAGGTTCCAACGAACAATAGCCTATTGTACAATAATCGGGTCTTTGATTCAGGGCTTTTTAGCGAGCAGTTCTTGACAAAAGTGTGCTGCAGTTCTAAATGGATTTGTGCAGTTGTAGAAGCACTTCTGTGCAGTTAAAAAATAGTGAGAAGAGTCATTGCCAATTAAGGGTAATTTACCTTGGAGGATAAAAATTGTGCAGTTCTAAAAATTCATTTAAAAACTCCTGCTTTGATTCTAGACCAAACTAATAAACTATAGGTTAGATCTAAACTTAGAACTCGTTTGTTTCAGTTTGTTTTATAACAGAATGACCTTATATTTACCCAAATGTTCTTACCTTACCTTATAGTCCTTCCTGATTGGACATCGGGCAACGCAGCTTCAAACGCCGCCACAGACTACACCTTGGGGTAGTCAGTGCCTGTCGCAAGCCAGGATAAAGGAGGACGGTTTTGCGATCAACTTGCAACCCGCCCAGGTAACAAATACTTTTGCAACATAAACGACTCAACTATTCTAACTGAAATTTTACTTACCCGTTCAAGAGCCGTTTGAGAGAGAATCAGGACGAACAGTGCGCAGCAATATTGACATATTTTCTGAGTATAGGCCTACTATTAAAGGCAATGCATCAGTCTGCATGGTGTATAATAATTGGTCGAATCTGACGAAACAACGGAGTCATCGTGAGTCGTGACCTGCACATGAAGTCACGCTATGCGCCAATCAACCATGACTATCTCTCCGCCGACGAAGACTGCCACATCACGAACGACAAAGCATCGTTAGATTCTGTCCGGAAATGGCGACACGAACTTTCATATAGATGAGCTTCGTAATCGTAATCGTAAACGTAATCTCCAACTTTCTAAAGCGCCACTCGAAAGCCAAGCGAAGGGCATCATCTTATTCGCGAGCGCTGAGTTTCGTACTGCATCTATCCAGTTCCGATCGAGAATAATATTAATTAGACGTGTCGTTGTCTGGTTGAATTGGAGCCGATTTCATGACATCCACCTTTCCATACCTCCGCTAAGTTTCCGGAATTCCCGTTTTCAGCGCAGACATAGGCTTAAGACGGGAGATCGAATATGTGAAGTAAATGAAGATGGACGTCGTTTGAGTATTGATGATGAATGCGAGATCCAAGCGTTTTGATAAATCGAGTCTCGTTTTATGAGTTGGTCGTTGCAATAATAATGTAGAAGAGCAATCCTGTGACAGAATTCTGAGCGAAACGCAGAATAGCAGCCTATAATTTTATATACATGTATGGATATAGGCCTATTATTATGTTGATTTAAGAAATATATTTATGTATTATCATAATTATGTATCTTTTATGTAATCCTACCTGCATGAACAAGGCAATTAATATAGCACCCTAAAGAAATTACGAAAGCCCTACATGTAGACGCTAGAATATAAATGAGGTAGATAGGCCTAAGCGTCAACAGAAGTGGCAACTAATCCATGTTATAAAGCACGCTGTCCTGAGTATTCCTGTCGGAATAGTACATGAATAGGCCTACGTAATAAGTCCCGCTGTGAGCAATAACACATGTACACTGTACACTGTGTACACTGTTGTACAGTGAGCTTCTGTTTATCTGTTTTCGCGCTCAGTCGTCTGCTATCATAACACAGACGACATCATTGAAAAACAGACGAACCGACCAAAAACCGGAGCAATATCGATAATAATTTTATATTGAAATGGATGACAACTGATCCCCACACACACATCGTAGACAAACACACGAGTTAGTTATCACTGATGGTCGCGACAATCAAGGACGATGTCGTAACACCTGTATAGGCCTACACTTGCATGCACGTGTATACATTTGCCCACACATGCATACACTTGCATACACGTGTATACACTTGCACACACATGCATACACGTGTATACACTCGCATAAACGTGTATACATTTGCATGCACGTGCATGCACTTGCATGCACGTGCATTCACTTGCATACGCGTGCGTACCGATCGGAGTTAACACGCCAGAGACGCCACTCATTTTTTACACTCCAATATGTTAGCGTATACACTTGCATGCACTTGTATGCAATTGTACACACTTGCATTATACTCGGATGAATTTGCACGATCTTGTATGCACTTACATGATTCAGTCTCTTTCACTTTTATGAACTTGCTTGTATGCGCTTGTATACACTCGCATGCACCTTTCTACTTTTGCAGACTTGAATACTCTTGTATATGCTTGCATACACTTGCATATATATATATATATATATACACTTCTGGACTTGCATGCACCTGTATAACTTACATGCAGTTGTTTTCACTTTTATATGCCTATATATATAATCGATTACGCTTGTATGTACTTGCATGCACGTGCATACACTTGTATATGCGTGTTTGTATTTGCATGCGTTTGCATACACTTTTATAGACTTGCATACATGTGCATTTCTGTATAATATATTATATAAGCTGACGAGGCCATGAACTTAAGCCATATTGTGTACACGGCTTGCATCTGCGCAGGAGTGTAGCATGCTGACTCAATTATGTTTTTGTTTGAGCCCCATGGCCCATTTAAAATGTTCGATCTGCTGAAGCAAATGGCCATTGTATGAACGAATGGAAGTAGGCCTGTAATTATAGGTATAATAATGTATATTAGGCTAATGCACGTGCTTAAGGGCCAGTTGAATGCTTTTGCTGGTCGACAATTTACAACCGTTTCTCTTATAATTACGGCTGCTATCAATCATTCCTCCACAGCAAAGTCTTTTGCATTAACAATACACACAGTGTCTTAACTTACATTAATATTGTATAAGGACCCGGTGTTGAAAACGTTTTTACCGCCCGACTTCGTTTTGTTCCTTTGCTGTTGTTCTCTGTTCATGTCGTAGCATATTTTACCATCTATCAATGCTGCTGTTAAGACTCGCGTAGACAGAACAGCGTTGTTATTATTTAAACACTGTTGACATTCGTTCTCGTGTTCTGCCTACATGTATAAGTAGCTTCTCTTTTTTTCGCTATTTATCATCTATGTCGTCAGTTTCTTGCTTTTCTTGCGTGTGTACTGAAGGGTGTCGATCCTTCTGTTTTACATGTTTCCATTTTACACATTCTACCACAGTTTTCTGTACGCGTGTATAGACTATAAATATTAAGCATGGCGAACATAATCTGTGCCTTAATCACAGTGCTAAGTCTGGACGTTTCTGGGGGAAAAGTTCCCCTTTAGGAATGACATTTCTCCATAAAGATCTTGAGGCTGTTGCTCACTTGTATAAAATGTACCATTTCCCCTCCCTGGAAAACACAGCATGCAACATTCCCCTCCCCAAAAAGTTTGTAAAATTTAGGTGCAAAGCCTAAAATGGTCATCAGATTTTGAAGTACCGGAATGTTTATCGGAGAAAGACAGAAAATGTCCGGTTAAAGGGTGTCTAGCCTGGGTTCAGCGGTTACCGCCCTTCCAAAATGTCTAGAGCGATATTTAGAAAAGACACAGCGCAGGGCACTAGCTTATTGGCGAGCGCTGTATATGGTCAGAGAGATGTCCAATGGCACTCCCAGTTTAGTTGCCAGAAACCAGAGGAAGCAGAGCATGGTCAAGGGAAGTCCGTTTCAAGTTATTGGACCAACCACACTGCAGAGATGGAGCGACTCTGCATAGTTTTAAATATTGGCTGAAGAACTTGAAACAAGTATCGACTGAGAGACTGGAGAAAGCATAATTTATGAGGATGATCAGGTAAAGGTGAAGAAGACCTGACGAGAGTAAACTACTTAGACCCCTGAAAGAGCCAGTCTGCACCTCTGCCCTTATTTCATGCAAATGATTTTCTTCGTTGAAGTTTCTTGCGTGACCTGCAGAGTGTCTTGTTCGCTGTCGATGTTTCCATTTTCAATTATTCTCTATCACGGTAGACCCTGTGTATAATAGGCTAATTGTATGCGCACACTTATCTTAATTAGCCTATCTACACTGTGTCCCAATAAATTTGGCACCCTTTTTTTAATGGGAATAAAACAGGTATCTACAAATTGGTAATTTATGAACGGCCCTCACTAAAAAATTACGTCATAATGACGTCATTAAGTTACATATCGAAACCAAATGTAAAAAATCGTTAGCGAATGGCGTTCAGCCAAGAAGACAAAATTGTAATAAAATTCTTACGGAAAAATAAACATAACGGCGCAGAAAAGTTTATTCGAAAATTTCCGGACAAGGAATGAGCTATCTAAATAAGCTTCTAAGGAAAATTATTTGACCGGTTCGTCGGAGCGTCGCGCTAGTATAAAAGTTGTGTTCGGTACTTAACATTTGAATTTTTTGATGCAAATGACGTAATTGTGACGTCAATATTCATGCCAGACACTTCATATTTGAATCAGTGTAAGAAAATTATCTCAGGATAAAAACAGTTTTGAAATTTTGAAAATCGACTAAGATTTGCCTGTTTTATTCACATTATAAAAGGGTGCCCGATTTATTGGGACACAGTGTAGCGCCTCTTCTCTTCTCAAACTTGCCAGTAGCCTACATTCTTTTGTACGCGCCTCGGCTGATATTCAATGCATGTACCTTTCACCTTCACTGTATCACTCAACAGAATATAATAGCTAATGAATAGTCAAATCCGATCCTACGAGGTGTCAAAACTATCACATTTCCATTATGCTATATTATGCAAACTCCTAAACTACTGTTTTTCTTTGTCTATACGCGGCATCATGTGTAGGATCTACATTGCCATAGATCTATTATACATGGGCGTCCGCAGCGGGGCGCAAGGGGGCGCAAGTGCGCCCCTCTGGATTTTTCGCATAGTTGCACATAAATTTAGATTTGTTGGTTGTGAATGTTACAACACGATTTTCAATGTGATTATCGATTCGTTCTACAAGTTGAACCTTTATATCTTTCTTTGGACGCATAACTTATAGGTAGGCTATAGGATTCTCTCGTGGTAATATGGAAATTCAAACTGTCAAACTGAATTAAATATAGACCATGTGACAATTATTCAAAATTTTGCGTCCCCCTAGAAAAATTCCTGCGGACGCCCATGCTATTATAGGACCCTTATTGAACCCACATAGGTCCCATGTAATGGCAGTAATGCCCATGAGAGCAGGACTCATTTTAGCTTGCAGTTTGTGATAAAATGTGCAGTTCCAAATGGATTTGTGCAGTTGTAGAAGCACTTACATGCAGCCAGAAATAGTTTTAAAAGGTCACTGTCGTCCGATCGGGAGTTATTTGCCATGGAGGATGGGAAGGGAAAGAAGAGGTTGTGCACTGTGCAGTTCTAAAAATTTATTTAAATGTTATTTTAAAAGCCGTGCATGGAAAAACCTATGCTGGCAGAGAGAGCGCTCTGGTTTTCCAGTCGAAATTCTCCACGTTTTTCAACCAGTTGAGACAAATAATATGTTTTTATACGACAAGCTTGAATTCCGAGTGGATGGCTTGTTCACGGGAGCATTTTTTATGCATTGAATCGTCGCTAGAGAAATACCTGAGCCGTATTCCATTTCATGCAATTCCGTGCGTATATCATTAGGCCTATTAGTCTTATTATTGGGGTATAGCTTATATTATCCAGTGTATCGGATCTGTTTGATGGTCATGCTCAGGTGCCTTTGAGAGTCTCTTGCAAGTTGCCATGCAAATAATATACTACAGGTACATAATGAGACAGAGACAGACAATGATTCAGGTACAAAGACACACCCATAAAAACCTAGAGACATGCACACAGGTAAAATGATGTGGCGCCATGAACAACAAAAAACAGTAGCATGCAGATCGACCGACCGACTGAAACAATAACACTAAGACAGACAGAAAGAGAAACAGGGAAATAGACAGGCAGACAGACAGAAAGACAGACCGACACAACCGGAAACACAGACAGACATACAGGCAGGCAGACAGATATACACGCAGGCAAGCAGATAGACAGACAAACAGACAGATGGATAAGCAGATATAGGCCTACACAGGTTGACACACACGCAAACAGACAAACAGAGAGACGAGAAACTCGGCGATGCGTGTGGTAAGCATTTCGATGTGCGCTGCTGTCCAAGTTGGATCATAATTTGCAGCATCTGCTATATATATATATACATAAATATATATATATATAAAACAGTAGCATGCAGATATATATATATATATATCTGCTGCAGCTCATCATCGGAAGACAGAGTGAATGAGTGCATCACTGCTTTTGATCGATCCATGATAGAGATCTCAAGCGTTGAACATTTTCTTAAATTAAGACCAATGTCTAATCACTACAGACACTCGTTTGGGCAGGACTCTTGCAATCATCAAAATATTTAAAGTTAGCGGATTTGTTATTGTTCATCCAAATGTGGCGAATCTAAGTTTCGACTGATTTAGGCTAAATCATAAACGCAGACTATAAGCCTTATTAGAAAAATCAATAACCAATAGCTAGGCCTATTAATAGTCATTCACTGGTCATAGGGCCTATTGCAAAATTTTTAGCTGCGCGTTCGCAAAGTTTTCGTGGCTGTCACCACCTCCTTTAAAACTTTAAAGTGTTATAGTGACCACCGCTGCCGCCTTCGCAATACGAGGCCTACCAGACCACACTGCGATGTTGTTATGTAACGCTGTAGCTGGACTGCATTATAAATAGAAATTTTCTGTCTAAATAATAGAACAAACAAGCTTCTTAGTGCTTTAATTAATTTCTCTGGCTGTAAACGGAGGAGTGCATTAGAGAGTGAATTGTAGAGATGTGCTGTAAATAATTTATTTATATCTCTACAATTGTCTTCTATTTTTGAGGTTCCTATAATTATAATAGGACCCATGTCCATGGCAGCTACAGAGTACAGACTCTGAGGGAATGAATATCATCGCCCTTGATGAACTCGACAGCAGCTCTCCTCCCTTGGTTCACCCGTAATTGCCTCTCGCTTTTGGCCTCTCTGCTCCCACTGCATGACAGCTATCGAGTTCATTGCACTCAATGAACTGCAAGAGGGATTTAAAGCTGTGGTGTTACAGAGTTTCCTCAGTACGTTTAATCCTCGTCTGGGCATCCTCTCCTTTCACACTTCCTAATCCTCCTTCTATTCCTTTGTCATCTCCTGCTCTTCCTACATACTCTTATTTTCCTTATCCTTTCCTCCTCCCCTCTACTTCCTTCTCCATTTCTCTCCTCTTCCTGTTTTCCTCCTCCTTCTATTTCTATTTCTATTATTCATACTGCTGTCTCTCATCGAAATCCTTTTTCAATCTGATAATGTAATGGATGCGTTTTTATGTTGACGTCTATACGTATACGACCCTCCTATAGGCTACCTCTGCTCTTCCTACATACATTTATATAATATATACATGTATAATATATATGTGTGCATAATGCATATATTTATGCATATAATATAATTATTATATTCTGCCTCTCTATATCGTTCTATTAGCACAGCTGTCTGTCAATGCGACGCTTCGATATGAGCTGACCTCCCACTCCAGCCCAATTAATCCTGCGTTCAGTACAGTACAATCAATATAATCAAACCGCATGTAATGTAATGTAAGCTGAATTATTCCGCTGACGCTTCTGTCGTCGCGGTTATCAAGGTAGATGCGTAAGGTAAGCCGGAGTGAGCTTTCTGGTCGAACTTGCCCCGTGGTCGAAATCACCCCGGCTTTCCCTGCGTTGTGTCTAGTCAGAAAGGTTGTCAAAAGCAGGGTGAGAATTGTCGGGCGGTTTGGGGTTTCAACCCTGTCTTTCTTAGAGCCCTATTATAGTAAAGGCTGTTTTCGCACCCCAATTTCAATTGGATCACAGTCCAACCCCCTTCTCCTCTACCAACCCCCATCTATTTTCCACAATGCTCCGACTGTCCAAAAGAGTAGCCTAGTCAGAAGGAGGTCGTAGTCAGGTTGCCAATTAGCCTAATCAAAGGATCAGAGGTGGCAGAGTTAGATCATTGGCAATAATAATTTATTATATGAACATTGAACAGTTTCCCTTAATAAACATATTTCTAAAGTCGTGTGTTTTCAATTCAGAAGAGAATTTTCTAAGTTCAGAACGTAAGGTAGTAAAAGATGACGCCATACTTCAGCCTCAATCGACTTATTTTGCGTTATTTAGCCTATTTCCCAGAATTCTTCTATATGGAGGCCAAAACCACGCACGCTCTTTCAAAAGGTTATAATTATATATAAATTATATTATAGGCCTATCTAGCCTATCTATGGGTTCCGGAGGGGGGAAAGCGAAGAAGAGGCAGACCAAGAAACACCTGGAGACGTACATTTAGGCCTAAGGAAGATCTGGAGAAGATGGGACTGGATTGGGACGAGGCGGAGGAGGTAGCTGGTGACCGTATGGAGTGGCGAAGACTTGTTGACCAATGCTCCGATCGGAACAGGAGGAACTAAGTCTAAGTAAGTATCTATCTATATATAGGCCTATATATAGGCCTATATATAGCCTATGCGTGTATCCGCAATTCCGCATATCGGTAAGGTCGATGGCCGCGCGTCTGCACGCTACTCTGTGAAAGAGAGCGTGCGGACCGCGGCTCGATTCCCGATGGTGGCTAATTCAGAGATTCAAAAATCTCGGACTAGCACGGTCCGTCCAAGGGGACTTGCATAAACGTAGGCCTACAGGCCCTACATAGGTCTAGGCATGCAAAACTCTGTGTAGGCTAACTGAATTGGTGTGCTTTTATTTTATGTCTAAGTCTAACGACGCCTTCTCTTTGCATTCCAATATTATTATTTGTAGCCTACGGGCGAATTAGGCTTAGTAGGCGGCGGCGGTAGGCCTATAGTTCATTGACTTAGGGTCTAATTTGAATTTCCTGCAAAGCATCTTAAATCCAAATTCATTTCGGCCTATCATTTTAATTAATAGAATATCTGTCACCAGAGAATCATAGAAATGAGCCTCGAGCAGCTCTTATAATAAAATCGATTTTTCCTCACCGTCATGCATGCAGTCTTCTTTCTTCGAATAATTCCACAAACATATTAAGATCCATACTTTGTAGGTGTAATATCGATCACTTCGTGACTCTTCCAACGTCGGAACTTGTCACCTGCAGGGCGTTTTTATAAGGAATTTGTAGAACTGCAGAACCCTAACGGCGGACTTTCCCACGTTCAAATTTTTCTGACGACCTTTTTTTAATCAGTTCTTCCACATTTCAGGAAAACCGTAGTTTTTTACACTAGCTTGTTTCATCCTCCGCGGTAGGCTAATTAAATTAATTTACTCCAATCTCGTAACAGCTATAGGCCTATAGTGACCTTTAAAAAAATTCACTGCACAAATCCATTTAGGCCTACAACTGAACGTTTTGTGCTCAACTGTTTAACTGCACGCGTCGAAAAGTCCTGCATGTCACTTTACCAAAACAAGCTTCGAAAAGAAATCAGATACACGTTACCATAGCGACGTCATATAATTTATAACTGGCGTTTGTTTTACAAGATGACGTCGTTATTCGGTTCAAAATCACGTAGGCCTACGGTTGAACCGTTGAACCGATGACGTAATAGCTTATAAACAAGGTCGTTGGTCTATTATAATAAAAATTATAGGCCTAGCTAGTTCTACGGAAAACTTTAGATTGAAGCGTATCGCAGGATCGTAATTACAGGCCCCGTATTCAATACAGCATATTATACAGGCGCATCATAACTCTTGGTAGATTTTGCACAGTAGGCCTAGGCCGGCCTAGTAGGCCTATAAAATACTTTCAGCCTCTTCTAACTACGTTGTAGGTCTATAAAGTAGGCCTACTTCTGAATCGTTGCTAGTTTTTAATCGATTGCTTACAAACCCATATGGCACTTAATCTCTACATAGGCATATTAATATTATTCAATAGAACAATATGGCATACTATAGGACCAGGCATAGGTATAATCTGATTCTGGGACTAATATTCTATAGGCCTATTTGTCCTTGACTCGGACTCCCATGTATAATTGGCCTATTATAAGCTTATGCCTATATAGAAATCTTGAGTTGCTTCGACGCAAACTAGTTTCTCATTAAGTAACCTATAGGGTCTTGGCTTAAATGCATAGGTTGATTTAGGTGTAGCTTAGAATCACATTTCCTGTTTACAAAACTGGACACTATAACTAGGCCTACGTCGGCGATATAAAATGACGCTTATCGAAGTAGGGCATCATACTGTCAACCTTAAAAATGCAAAGAATTTTAAATAAACACGGATAACATGTCGTTGTAGAATAGGCATGAATGTTGAGAGTGTCACTTAATGACGTAATTACTAGCCAGAGTTGGTCAGTTTTATTATTTCGTAGTTTACTAGAAAATTTCCAAATTCTGGACCTAAGTGAATTGGCATAAGTTGGTTTTAATTAATATTGAAGTACACAGAGTTAAAATTTCGAACCAAGGAAGTTCTTAAGTAAGAGCTTAATCGATATCAAGAATTGTCACAGCATTTAGGAAAAGACAGCGCCACATAAATATTCAAGCTGCGGTATCTTTTGAAGGAATACATATGAACTGTGAAATACATTCGAGAACAGTAGCTAACTGTTTAAAAGTTATATTCTTTAATGTAAAATGACAGAATAACGGACAAAACGTTTATTATCCTCTGTTTTACGAAATAACAAAATTCCGCGCATTTCTGGCCACTTCCTTGTTGACCTGATTAGCGACGGGGTACCAGCGTTCGAGCGGATAACGTGCTGTTTATGTTTTTCTCTCTTTTCAGTTGTATTTTCTGGTTATGCCATCAGAACATGCGATGCCTGAAAATATTTCTGTAACAGAATTTCTACGAGAGGCCTGGGATGACTACAATTCGCCCACGACGTCGACGTTTGTGTCTCGACTGGGCCAGTGCAGGGCTACGGTCGCCGCGCTTGAGGAGGTAGGTTAGACGGTGGGTGGTTCTGTGCTCACTTCCCGGACGACACCAAACTCTCCCATAACTATTTAACCAAATCCTCTGGAGTGTAAAGTGCCTCAATATATGCCAAACAAATTTCTGTCGAGGGCAACGGCCTCTGTTGTCGTAGGCCCTCGTCAAATCTGGATCCATCCATCCAATCCACAAGCGTGCTTCCAAAAGTTATTCTTGCAATACAAAACCTGCAATGACACTCATCTACCAATTGAATGTTTTCAAGTACAGAATTATTAATGACAGAATAATTTGTGTTAAAATTAAAATGGCCTCTGGTTTGCAAATGACATAATCTTACTGCTAATTTTCATGTGTCTTAAATTAGGTATAGGGATGTCCGTAGTTTACAGTATCTTAATTATGGTCATAGAGTCATTTGTTGTTGGTGAATCTTGTTTTGGAGTTTTGATCAACTTATCCATGTTAAAATTGTTGACTTCCTGCCATCTGATGCATCAGTTGCTGTTTATATTGCTGGACCTGCTGGTGTTAATAACATTTGATGTTAATAAGTTAAATGATTATTTTTCTTCATTACGATATATTCTTTTCTTGATTTGCTATCTTAGACACTCGACTATGATCGGAGTGGATTAAATAAGATGAAGAAGGCGCTGAAGGCCATCTACAGCTCAGGCAACTGTAAGTAATTACGATGTTAATATTGTGAATATTAATTCATTTCAGGTTTTTTGTATGGCGTCCCTTCAAGTAGCTTACTCAGAGACACTCCCAGCCTAGCCACATAAATACTAATTGAATTTGAGCATCCTGCAATTTAACATTCACATTATTATTATATTAAATATACATTATAGTTTATTACTATATGTTTCAACTTTCAAGTATCTTAGATAGTAACTTATTGGTCTTGTATGTCAGAGGTTCTCAACAGGTGTGTCACGAAGAATTGGTGTGTCGCGAGTTCTCACACCATGCTACCTTCGTTCTTGCATTACACTGATTTGTTCATTTTTGCAGCTTGGCAGTGGTTGTGTGACTTCGTAGGACTTCATTTATCTATTTCATTTGATCGCAATCGGGAGCAGCCACAATATTTGCCACATGCATTCACTATGTAGGCCTACATGAGATAGACTACAGTATGCTTATAAGATGAGCGAGCGCATCGATTGAAAGTTACCCCATGCTGCACCCTTCGAAAATAATAAGAAAATTATGATAAAGAAACAGAAATTTTGCGATTCTAAAATTGATGATGCGGAATATTTGGATATGCTATCTTATCTATTTGTGTATTCATAGGGTGACAATTTACCATATAAGGAAGTTGGACAAAGTCCAAGGACCCAGAATTCCCAATGGCCCAAGTTTGTTTAGCTAAAACATTTCCTGTTTAGGTCTGTAGACGTTTTCCAGTTTTTCTTTACAATAATTCGACGGTTGAAAACCTTGAAGGGTTCCACGACAAATGTTTTAGCTAGAATTCCATGTCATAGATGATTGACTTTCATCGTGCTGCTCATGATCATGATATATTTCAATTCTGAATCAATGTATGTTTGCATTGCTCTTGTAGTGTACATTTCCAGTGACAATTACCTGGCAGAGAACTTAGAGAAGTTGGGAAATAATTCTCAGCGGGAACCAGAGCATGATGTCAGCGCCGCTTTTCACAAGTTTTCCATTGTTACGAAAGAAATGTCGGCCATGATGAAAAATTTGGTGAGTCGTTATCATCATCACGTATATGTATCCTTAATACTGATTATTGCACACTTTCAGCGCCACTGTATAATGACGAGTGCTGTGTAACAGTGCTGTATAAAGTACTGTTCTGGAGTACTGTCTTAGAGTACTGCCTAAAGGACTATAAAGTACTGTTTTAGAGTACTGTCCAACAGTACTATACAAAAGTACTGTCTAGTAGTACTGTAGAAGGTTCCTGTTACTTGGCATTAGAGGTGTTGTGTCAGGTCATTGTTTTATTTGAACTGAACTAAAGGTGTTTCGATTGTTTTCTTTCAGATGCAACAGTTGAACAACATCGTTCTATTTCCACTGGACACCTTCCTCCACGGTGACTTCAGTGGAATCAGAGGTGACCTCAAGAAACCATTTGACAAAGCGTGGAAGGATTACGAAAGTAAATTGTAAGGCTAAAACCGAATGTTTTCCTTTCCTTACCTATGAGTATATCAAATCTTTGCATGCCTGTAGATAAAATTGCAAACAGCACAACACTTGTCAGTACATCAGATGCATCTGCCATATTTTGTTTCAGAAAGAAGCACCCTGAGAGAGTTTTTGGCTAGATGCTATACCAATTTTACGTACAACGATTATTATTATTATTTTTTATTATTATCACATATTTATTCTTTAAAAAAATTCAAGAAGAACAAATCAATTTCAGTGTGACCAACCACCCTCATCCATGTCAGTTAGGGGAACCTGTGAAAGCTACAGCGTTAAAGCATTGTATTGTCATGGAAATACGCTGGAATAAAAAACTTGATTCTCGAGGTTCTCCAGTAGCTTGAATGAGACGGCGACCCAAATCTGAGATAAAGTCTAGGCCCTTGTCTATTGTTATTGTTATTATTTACTTGAACTTTGGCTTGCTCTGGTCACCATTCACCGCGTTCGACCTTTAGAGGTGACTTTTGTGTTCACTGCACACACACACACACACAGCCATCAGACTGAATGAGGCTTTCTCTATTTCGGGTCTGTGTGTTTGTGTTTGGCCTACCTTTGACCTGCGATCTTCTCCGCAGAACATGTCTAACTCTTTTTATAAGCTACTCAAGACTTCCTCTTTATCTGTGCTTGGGTCACCCCTCAACAGTTATCCTGAAGGGGCGAAATTCCTCTGGTACATAGATAATTATTAATTGTGAATTATTATTGCTGTTGCTTTAGAAAATCGATGAGCATCCACTGCAACAATTTCATTAACGTTTGATGTATTTGTTGTGATCTGTCTGCTGCCGTGCGATGATCATTTTTTAGACGAGGACGTAACAGCTGGATGAATTTTTTATGTACTTAAACGACCTTCTTTTAATTGATTTGTGACAGCAACAAAATTGAAAAGGAGAAGAAGCAGTTGGCTAAAGATGCTGGTATGATCAAAACAGAAGTCACTGGAGCAGAAGTAAGCCATCAGCATCGTTTTTCCCATCTTAAGTGGACCCAGGTCATGTCCTGCACCAGCTACTACCACCCAAACCAGATGAACTCACTACTCTGCCTCCATCTCCCATGCGCATGTCTGCATAATACCCAGCTGACTGATGTGTCATCTATAGACGGTTTTGTGTCCAGTGGCTCTCAGCTCGCTTTCCCCGTGGCTCTGCTGACGCTATCGTCTTCTTTTAGGCTTTTCTGTTTGATCAGGCCTGGATTGAGAGCGCCTCTGAGTAGAGATCCTGAACTATGAATTATATGTGATTGATTGATTGACAGGAGAGTTGATAGAATCTATACCATTGACAACACTCATTATCCCTGCATAATAAAGATAATAAGTACTTTCTGTCAAGAATAATGTTCCGAGACATTTATTAGCTGTTACCTCTAAAATGACACTAGTTAGATGGCGACATTCTAGCCGCAAATGCATTTGTCCAATCCATTAGGCCACAATATAGAAAAGCATATTGCGTAGCATGGCCTCCATTTTTATAACAGCAAAATCTAGATCTTTTTTGATTGGTGCATTTTGACAGCGAATTTCCTAGCCAATAAATGAAAATACAATGCATTTTATTGTGTGGATGTTATGTGCTTTTGAAACTGTGTTTATTGTTTAATATTAGATTGCTCTGCAGTCTGCATGAAAGTTTAAATATAAACTTACTTTGTTAGTGTTATTTTTGATCATGTCGTTTGAAAGTCTCTTGTACAATGGGAATGTGCAATAGTGTAGTGACTAGTGTAGTAGTGTGCTCACTTGTATATCTTGCTAGCTGCACAAGTTTACTGTCAGTGAGAATTGCTCCCCATCTTCTTGTGGTCAGATGACATGTGACTTGAATTGTTTTGTAGATTGCGGAGGAAATGGAGCGCGAACGTCAGGTTTTACAGTTTCAGATGTGTGAGGTAAAGAAGTTCAGTTTCTGTTTGTAATTCTCTTTAACTCTTTATGTAGAGCTTTTTCAGAACGTTTCTGAAGCATTGCTTGAAATTATGAGCTACATGAATCATATTGTTGTCTAGCTCATTGCTGAATGAAATCTTGTTACGTTATCTTAGTTTTGGATTTTAGAAGATGAGATTGTGCTTGCTTGATTTGATGGATCATGTATTAATTAAGGAATTTCGATTTCAGTACCTGATAAAAGTGAACGACATAAAGACAAAGAAGGGAGTTGACCTACTCCAGCATTACGTTGAATACTACCATGCAGAGAGAAAGTGAGTCAGATTTACTTTGTGTTGTCGTTCCTCTGCTCATGCATTTTTCATCTTTCTCTGTCTGGTGACAAACTCATCTGACTAATTAATGAGGACTGTGTCTGTGATGCCTACAGGTAACTTTGCTCAGTGCTGTATAATTGCTTCAAGGCCAGTGACAGAAGTTCCAGACCCCCTTATGTATAGTAGTAAACTATCTTTAGGCTTAATGGGAGAATTTAAAAATATTGGAATTATTAAGGTATGAGTCGTACAACCATGCAGTATCATATAAAAACTAGGATTTTATTCAGTTGTTTATTTTAAAAATATTAATTATAATTAGGAAGGCAAAAATCATACCCTGTGTTTAACTACCCAGACCCCAACGTTTAACTCTGACAGATCTTTGTCTTCTCTTGACCCTGTGTTAACATCAGGGACTGTTTTTCTATTGCCGTACATATATGTCAATTTTTTATGGGTTTTATTTAGAGCCGCTATCTGTCGGTGTGTTTCAGTTTCTTCCAGGAAGGTCTGAAGATGATGGAGCACTTCCAGAGCTACATCGAGGACCTTGTTATGACGTTGGAACGACTGAAGTCAAAGCAAGGACTGGAACGACGAAATCTCTTGGACCTCAGAGATGCGCTCAAGGAACGAATGGCCTCCTACAAAGAGGTTTCATTCTTTTCCACATCAGATTACTTCCTATTGATGCTGTAAAGGACTTGTGATTGTGACAGTGTTAACGAAGTAAATGCATGATGATATTAATGCTATGCAGGTTCCATTATTTATGTGCAAACCTGCCAATTGCAAGCAGCAGTACTTCAGCAGCAGTATTGGTTTTATTCTGAAAGAAAAAAATACTTGTCAGAAAAGTCTTTCACTTGCCACCTTCTCTTCTACTGATCTGCTTTTCTAAACATTTGTGCCTGGAATGTTTTAGTTCTCTTTATTTTGTACTGCAACGAATTTTAACGAATCTCATTTGTCTGATTAATTAGCGATTGCCACGTTATTAATGAGATCTGGTGTGTGTTGTGTGAATGTTTAGACAGCACCGGCGCCATCTGGCTACAACCTTCATCAGCTGAAAGGAAACAAGATGCATGGCCACGAGAAGAACGGATTTCTGTTGAAGAAGAGCGAAGGAAAGATTAAGAAAGTCTGGCAGAAACGACGATGTACCGTGAAGGACGGCATTCTCTCCATTAGTCATTCCGATGTTAGTACACGTGAACTCTTTAGTGATTTATTTAGCACATCTATCTTAATGTGCAAGTCATCAGTCAATAGTTGCTGCGACACTGTAAAGGTAAGTAAGTAAGTAAAAATAGTCTTTGTCAGACTACCTGCAAATGCACTGTTGTAGTGGTTTACAGAAGAAATAGATAATAGAAACTTTTGTGAACAGTCGTTATGTTATAGAACTTCTTTTAAAGCGTCAGAAAGTGTTGCAATCTTTGGGAAATAATTTGTTAATCTTAGAAATAATTTTTTAATCTTTTCAATGTCGTTGGTTTCTTATTATGTGTGACAATGTAGCCAATTGTTTGTGCTGATTGTCTGGGTTTGAGCCTCAGTGCACAGCACAACAGAAAATTAAAAGTTACAATGTGCCTTGCATATCTATTTATTTTGTGTTCCATATTTCATGATTCTTTGAATATTGTTTTTTACTTATTATGTATCAAAGTCAGTGAATCTCAGTTGGAGATGTTAGAGAGCTCTAGGTATTCTGTTATTAGCCATCGTAAGTAATATTATGGAATATTTTCTCATGAGAACATGTGAAATATTGTTTAGATGTATTTTGAATGAATGCTGTCTATTGTTTCACAGACTGCAAAGGAACCGGTGAAGCTGAATCTACTCACTTGTCAGGTCAAGGTGTGTATATAAGTCACGCTCTACTGACTTTCTGCATCTGAAAAAAATCAGTCTGTTAATCTAGGCAGCCATGGGTATGAAGTGTTAGCCACTTCATTTTCTTAACCTTAGCTTACAAAGGTGGTTGGTGATTATGGTTACTTGCCTTCTGATTTGCCACTGACAGTAGTGTGCAGTCGAGTACTCATCATTGCTGTGTGTGCTATAGTACAGGTAATTACATGACCAAGTTGGTTATGACACGTAGATGAAGCAGAAATTTTGAGACAACTATGGCAGTGATTTAAATCTCCAATTCTCCATCCTCTCAATATACATCCAACACTGGACTTTCTTGAAACAGTTTGGCTAACTGCTGGTATTATAATTAATTAATTATTGATGTGAATGTTGATTACGACTGGCAGTCCTGCATGCTACTTATGAGATTGTGGTTCACGCTTTGACGTGACGTTGTAGGATGGTATACATTGAACTGTTCACATGTTTGTTATTCTCACATGTAAATTTTCACTTATTCGTACATGTTTAGTGGTATATATCTGATTTAGGGAATTATCTCGCGTAGCATTGTAAATTCTCAGATTTTCTTAATGTAAATTCTCGCATACATTCAACTGGTTTGGTTTAAAATTTAAAGTGCCTCGGGTGTGATTTGTTTTTCACAGCTCGTTCCAGAGGATACTGGAAAGAAATGCTTCGATCTAATCTCCAGCTCCAGTGAGTTTGGATTTTGAATGAAGATTCTTAACAGCATTAGACAGTTGAATCTTTATTTGTTGGCTTGTCTTAATGTTTTCATAAATTCCTACTGAATGTTTTTTTTTGTTTGGCACTGCGAAATACACATATTTGGCATTGTAATTATTATTTTATCTGTTTGTTTATATTTAATAATGGTTTCTTATGTAGGCCCATAGGCCTTTGTGTTGCCTAATAACAATCATTTAATGATTTCTATATTGCCGTTGTCATAAGTGCTCAGCACATATTGAGCACTGGTCACTTAACGTGTATAGTCAAATATTGCAATACTGTTGACAAATCCTGTCAAGCAGTTGAGAAATTCTATAGTTATATTGTGTAAAGAAAATGCAAAGACCTGCATTACTTGCACTTGAGGTGACTTGTGATTTGTTTTCACAGCTTGTTAACAGATTATGTCATCCACCAGGTGTTGTTAAACAATGGATATTGCTGCTGCTTAAAAAAGTATCCAGAGCTTTTGCTAATATCTGGAATATCTGGAAGCTAATTTAATAGTGTAGTGTTTAAGAGACACTACACTACACTGCATTTTAGTTGTCTGTGTGGTTTAAAATTGTTTAACAGAAATGCCAGTTTTTCTATCTATGACGTGTTTTTTTCTAGAAAACCGAACGTATCATTTCCAAGCGGACGATACGAGTGAAATGGACGAGTGAGTAGATCGGTGAATGAAAAATATTGAGCAAAGAATAAAATCAAAAATTAAAAGCAACCTTTAGATTGTGTGATTCGATTGACTTGTTATTTCTCTTTTATATAATCATCATCACCTGGTGCCGTCAGCTCTTGTAGCTCTGGCAATAGTCACGATGTATCCTCTCCAGTGTTTCCTCTCTCTTGTCGCCTCTGTTAGCGTCTCCAAGCTCATACCAGACTTCTCGTATATTTCATCCATCCATTTCTTCCTTGGTCTTCCTCGTCTTCTTCCCTCTCCGCATGCCATCATCAATTCTTTTTCCAAACCGTTTCATCTCATCACGTGGCCGAAGTAGCTTAATTTCATCCTAGTTGCTATTTGCTGCAGTGTCTCATCCTTCTCAATCATCATCATAATAGATAATTGAGAGTATGTTTATTATGCTTGAACTCATTCATTATCAACGTTGCATATCAATATTAAAGAAGCAACCATTAAGATCGACGACAGCTTAAACAGGGTTGGGCCTCGATTTCCAGTATTCCACTGTTTACATCGATAGGTCTCAGTTGTTTAGATTTAAGCATGCAAGTTATTCTTGAACAGTAAAGCAGATGAGTACCAAATTTCTAGAGAAGAAAATAATTTATGGAGAATTTCTTCATGTTGGATCGTAATTAAAGATTTTGATGAAGCTGATGTTTTCTATGTCAGGTGGATATCAGTTTTGAACAACGCGAAAGAATTGGTTCTGATGAAAGCGTTTGGTGAACATTCAGCGTCGAGCTCAGAGCCGTACACACAGAGCATAAAGGAATTGACGAGAAGGATCATTCAGGAGATCAAACGTCTGCCAGGAAATCAACACTGCTGCGATTGTGGAGCACCAGGTGGATGTCTGACTCTGTCTACGTATCTTCTTCTGTGTCTGTCTGTCTCTTTGTGTCTGCATCTATCTATTCCTCTTTTTGTTGTGTCTGGGTGTTTGTCTTGTTTACTTATCTTGTATCTCTGTCTGTCTCTCTCTGTCTGTTTCTCTCTTTTACTCTATCTCTGTCTCTCTCTGTCTTTGTCTGTCTGTCTGTCTGTCTCTCTCTGTTCTCACTTCTTCTTGTACTTTAAACTATAAATACTGCAAAGCATTAACACACAAAATTAACGTAGACATAAAAAATGAAGTTATAGTGTTTTGCATTAATTTGTGTGTGTGTGTGTATTGTTTGTCTGGTATCCTTGCTGTTTGCATTTTACCAAAAAGGGAGTGCTTGCTTGTCAATTGAAGTTGTCATATACAGTTGCACATAATTATTAGCTAAATCTTAAGTGAATGACAATCTTGTTATCCATGTTTTTATTCCATGTACAGGTCCCGAGTGGTTGTCTGTCAACCTTGGCGTTCTCATTTGTCTCGAATGTTGTGGCGTGCACAGAGACATGGGAGTTCACGTCTCAAGAACTCAATCTATCGTCATCGATGAACTCAACACGGCTCAACTACTGGTCAGGATTTCATTATAACTTACTTTACTCTTTGCTGAAAAACACAAATACTTTACAATGCTATTTTGTATGAAATGCAAAGGAAGACTTAGTGGTTATATAAGAACATTTGTAAAGTCACACATTTTAAGCAACTGTGCACATAGCCATGGTATGCTTCATGTAAACTGACTGGTCTGACCAATACAACCCTTACAATGAGCAATCCATTCCTACACTCCATTCCTTACTTATTTTATAAGGTGTGACTTTGCATATTAAAAATATTTTTCAGTATTAATGAAAATAATGTGACCAGCAACATTGTTGAGATAAAAGTGAATCTGAAGATCAATTGCGGTGATTTTGAGGCTGATTAGATCGGATTTATAAATGTCATTCGTTTGCAGAAGTTTATTTATGCCTGGCTCATGTACAGCCTTGTCCCATGGTTTTTTAAAGTATCTTTCTGCACACTGCACAGTAACTAAAACATTGCTGGAATTGTCATTTCAAATCTGAATTATTTTTGTGATTACAATTGACAGCTCGCTCGAAATATGAGCAACAGCTCTTTCAACGATATTATTGAGGTGTGCCTCCATTTGGCCGAGAAACCAGTTCAAAGAAGCAGCATGTAAGTCCAATATATTGTTTAATTTAACACAATATATTGTTTAATTTAACACAATATATTGTTTAATTTAACACAATATATTGTTTAATTTAACACAATATATTGTCTAATTTAACACAATATAATTGTTTAATTTAACACAATATATTGTTTAATTAACACAGTATATTGTTTAATTTATCACTTTAATAACGAATGTCGACTAAATATTACTGCTCAATTTTAAAGGACTTAATGTAATGTTTGTTCATTTTAATCTGTTTCCTGAATCAACATAATACAATTATAGCAATGATCATATTATATAGCATTATCTGTAGAGACCCAGAAGGGGATGGAAAAATTACTACCAGTAGCAAATTGTGCTCGTGACGATGCATAAATTCACTTATTTTGATGACATCCTATTTTATAAACACATACATGTTTTGATGAACATAAAGGCTTAATAAATAATAATAATAACAATGACGATTTTTATGGCGCCGTAACACAGCCATGCCATTACAAGGGCGCCTCACATACTAAACTAAACAGCAGGATAGGCCTGAAGGAATAAATGAGTCTTGAGTAACTAGCAGAGATTGGCACTATCCGCTTAGCAGCCACAAGCGGCGCTCCTCTATTTTAAAATAACTAGACCACCATTTCGATGCAAACTGATCCTCTTATATGTTGAGCTGTCTTTGCAGGGATGAGAAGAAGGTGTTCATTCGAAACAAATACGAGAAACGTCGATACATCATGGTGACCTGTCCGAACCCAGAAGACAGACGAACGGATCTAAAAGCTGCAATATTGTCACAAGAACTCTTCTCACTGCTACAGGTTTTTTCTGAGGGCGTTGACTTCATGGCGGCCCTGCCAGACATGGTAAGAGCACAGTTGGGTATGGACCCCAAACTTTAATTCACCCAGAAATTATTGTCGTCATATAGCATGCATCTTTGACCATCTCAAAATTGAGTATCAGTCTACCCCATCTGCTAGAAACCAGGACATGAAGCTTTTAAGGTATGTCTGGTTATGGTCGTCTCCTCTGGACTTCCATACATTGCTTATATACAAGTCACTCACATAGTTAGTCATTAGATAGGGTTACTCAGTACATTCGGGTACTCAGTACATTCAAATAATGATGACAGTATTACTGTGAACGGGGTGCGCCCATCGTCCCTTTTGCCCGTACAGCCACCAAGCAGAATCATGCCTTCTCAGTGATTAGCCCCTTGCTGTGAACACACTCCCTTTGTCGCTGCGCTCGTTCCCCATGGTCCACTCTGACTCTTTCTGTGCATATAAAAAACTATCTTTTTAGCCGTGCTGGGGTTGGGAGCACTTCTGAATAGTTGCCTTGAAGGGGCGCTATATAAATTCTCGTAATGAATGAATGACTGATAAAATGCATTTGACAGCCAAATTCACCTCATGTTTATTGTCATTTACAAGTTGATGTTTCTTTAAATTGTGTGTCATCATTTCCCATTGCTTTTGACTTTGATTCGGCCATCTTGTTCAATTCTTTTGTATGTTGCCCTATTAATTTTTGTGAATTTATTTATTGTTCATTTTTGTTTCTTGTTTCGTTGTAGGAGAATGGAGAGAATGCGCTTCATCTGGCCATCATCAATGACACCAGCACCTCACCAGTCATCGTTGACTTCATTATTCAGAATTCCAATAGGTCGGTTCATCAACATGCAGTAAAAATATTTTAGTTTTCAGCTTTCTTCTTTTTCTGTATGCCTTATCAAGGGGTTTAAAACAGTATGGCCTAGGTTGCAGGTCAAAAGGGCACTGAACTATCAGAGGGAGCAAATTTTGTAAATCGTTGTTAACAGCTTCCAGCAGTCATCCCTCAACTAATGGCTCAAAACACCCCTCCCTCATTAGGTAATGAGAAGTTCATCCACTGCATTTCATCAAAGAATTTCCATTGTTTACGTTTCTTCATTGTTCGACGTGTAGCCAAGAACTTGGTCGTCGTACTTCAGATGGTAACACAGCGCTACATCTGTGCGCGTGGCACAATCGAACGGAGGCGATGAAGCTGTTGCTTCGAACGCAACCGGATCTAGCGAATCACGAAAACACGGCCGGTGAAACAGCGTTGGATATTGCGACGCGGTTGAAGCACGACGTCTGCATTGATCTGGTGAGTCAGATCAAACAATATTGCGCATGGTTCAGATCTGGATGGGTTCTTTAGTGATATTATAAATGAATGCAGTTTCAATAATAATAATGATCTTCGTTTAATTTCAAACTGACACGGTGCAGTATGATTACAGTTCATTGTATGAACGGATGACTGCAAGTTAATACAGGAGTCAAATTTAACTGTTGGCTACCATGCAATGCGCCATTATATTTTTTTGCTCAGTTTACCAACGTCATCTGCCGAATGGAAGGTTGAGTGGACTGTGGGAGAGTAGCGCAATGCGATGCCTCATCTGTGCACTTTTTAAATATGAAGTTTCCACAAGGCTGTTCTTTTTTCGTATGCTATGGGTGATGTATTTATGAAGTTTGAGCAAAATTGAGCGATATTTACTTATATCAATGTTCTGCAGCATTTTTTTTTATTAAACATCGAAAATGCATAACAATGTTGTATAAGGCCTCAGATGTTTAGATATTTAAGATCTATTTTTGACTTGAAATTTCTGCTTCAGCTTAATCACGCAGTTGCAGGAAAGTGCGATCTGTTCGGAAACTTAAACATCGAATGGAATTTCACGGTGGTACGTACGCTCTTAGCATCTATTTTCATCAGTTTTTTATTCGCTATCATATGGACTCTCCTAAAGTTGCTTATTTCTTCAACGCCTTGGTAGAGTTTTCTATCAATTTTTGTAGGAATATAATTATTGCTCTGCTGCAATACTATAATTTTGCTATTTTACTACTATTTACTACTGTTACAATTTTACTACTGTTGTTACTCATTTTCTATGCTTACCACTATTTACTACTATTACTGTTTTGCTATTGTTGCTACTATGTATATACTATTGCTGATTTGCTATTGTTATTACTATTTGCTACTATTACTGTTTTGCCTCAATTGCTCTTTCTCTTTGGAATGCGCTTTCTCCTTCTGTTTGCTCTTAATTCCGTCTGTGTGTCACTCTTCTTCGTTATCTCTTCTCAAAATCTGTTTCTTCTCTTGGAGCCTTGCATACTGGGAGGGCTTCTGAACGGTTTTTTAACCTCTGTAGGTGCTATATAAATGCTCAAATACAATTAAACAGGTTTGCATGTGATGTCTTTGTACAGGATGAACATACGCTTGACTACAGCGATGACGAACTTGAAGCTACTGTGAGTATGAAGAGTCAATGATGTTTGATTAGCTGGTTGATTAATAATGGGTGGAATTGGGTGGGTGGGTTTGTGTGTCTGTCAGGATGGTGGGTAGGTGGATATTGGATGGGGTGTATACTTAGGTGTGTATTGGATGGATGGGTATTGGATTGGCAGTTCAAATTGATGTGTAGACATTGCATGGATGAGTGGGTGGTGGGGTATTGTGTGATTGGGTGGGTATTAGATGGATAGATGGAGGGTTGGTGCAGCTGCATCTCTTACTAAGTAGTTTATCTATTTCTGACAGCATATTCTTTCACAATTGATCAGTCTTAAAATTTAATTAATTTAATTTGTTTATTGATTTTGATTCTGTTGAGAGATTAAATAAAGTCTGAAGTGTGCTGGTGTTTTTAAATTTGAAATTTTTTCCGGTGCATTTTTAAATAAAATGTCCTAAACACGTGAACGTTCACATGAACATTGTGCAATTGTAATTTTAATATTTTATTATCATTGAACAATTAATTATATAATTAATTAGAGCAGTCTCAGTGCTTGCCTAGACGATTTTAGATGTTATTAATGACAGAATAAGCACCAGATTGCATTGCAATGCACAATAGAAGAGTGACCAATGATTGGTTCACACGCATATGGGTCATTCCATGTCAAATCAACCAGTAAAATGACAATTTGCCATCACACCCCTTTGGATTTTTCTGAAAATTTTTGTGCTTAAACTACATGCAATATGAGGAATAACAGTGAAAATTTGAGCAGAATATCTCAAAATTTGACCGAGATATTAATTTTTGAAGTTGATGATCAAAAAACGTAGCACGAGAAAACGACATGATCCGCCAAGTTTGGACTGTTATATCTCGGCCATGAAACGAGCTAGAGGGCTTAAATATTTTTTGTGCAATCAGTTTTTTGTGCTCTTTCCAAATATGTCAAAACCTGGATTGTGCTATTTTTGGTTTTTAATATAAAAATTAGTAAATATAGCCCAGACGCCTATTCTCATTAAAGTTTTGGCCATCTTATCAGCAGGCAGGAATGAGATATAATAATACTTGCACTGGTTTTATATTGAGGCCCATTGGTGCTCATCAGACATATAGTCAGTACCTGATTAGCTTCATCAGTAGTGTGCTTTACAAGGATGTTTTCCTTGTCACGGTCATGAAAATGGGGTCTAAAGCTTGTCAAAAAAGTGACAATGTGTATCTTTTGAAATTGATGAAAATTTGCACATATATTGAGGACATGCATTGGTGCAAAATTCAGGATGGTGTTCAGCTCCGTTTCTGAAAAATTATTTTTTGAAGTCGACCAATATTACTGTGTCGCGAGCAAATGGCATGATCCACAATGTTTGGACTTTCATATCTAGACCAAGAAATGAAGCAGAGGACTGATATTATTGTCGTGTAATCACTTTCTTGTGCTTATTCCATGTATGTAAAAATGTTGGTTGCATTTCTTGTGATTTTTAATTTATAAGTTTGTAAATATTGCACAACTGCCAATTTTCATTTGATGGCACCCCTGGTTGAGTTGACGTGGAATGACCCATATTTGAACGAACGTAGGGATTGATTTTTGAATAAGGGAATCGTACACAAAATAATGTATATTAATATTAATTGGGTGAAAAAATCCATAGAAATAATCTCATGCACTCTAATTTTTAATTTTTAAATATTAATTAAATGCATTAGTTTATCTGTTCATTCAGTTATTAGGTAGATTTATATAGCGACCCCTTGAGGCTACTGCTCAAACTTCAATTATTTCATACTGGCTTTTGTTAGCATTTATGCAGGACCTGAAACAGAACACAATAAATTGCCAATATTCACTATAATGTTAATGTACTACTCCGTCTACTCGGGAGTGCTCCAAACCCCAAAGCTGGAAAGGACGGCCTTTAACCCTTTAATGCCGAGATGGTAGTAAATGGTATGGGAAATCCTATGTCCTTTGGCATTAAAGGGTTAAGTCTGTGATTCTGTTTGTTTTGTGTTTTCAGACGCCGGAGAGGAAGATGAGATCTCGTCCTCCGAGTCTTGTGATGGGAAGCGATCGTGAGCTGTCGTCGTTTGGCAGTGGACTCTCGCTTCACGACAGATCACTCACGACCGATAATCTCAAATTCCCTGGATTCTCGACGATGGGTCGTCCAAAATGTATGTTCTACTCTTCTGTTGGTTCTTTACAAGTTGTCTTTTGGAGTATTTTCAGTTTTTATGGCACAGATTTTCTCTTCGTTATGCAAGTTTGGAAGAAACAGTGATTTTATTGTGAGAAAATGTGTGTGAATATTTCTGCAACACTAGTTATGTGCATTCAGCAGTGAAATTTGTATCGAATAGAGTGCATGAGATTATTTCTATCGATTTTCTAGGAATGTATTGTAGCAGGTTAACTTGTTAAGTTTGAAAAGTGTAATTGGAAGTTACCATTTTTTCTAAGTATGGTCCTTGCTTAATTTTTTACTACTTGCGGTTTGATTTGTTAGGTTGGTTTTAGTAAAAAAAAATCTTTTCATGAATCTAAGAATTATTTATGAATTTGATGACAAATTCTCTTCTTATTAAGTAAGTAGGTTGTAGTAAGTAGTTTTTATTTGATTCTTTGCTCTTCTTGCTTACTTTTTTCTCCATTTTATCTTCTTATTTCCTGTCAACTGTTTTTTTGCACCTTTCTGATTATATTTTTTTCTTTTTCCAGTGTTTTCTTGCACCTTTTCTTACGATATATTTCTTCTTTTTTATAATTTTCTTGCACATTTCTGACGATTTTGTGACGATATGTTTTTCCTTTTTTCTGACAATTATATTTCTTCTTTTTTATAATGTTTTCTTTGCACTTTTCTGGCAATTTATTTGATCCATTTTGGACTGTTTTCCTTTTCAACTTTCTGACTATACATTTCTTCTTTTCAGTCGATGATGCACTTTAGTTTTAGTGGTGTTGATTTGTTTCAGTGGCTTCTACCTCTGATAGCATAGGGTCGAGCATTGGTCAGATGCCCGGCCCATCATCGGCCGGTCTGCCGTCGCAAAGAGACTCTACCCTGCGCAAAAAGACGCCCGCACCCCCACCGCCCGCTCACCGGGGTCACCTACGAAACCCCTCCGACCCAGGGTTTGGCCAGATGCTGACTGGTCGGATGCGATCTCCGTCTGACCCACCGCCGCCTCTCCCTCAGAAGGTGGGGCGTGCTCGGGTGCCGGAGCTCACTCTTCCAGGGCCCCCTCCTACTTCACAGAACCCTCCTCCACAGACCAGGTCTCTTCACTTGTCTGTTTCGTAGTTCATTCATTCGTTATATTTTATATTATTACTATTTATATTATTGCATATCTATATATGTATTATAACACTTATATATCATATATACAATGTAGGTGTGTTTTTATGTTATTGATATGTAATTATTCACTATTCTTTATTCTTTTTATTTGCACTTGTGCCAATTTGTGTTTTCGTTCGTTGTTGCTAAAGGCCATTTCATGCTAACGCTACAGAAGTTTCTAATTGACAATAATGAATTAAAAATAATTAACTACTAATAATTGATTATAATAAAATTTTAATTAATATTCATCAATTTGAATTAATAATTATTTGCTAGATTGCACAACCTTTATTATTGGTGCGTTATAATTATATTGTTGGCAATTTAAATCAATGCTGATGACCTATCTTTTTTTAAATAGCATGTGTTGTCAATTTTCTAAGATTTTTATGTCGCACTCTCTGTGGCCAGAGATCAGTCCAAATAAATCTTAATTAATGTCTTTATTTTTGTGGTGCACATTTTCTTTTAACTCTTTCCCGCCGGATCGAGTCGCGGGTGACCCGATAAACCCAATAGGTATCGGAACAATTCAGGCGGGATTGAGTTAAGGTCGAGACCATGCTCTCTGGATTTTGTTCTTTGAGTTGCAGAATGAGTTTATTTTTAGCACTTTTTATGATTATTGTTATTAATATCGTAAACTTATAAAGGAACCACCTAATTGGGCGTCATTCAGTTTGCTTTACCTACAAGCCATCACTTAATCCTTGTTTAAGTGCCATAACTTTGTCATATGAATATCTGTTCATTCTACAAAACCTTGCAGAGGGCATCTAATTTATTTATTTATTTTTAGGGAACAAAGTCTGTAGTTGGGAATTATGTATGACTTTAATTTGTCAAAATCTATTGCAGTTAATGTCTACAAAGATGGTAAATATTGATTAGATATGTTGCCGGTATTTACCCTTTGAGTGTATGACTGATTGGTCAATTAATGTTTCAGCTCAAAACCGCTTCCTAACCCTCGATTGTCAAGGGTGCCAAATACCTTTCAACCTCCAAGTGCGTTAGGTAATTATGAAAAAATGTTTATATTTCTGTTTCCAATGGTAGTTTAAATTCTTTCAAAGCCCATTTATGCAGAATGCAGTTAGGTTGATTTTAACTGGTTTTAATAGGATGTCATAGTGTATTTATTTAATTTTTCACAGAGTTGATTTTTAGTTGTGGCCAGTGCTGTGTTTTCAAACTAGATCAATTCTAATCGTAAACACCATATTTCTAAATGCTGCTCGGAAGCTAAGCGATTTATAACTATAGCGTATTTTGAGGACCTCTCAAATAACTGGTTACATGGGTGTCTAGAAACTAGAGGCACGACAATGCTGTATCTACAGATGACTTGTTTGATGCTAATATTATTTTCTTTTTCATTCAAATTGTGATTTAATTTGCATCCTTTATCACCAGTTATTACGATAAAGATGCTTTATGTTCCATTGTGCATTTGCAATTGTAGTAATAAAGAGAATACTTACTTACTCTCTTTTTTTGTCTGTGCAGGTGAAGGCACTCGTGCTGATCTTCCCCCTCCTCCTATACCCGCTAAGCCGCGTGTTCTAGCCAGTGCAAATATGGGACAACTGCAGCCAGGTCTTGGAAATAACGATCGGAAAACTCTCTTTGTACCATCACCAAACGAAGCTACACAGGTATCCGAAATTGTTGTCTGGATCTGAATTTGAATTCCTGCTCTGAATAATTGTAGGTCATTCATTTATTCAGTCCGAGAATTTATATAGTGCCTCCTCAAGAGACCTACTCTGAGGCGTTCCCAGATGTGGCTAAAATGTAGGTGTTCTGAATTGCCTTGCATCAAGGTCAGCGTGTTTGCCTTGAAACGTTGAGAGTGCAAGTTGTGTGTATGTTTTGTACTGGTATGTTTCGCTTGAGATGGTTGCTGTGTTGGGACCTTGAATATGCCCTTCAATCAGAATTGATCAAAAGCATCTATTGTTTTATTTCCATTGGATAGTGACATGTGATTGATATGCAATTATGATAAAATATCAGGAATATCACCAAGTTCAGAATTCTTGAATTGCCTTGCATCAAGGGTGATGATAAGTGACAAAAGTTGAGAAATACTGATATTATTACATAATTATGCTCACATGTGCACAATATAGTTGCAGTACAAGGCAGATTAAAAGTGAAAATATCTGTGGATTAGGTCTGTTAGTTGCTTTTGTGTGAGGTGATCAAGTAACATAAATGTGCCAGCTGTTTTATATTGATTTTGCTCATTTACCAAATGCCAAGATGCTTCAGCAAATAAAGTACTTACATTACACATCACACAGAAGATTAATTGGCTATTTATAAGGTGTGCTAAAACTTGGCCATGTTGTAATCAGTACCCAGATCAGTGCATAAAGAGGATGAACCAACCAGCTGAAAGTAAAAGACAAAACTACAAGCATGTAAGACCGTGTAAGACAAACAGGGTCAGAGAGAGAATTAGCCACCGCCCAATGAACTTTGTTGCATCGTCATGAAGAATTCCTTGGACATAATTTATTTCACCCACTTGATTTATTGGATGCTTCAAAGGACTTCTGTTGATATTGACCGTTGATGAACCAGTTTTTTTACACGTGTGTTTACCATGGCATTTGTTTTATGACTCTTTGAAGCACTTAAGTTCTTCAAAAGAGAGACATTTGATAAACCAGTTTTTACAGCAGCACAGCTTGCTTTAACTGGCTTTGCCTCATGCAACTTGGATGAGTGAGACTTTATAATAAGACTCTTGATGCTGGTGAGAGTAAATTGAAGGACTATTGACCAATGTTGATAAAGTTGTTTGTGTTTAAGTTTTAAGGAGATGTTTATTCACGAATAACTGCTTTGTAGGTGATATATTACTTCTGAAGTTAATTCAAGTTGCTTTTGTTGCTGTTGTTTTACGAAGCCTTATAAATGTTTAATTACTTTAGGTTTATTGTTCTGGAATTGTTTTCAACATTATGCACGTTTTGAAGCAGAATTTTTATCATGCAATTGAGCTGTTTAGATGCCAAAGTAGTTTTAAAGTTTCTATATTTGAGGATTGTGAATTAAATTCATTTTACAATGAGAATCCCAATATAGCCTTAAGCCTATGAAGAGTAATTGTTTATTCTTTACTGGAATACTGGATGCTATACTTGCTGAGCACTCAGGATATCTTATGGATATTGTCCTAATTATGACGGGATTTTGGTGCACTCAAAGTTGATGCCGCAGCCTCATGTGTCATAAACGTGCACTATAGAAGTTCCAAATGGCAGAACTTTATTGTCAAAGTTAGCTACTTGCTGGAATTTAAGGAATTTATTGGAATTTGATTAATTTATTGGAATTGAGTGAATCCAATGAAAATCTGGTTTCAGAAAACGGGGGAACGAAAGAAGAAGCGTTGTGTTGCCAATTTCAAGTGCGAGGCTGACAATGAAGATGAATTATCGTTTCAACCAGGAGAGATCATCATCATCTTGGGTGAAGATGAGGACGAGTGGTGGGTCAGTATCAACCCCAGTTACCCTTGGATTGGGTGAGGTAGTATGGGGATAGAGTGAGGTAGTATGGGGATAGGGTGAGGTAGTATGGGGATAGGGTGAGGTAGTATGTGGATAGAGTGAGGTAGTATGGGGATCGGGTGAGGTAGTATGGGGATAGGGTGAGGTAGTATGGGGATAGGGTGAGGTAGTATGGGGATAGAGTGAGGTAGTATGGGGATAGGGTGAGGTAGTATGGGGATAGGGTGAGGTAGTATGGGGATAGGGTGAGGTAGTATGGGGATAGGGTGAGGTAGTATGGGGATAGGGTGAGGTAGTATGGGGATAGGGTGAGGCAGTATGTGTCTTGGGCTCCAAAATCTGTTTCTATAAGAAGCCTTATACAGGTAAATGTTTTTATCCTTTAGGTTTATTGTTATGTAATTGTTTTCAACATTGCACTTGAAGCAGAATAACATATTTTATTCATACATTAGAATTTCGTTTGAAGTTTGTATAATTTAAAGATGTTGGATTTAATTAATTTCACAATGGGAAAGCCACAGCTATTATAGGAAACGCCTGATAATTATGTATATACATACTTGCATGCACACACAAACAGGCATACTTCGTATGTAGGTAGACTTTTATAAACCACAGTTTTGGAACTCTCAGGGTGGTACACATTGCTAAAGAATTCTGTGTTATGGTATGGTAAGCTTAGGTTTGCTGAATTTTTTATATTAATTTAGGAATCATTTATTGAAAGAAATTGTTTAGATTACATGACTGTCTTTAAGTTTGTTGAATTTTACATTCAATTTGAAATTATTTATTCTAAAATAATGTTTTTAATTGAAGCATAAATTTTGTTGTTGTAGGAGGGTGAAATAGAGGGTGATCCGGGTCGAAGGGGGATGTTCCCGACCCCCTACGTCAGCGTCATTGAGGAGGAAAATAAACAGTCATGATTATCAAAATCATCTTAATCTAGTTTATACGCATGTACAGAACGCCAAGATTTACGACTTAAGCTGTGTAAATAATTTATAATTGATCATCCGAAATAACTAAGCAAAGAACGAGGAGATCATAATTAATTAAGAGATAAGTTTATATGGATACAATGGATTGTAGAGAGATATTTTGATACTAAATGTAACCGTCTTGCGTCGGCGTTGCGACTTCCAAGTTTTCTGGCTGATGCTATCGTTCCCTGAATTGACTGCTTTACAGTCAAAAGTTTTCGTCGATTGACTTGTTGCTGGCTGATTTTTTGCTGTTTCAGTGCAGAAAATACGTACCACATGAATGGCTGGTTAGCGTGATTTCCTGAGCCTGATTTGCTTGTTTATAATTATGTTTTGCTGGTTTCATCTGTGGACGTATATTGTATTGTATATGACCTTTTGTAAGGCACTTCTGTCAGCCTTTCAGAAGCGCTCCCAACACCAGGAGAAAGGGTAAGATTTTAAGCGAGAGAAAGATAAGGAAAGACTACCAGAGAGAATGGCGGAGTGTATTGGTGGTGGAAGTCCATTCCATGGAGAGGGGAAATGATCTGGATTGAGGCATGGTAGATGGGTCCAGATGAATGTGTCATATTCCATAATCCTTTGTCTTTCTGTGTACCGGTCTGTTTATTATTATGGCGAAGCAGGAAAGCTGCTGCAAGTATATACGAGACAAACCCTCAATACAGCGCAGGACCAAAACAGAAACTCCGTAAACAATGCGCTGTGTATGAATGTAATATTGTTTATTACTTGCTACCAGTTGAATGGTGAGTGATACATTAGCGTTCAGTGTACACTGTACACGTTTCAGTTTTCTGAGATGCTTTGAGAAAATTCCTGTCACACGATCATCAGTAATATTCTATGTGCAAGGTATGTCAGACATAAGTTGACGATATGTTAAGTTTTCTACTCATCAACGAAGTGGTGGAAGAGGATTGATGTAGTTCAACCAGAATTAACAAGCTGGATGGACTCCAAATTATGTTGAAATATGGACATCTCTCGGAACAAGATGTATAGCCAATAAATTGAGACGTTGGGCATCTTTTGGGAACTGATTGTTGGTGTAGAGGGTTTCTTGTTTTGTTTTTTTGTTGCATGAATCTGTCTGATGTAAATTTTCCTCTTCATGTGGCTCCTCTACTCTTAAGAAGCAGTGTCTTTGCCTACAAGATTTGGACGTGATTCCTTTTGTACATACATCAGTTAATAACCTTTTGTTGATGCATTATTTTCTTGTGACACTAGAGTATTGTTTCATTGCACCACTCGTGTGTTTACACCAAGCATGGCTACAAAGTTTGGTTAAGTAGCTGTGCGAGTAACACTTTTGGGAGGTACTTCAGAGAAACTATGTAATTGTTTGGTTACTGTACATTACATCCACCTCTTGTTTGCGTTGTAATTATTGCCAGTATCATATTGCCTGTATCATCAGAATAGGAAAGACTTTTTTGCTTTGCAGTAACGTCTTGAGAGACTGATATAACGTTAGTAAAAATTTTCAAACAGAATTGATGCGCTTCAATGCATTAATTCAATGAACATTGTTAAGATAGCACGAGAAATACAATTGTCTGTGGATTCTGTGAATGTTGATACAACTTTGAGATGGTAGAAGTGTGTGAGTGCCTCTAATCAGATGTGCTTTCTTAAATTTTCAGTGTTTCATGATTTAGAATCTCGATTTGAAGCAAGCGAGTGATAATACAGTGTGAAGCAGCTGTACCAAAGTGTCTTTATTAAACATAGATGTCTATGCATAGAGCGGGGATCCTTTAAATTCAATGACTATCTTAACAGTGAAGCATAATATTACGATGTATGAGTGAATGCTTCAATACGAATACTAGACTAATGTAATGTTATGGCGTCTGATTTATGGCTGTATCAACAACTGGATTGGTCATTGACTAAGATCGTTTCAATGATGAATTGATTTTGATTTTGCATGAACTTATTTAATGTTTTATAGCTCAAAAATGCTTTTGTAAGCAGATCTTGTTACACGTGCGCAATACAGTGTATAATCTACCCGTTTTCATGGTAGATACATAACAATATTAAATATATATAATGTATTTCTAGGTGTTCTACATTTCTTTCATTCTTCCATCAAATTTCTTTTATACATTGACTGTTATAGAAATGAAGTTTTATATTGTTTCTTCTATGTGGATTTAAGAGATTGTGCTATTACATATATGTATGGAGATCCACACTGAAATCAGTATTATGTCGGATTTGCAACATATATTGAGTTTGATGCATCAACTCAAAGGTCTTGACTCAGGCTTCAAAGTGACGAAATATTATTGCTCTAGCATTATTCTAACTCAAGAGATAAGGCAAAGTGATATAATTTAATTAATTAAAATAAAACAAAATAGTATGCATATCAAAAACATTAAAATAGCTTTAAAACTTGTCTCTTTAAACAAGATAAAAGAAAAAATGTTTTGAAACTTTTTTAGTAAATTTTTTGTACAAAAATATAAAAAAACAGACTATTTCCCTAAGCTTCTCTGTTGTGTAATTTCCGACATAATACTGATTATGGTGTGGATCGCCGCATATTGATTGGTCTTGTGTGGTACGTGACATCATAAATTTCAGTTGAACTCTAATTATCGTAAAAAGACGACAGATGCAAAATGAGGTTTCATGTAAGCACGTTAATGATGTCCTCTCAGTGATAAATTGTGTTGGCATTCAAAAGAGCAACTGTGACATTTGTATATTGTATCGTAAAACCGAATCTTCCAGTAAAATTTATATCCTTGAAGTGGTTTTTGTTTATGTCGCACGAGCAGCAATTTCGGCCTAGATGATTCTTATTATTCACTGATTGAGCAACCTTTATATCCATCATCCATGTTTTTCATCCATTATCCATGTTTTTTCATCCATCATCCATGTTTTTCATCCGTCATCCATGTTTTCATCCATCATCCATGTTTTCATCCATCATCCATGTTTTTCATCCGTCATCCATGTTTTTCATCCATCATCTACTTTCACACACACCTTGTTACATACATGTACCTATAGTGAATATAATCCGGACATGCTTTTTGGATGGATGGCTCTTGCAGTGATTGCAGATACCCAACATTTGATACGATTCTTATGCGTTCAGCTTTATGCTTATAACGATGAACTAGTTACTTGTACAATTAGATCTTTTTACAGCTGACCCACTGTGCTTGTCTTAGAAACTAATATCATGGTTGTTATCTTCTGCTTCGTTCAAATGACCTCAAAGGAATGAACAATGCAACCGAATATCTCGTACCGAAATTCTACTCCAGATTTGGAATTTCTTTTTTAGGCTACCTAAACACTGCCATCATTCAAGGCTACTCAATGACACAGCATTAAATTGATTGGACAGTTTGATAAACGGACCCAGATTTTTATAGTGCTGCTCAATATATATATATATGTATATTTATATAAATTATATATATTCGTTTAATTCATGAAAAAGTGCAGTATGGCACGGAAAAGGAAATGTGCACAGGATGTGGGTTCCAAACTTTCAATTACTTTATCATTGGCTTTTATTTGGATATACAAGAGCTGAAAGCTCACACAATATTGTCAATATTTACCAGAATATTGATGAAAATAAAATAACTATTGCCACTATTCACTACGGGACAGGCTATTATGAGCATTTTATAATGCACTCTTTGGTTTATATATACCGAGTATAATTATCATTCATTCATTACAGAGGCGTATATAGCGCCCTTTCAAGTAACTATTCGGGAGCGCTCCCGACCAAACACCAGCTGAAAAGGATTGTTTTAAGGCTGTAACAAAAATTACCTGAGTAAACTCTAGGCATAAGGAGTAAAGGACCAACAACAGAGAAAGCACGGTGCTGTCTAAGAGCCATTCGTGCCCAGGGAATGAACAGTTCACTCTTTGTGGAGGAGCAGAGACTGCCAGAGAGCACACCGTTCCCTGTAGACCCAGAGTGGATTAACAGAAATCTTGCAAATATACAGGAGCTGCAACTAGGAGGCAGCGTCACCTCAAAGCACAAAGTTATACAATCTGCTCCGAGAGTAGGGAATCAATGCAGGACATCCGACATATAATTGGTGACGTGACATTATGATTAGTTACAAAACAGACAGTAACAGACTCAAATTTGCAGTCAACTTTTTTATTCTTAAAAGAATAGAAAAATAACGTAGACAAGAATACACAAAGTGCTAAAACGTGTGGCAAGTTTTTGTTAGACAGCAGAAACAAAATATTACCAGCATCGTGACAGCAAAATAAGAGATTGTTAGACTATGCTAAACCTGAACATTATATGTAAATATTGCAACATTAAATGACAAAATTTATCAGATGAACCATACAAAGATCATTAATTTTTACCAAATAGTAACTTCTTCTTGTGCTAAAAGGACTGCTCATGGAAATCTCAAAAATAGTTTACAATCCAATATAGTGGCAGATTTTTTTCTTCTCAACTGCGGCAATTTCTACAACAAGCTTACTTGAAAATCCACGTTAAGAAACCAAAATAGATCGGGTTGTTGAAATTTACTGATATTGACGCTAATAAACGCTATGCTAATAAAAAAAGGCATAAAATCTCGACAGCAAAGATGACACCGACTTTGTGCAAAGTTAAAACCAGATTTTTAGATGCACTTCAGACAAATGAAGTCTTGTGTAAACCAATAAAAATGAATTAAATCAAGATCAATAAAACAGCGGAAGACCATATCCAGCCTTTTAACGACTCAACAAACATGATCATCGCTCATTTATAACTTTTATGAGACGGATCATTTGTATGTCCTTCAAAAGGCACTCACATACATTATACTAATTGTTACCTTCAGTTTTATGGTCGGCCAGATATTTACACAGAATGGCATTCTAAATTCAGTTACTCTGCATTGGTTTTTTCTGGATATATGCTATGACCCAAGTGATAAAGCACACAATTATTGAGAATTCACAGAAAATTTTGACATTAGTTATCGTTTTCGGTTATAGTTGTGTGCAGTAGGCCTATTGCTGATATTCAACTTAACCACCAAAGCTTGTCATCCTCAGGTAACTTCATTCAATCCTCACGCCACAAATTCTGAAAGGTTCACCTTGTACTATACAAATTTGCAAATTACAATTATGATCCACAAGTGACAAAATGGCTGATGGCCGATTAGCTAACTTGAACACAAAATGCACAGGTTCAAATTCAACCCAGAAAGTCTACTTCTGAATTCCAATTTAACTTCTATGGTCATGTAATGTCAATGTACATTTTACAACAATCATTGATTGGTCAAGTGAAACCAATTTCACCAACCAAGCGATTGCTTGGTACTGTTTATCAACTCATGTCGTCTGCAGTGGATGAAATACCGGTAATTCCCTTTAACGCATATTAGGGCAGTGTTTGAACAGGAACAATCACAAATAACTTTTCTACTTCATCTAATCTAAACAAACGAGTTTAATACTGTTATCAAAATGCACAACGCCTCAAATGATGGCTGCTTCAAGTTGCTTTACCTTAATTAATTTGCAGTCAAAATCAAGATTCACTTGAGAAGCACCAATGTTGAAATCTATCTGGCCAGGAAATCAAAGAGTCTCAAAAAGGTGGATGACCATTTTGAAAGCTACGAGTTTAATTTGAGACCTGAGAGACGCACAAAACTCGGAGCAAGGCAGTGAATAACAAAGCTTTGAACCAGTTACCATGAAATAGCGCACATATGCACAATACAGTTCCTGTATAAAACAGAGTAAAAGTGAAACTATCTGTAGCTTAAGTCTGGTATCTGCTGATATACGAAGTGATCAAGTACCATATATATTATGATGACTGATTCATATACATAAATGCACAGTAAATGTGCATTGCACATTTACTGAATATATCAACAATTGCTTATCTTCTGCCAGATGTTATGTTTCTCACGCAAACAAAATAAAACATTGCACATCGGACAGAAGATACCAATATCCTTGTAACGGTGCAAAATAATTTTATATGAACCATATTTGAACAGATCTAAAATATTGTTTAATATCTTAAAAACATCGCCTGCAAACACCTGCATATAATAAATACATTTTATATTATAATAAATATATACACTCAATTATTATAAATTTATTTCTATATACAAATAATACACAATGTCAAGTACTGGGACTTATTCCCACTCTCCCGCTTTGTATGTCATTTCCCAATGCAAAGGGGTGTTATAATCCCCAAAAGCTGTTAAAATCACACCCAATATATAGGTTAACATGAAGTACAAGAACTAAAGTGTAGTACTTGCTAATTAAGACTTTTCAGCATTCTCCCCTTTTAAACAAGGTTTGATTTACACAATGTATCATAAGGCAACTTCGTGCAAACAAGTCCACATTGTACAACGATGAAAATCACGAAAAACGAACATAATAATAATAATAATAATGTGCATGTGTATGTCAACACACAGTCTACACTGTACAACGATGAAAATCACGAAAAACGAACATAATAATTTGTGCATGTGTATGTCAACACACAGATCTACAAGCTTTTGCTCTACACAACCGGATATGCTTAGAAGTCAAGAGATCAAAACTAAAAGAAGAGTCAGATAAACCAAACAAACTCTTGCATGCATATTATATACAGCACAAGGCAGAGAAGAGAAACGTACAATCGTACATGTAGCAGATCTGGTAACAAAGTTGGACATTGGTACGTGTATTTCATTTCAGTGTATGCTACAGCAAATATGGAATGACTAAAAGTATTACTACAACCTACTACTACATGAATATATCTCTAATGTCTGAACTTCAGAATTATTTGACTAAATATTTATAACTTAACACGTTGGCCGCGAGGGACGTGTTAACACGTCCCAAATTAAGTCATTTAACACAGCAAATCAGCGGCCAACGTGTTAGTGTCTAAGAAACTTCACATCTTGCTATATATACGGTACTATGACACAAAACTTTGCAATGCTAGTAATCCAGATTTTAGAATAAACTACATTAAACTACAGTAAGTCTTACAAATAAAACAATGCTCTGGTAATTAAAATTATATTAAAAGGTTAGTAAGAAATAATTAATACCGTACTAAAGTTTATGTCAGAATTAGTTTAAGCCATTTGCACAAGTCAGGACAAACCGTAAGCAGCTAAAATAGAGACTCGGACTCTGACAGTTGTTAGTATTAAATATATCATCACCAGCCAATAGTAACCTGGATTAATTCAGATTGTCAAATTCGTGCAAAAATACCATCATATAAAATGCCTCGATAGTGAACATTGGCATCACTTAAATATTTCATCTTGAAAAATATGTTAGAAAAACAGATCTAAACTCCAGCAATTCAACGTTTGTTAAAACCAATACAGAAACTCCTCCTTGAATCTTTTACAGAGAAAGATATCTTAATACTTTACAAACACTTCAGCAGCTCACATATAATGTACAAAGATTCAGAAAAATGCTTTCAAAAATTCAGTTTTCTTTAATTGTATAATGCTGTCAACGTTAAAAATATGCATTTCAACCAAATAAGTGCAGATCTTTTGTAGCCGACTAAACTTAAAATGAAAAAAGATATACATTGAATTTTTATAATTGCACGTATCAATATTGCAACCGAAAAGTATAAATGCTCAAAAACTAGTGGTCAGTTTAATTAAGGCAAGTTTGGTCAAATGTTGAGATCCATGCAAAAGCCAAAGAAGCCATGAGAAAAATTGCCTCAACCTTCCATAGAAAAAGTATAAATTCTACAATCAGATCTTGAAAGTGCTAAGTCAGAAGTTAACGTTCTTTCTGAGCAAATACGCAAGATAATTAATGCACAGATGAGAAGTACAAGGTGTATCCACACAAAAAAAACTTTCAAAAATTTGCTTCTCCGCTCGTTAAAACGTCGTCATATAACACAGAAAATCTGCTCACGTTTATAAACAAACAAAAACTATCAACATTAATATTCAATTCAATTCAATTATGCGATGCTGGAGTTTGTTATATTCACAAAAGATTCCCGTTCAGCAGAACTGTTTCAGGTAGAGTTGAACGGCCGCCCTTTCAAACTTCGTGGCATCGTCGATGGGTGTGTAGCCCCACCTGTCCTTCGGGCAGACAGGCACCTGACAGTTCTCCACAAGAAACTTCACACAATCCAAATGTCCTTCAGCTGCTGCCAGGTGCAGTGCAGTCCTTCCGTCATAGTCTGCAATCGCCATGTCTTGACACGCCAGCGCCATTCGTCGAAGCGCCGTGAGGTCGCCGTTGTACGCACCAAACAAGAGGTTGACGACACGGTTGCCCTGCACGTCCGACGACCGCATGCGCGGGTCGACCTTCTGCGACGTGTGACGGAGGTTGTCGTAGTGGTGGAAGTTGAAGATGTTGACCAGCTGTTCGCAGAACTGAACGCCTCGGACGCTGTTGCCCATCTCCTCGAGTGGAGGCGACCACAGACACATGCCCATCACGTTCGGAATGACGAGCAGGACCACACCGGAGACGGACGACTTCGCCGGAAGACCGACCTTGAACGCGAATCCTCCGGAGTAGTCGTACATTCCGCACGAGTGCATTAGGGACAGCGTGTTGCGGACAGATGTTGCGTTAAGAACCTCTTCACCAGTGATCGGACAATAGCCCCCGTTGGCGAGAGTTGCTGCGAGTATTGACCCGGAGCTGGCTGTCACTTCGATCGAGCACAGCTGGAAGTAGAGGTCGAGCGTTTCCTCCAGGCTGCTCTTCTCCGGAAAGCATCGGTTCTCTTTGAGGTAGTAGCCGAGGGCAAAGTTCCGATTCGCCGACGCCTTCTCCGACAGGAAGATGGCGTTGTTGAAGCCGAGAAACTCGCCGCCGATGATCCGACGATATTGATTCATGATGTAATCGAAGCGATCGGACAGCGAAAGACCCTGCTTGATGAGAGATGCAGTTACGATTGCACCAGGGTTGATCATCGGATTGTGTGGCTTGTTGTCCTGGCTGAGCTTGATGCAGTTGAACGTTTCACCGCTTGGTTCGTGTCCAACGTACTTATGAACGGTCTCTGCTCCGAGTTCGTTGATCGCAAGCGCGTAGTTGATTGGCTTTCCACTCGACTGGAGCGTGAATGGAATCTCGACATCCCCGATGCTGTGTCTCTGGCCGTCCACCGTGCAGAGAGAGACGCCCCAGAAGTCGGGACTGTACTTGGCCAGCTGCGGTATGTACGATGCAACCTTTCCCTGCGAGTTGGTTCGGCATGACCAGTAGAGGCTGTCGATCGACGAACAGAACTTTGAAAATTCTGGAATGGCAAAGTCACCAGTGAACGCACGTCTGATGAGAACTATGTTGTCTCTGATGCAGTCGATGAACTTCTCCTTGTCCAGCTGTACTTCACCGTGTTCGTCGGGGTCCGACTTCTGTCGGTACGTGTTGATTTTGTTCATCGACTCGATCAGCCGCGGGTCGTTCTTCCAGAGCCCTGCGTTCCGAAGACCCTTTACCAGGCGAGACATTGGTACCTTGCTTTCATAGTTGCACAAGAGTTGAAACAACTGGTCATCGAAATGACTGAAACCGTGTGAAAGCGCTTCGTCCGGCGAAGCCCTCACTTGAATCTCATCTGCTTCTCGTTGGCCCACTGTTGTGCTGCTGCCAAACAACATCATCTGTGAAGCCAGAACCCTGCTGTCATGTTTTCTCCCCAGCTTAGAAAAGCCATGGAGAAACTTCTGCGTTTCACGCGCGGCCAACGATCGAAGACATCCAGCTCGCAACATCTTGACAATGCAAACTGTATCAACTGCTCGTCAACTTAAACAACTACCGACCCAACTTCGTTTCTTCTAAAGTCAGACCCTCGCCCACTCGGCGTCTTTTATCGACGTTTTGCAACCTTACCACTAATCTAGGACGCACGTTGTGTCGTACAATAACAACATAGGTCCACATTCAAAACGTGAAGCTCTCAACTTAATACCGCTCAATTGACACAGTCGTTAACTACACACAATAAATGTCAAAGATACTCGACAAAAATTAACATTCATAGAAGCAGCGAAAAATTCGCCATAAACGCACGAATAAATCAACTTTTATCTTCGCAAACATGTATACACGACAGCGCCGTGCGTTTCTATTCCTTTTTTTAGTAGGCTACAGCTAGCTGGCTTAGTTGCACCGGGTACAGTCCGCTCTGGTTATCAAGACATTCTCGATTAAAATATCAAATTACGTAATAATAAAATTTTCCCTTACATTTGTATATATATATATATATATATATATATTTAGCAATTAGACTCAAAATTGCTCTGAAACTATCCGGATACTAAACCATAATTGGATCTTAAACTTCAGGCCTATTTCACTGTAATAAAACGGAGTATACGACGTGAGGTTTTCTTATTTCTGGCGTCGGCCCACTGAACTTGTAATAGACCATAGATTCGAAGATGCAAAATTAGGGCAAGTTGCAGTTCAGAGGTCATCCGTGTTACAGTAGGTCAACTGTGTCGTCAAAATATAATTATATATTACATGTCGTGCTAGCTCAACACACACAAAACAGAATCCTCGTATTTATGTAAATAGGATATTATGATTTTTTAATTGCACGTTACACCATCGGTGTTTTCTTTCATTTCAGCGGTTGCCTGGGCACCTTGAAAGATGAGGCGTGGATCTGCTTGACGGAGACACAGACAGCTGCTGTGCAGTGGACAACATGTACTTTGACCTTTCGTTCTCCGTGTTAGGATCACACTGGTTGAATCCAGAGATCTCTTGACTGCATAAAATTATGTCCCTAGGTTTCTGTGGAATGGACTTTATTCATCTAAAACTGACTTCATAGGCCTAGGCTACTTTTCGAACTCTGACAGCACCTCAAGAATATTCCAGATAGGCCTACCTGTAATCTCTTCAGCCTTAATTATCTGGCTCTGCGTTTACTCACACGTTCATTGCAAACTATAGGCCCTGTCTCCTGTTCGCAACGTAGATTTGATTTTTTTAACGAGAATGTTAGCTTTTCCGATAACATCACCCAGCCCATCTTTCCCGCTTCACCCTCGTCCGGCCGTGACCTTGACAGGATCCGCCATATTCTCGAGCGGTTTCAAAACTCGATCTATAATCGTGCCTCATCTATTGTTTCACGTCAATAATTAGGCTTATATAAATAATTATTAATCTTGACCCTCTGTCATTCGAATTTTTTTATAAGCGAATTTAACCCTCGGGCTACCAGAGGGGGTGGTATCCACCCCCCCCTAGGTTTTTTCCAAATACAACTTTTTTCGTTTGGAATAAAATTTTGACGTTATAGGTAGCTATAGAGGATTCATTTGCACACATTTTGAGCTAAAATGTGTGATGATATACCATACCATTCAAAAGTTATACCCGATATACCCGAGGCACCAAGGTGGGTGGATACCACCCCCCTTAGATTATTGGCTGTATCTTATCCGTTCTTTGACATGAAGAGACACGAATTACACCATTCTGTAGAGGGAATGTGGGGCTACATTTGGTGGTCACGGAGTTGTCTTTTGACAACCGGAAGTGCTCAAAATAAATTAAAATATATAAAAAGGTGTTTTATTTTTATAAAATTTTAATGTTTTTCCTATTAAAAATTATTCCTAATTTATTTTTCAAGAGAAATAAATTATGCCATTCTATAGAGGGCATTTAGGGCTATTTTTTATACTAATTAATATGACATTTGATGACCGGAAGTGCCCAAAATAAATTTAAATGTGTGAAAATGTTGGGGTTTTTTTACAACGTAAACCGATAGGTCTGCGTAAACGTTTTTCAGCAGCTAATACATTTTTTCTTCTTTTTATTGTAACTAAAACTAACTTATTACTAGTTTTATAGTTGGATATTGGACTTTATTATATGTAAACTATTTTTAAATAAATAAATTATGTTAAAAACACACAGAATCTAATATTTTGCTTATGCGAAAGTATGCATTTTGTGATATCGACGGGTGCCTACGGAAAAAATTCATAATTCCGGGGTGCTTTCATATATTTCAGACCTAAATAATTATACCATTTTGTGCAGAAATGATTGCTGAATCCATTGATGTATTACAAGTTATGATATATCAAACCAAACCCAAAATCCAGGGGGGGGGTGGTAACCACCCCCCCCCCTTGCTAGTCAGTGTTACAAAAAAAGCTTGGTAGCCTGAGGGTTAAGTAGGCTAGGCCTAAACTGATCGCATATTTTGCTTTTGAGGTCGCTGCAGAAATAGCCTATTCAGCGTAGCCTACAAATAATAATCCCTACAATCAGATGGTGTCACGACAACTGGTTCACCGACAACTGGTTCAACGACAACTGGTCCACGGACAATTCGTTCACCGACAACTGGTTCACGACAATTGGTTCACGACGATATTATTGGCTCACCGGCAAACTGTGAATGGAAGCTGGATGAAGGTTCCCTATAAGTGAAATAGAAGCTGGATTGACAAAAATAACGCTTGAGAAATGAAAGCCGGATTAATTATAAAGCGCTTGAGAAATGGAAGCTGGATGCATGTTGGAATACATGAGTGAAATTCATCAATCTAGCTTCTATTTATGAAGCATTCCCTTCATTCATCCAGCTTCTATTTCAGATATAAAATACCATTATCCATCTTTCATTTCACGAGCGTTTTTCATCAATCCAGTTCCAATTTAAGAATGAACATTTTCATCATTACAGCTCCAGTTTAAGATAAAACATTTAAACCAATCCAGCTCCAGTTTAAGCCAGAATATTTTCATGAATCCAGCTCCAGTTTCAGCAAGAATACTTTCTTCAATCCTGCTCCAATAATATTGTCGTGAATTAATTGCCGTGAACCATCTGTCGGTGAACGAATTGTCCGTGAACCAGTTGTCGTTGAACCAGTTGTCGGTGAACCAGTTGTCGTGGAACCCAATCAGATAGCCTAATCTATTTTTTCCCTATGTTTTCTTGAGCCCTTCTGAACGACTTATTAGCCTATAGTGCGGTGAGAAGCGCGCTATATAGGCTAGGCCTAATTTGATTTTTAAAAATGCAATAGCTTAGGCTAATTAGAACCTCAGCCCTAGGCCTACAATAAAATTTAAGCTAATAATTATTATGATTATTACTTTCATCAAACTTTAAGCAAATTTGCTGCTCCTGCGCAGCCCAACGTTTTAGGCCTATTCTGTCGGCTTTTAGGCCAATTTTCAATTCTTCTGGCAATATTTCATTTACACAAATCCGTTAGAAATATTAGCCCCAAGGTCGTAGCCTATACGGCTGTCATATAGCCACGCATCGTGACGCATGACCTTTAAAAGCTGCAGTGTCATTATTGTTTAGATGACTTGCAATAGCGCCTCTGAATTGCAATCGTTCCACTACAGTTACGTTGTTGACCTAGCATGGTAGCATTTCTATAGCCTAGTTGCCAAGGCCTAGTTATAGCAGCACGCCAATCGAAGAACTTCTGATTTGTGGGTCTCCCGCTGACAGATGACGTCGATATTATTAATGTTCTGCTGACGCATACGGCCTTGAACCTCGTAGATGGGCCGAAGAATCATCTGAACCGTACCATGTTTCCAAAGCATACGGGAGGTCATGGGCGTGGCTCGTGGGCCAAAATGTTTAAAGCAAACATGCGTCACGTGACATCTATTAATATTCAATATGGCAGCTGTCGCAATGTTTTGCTCGTATGCCCTAGTTGTCTAATCGATGATTGAGTTATTTTTTGAGTCTTCTAGGCCAATTATTGCAGAGGCGGTTGGTTTTAAAAATATGCAACATGTAGGCCTAAGTTACATTAGGCCTAATTTTAGCATGATGCTGTTCGAAAAAAGACAATAATGTACAAAACATTGCCAGAATTTTTATATTTTTGTTAGAACTAGGCCTAGAGCGCAGAAATATGGAACAAATCACATAAAAAATGCCTAGGCCTATTTAGTTTGTCGCAAATCACAATGCAATACAAAACCGAAAATTCTATAATCTGTAGGGCTAATAGCAATATGATTCTAGCCTACTACGGCATTCAAAAAATAATAGAAATATAGGACCAAATGACACACCTAGCGCAATTAGTAGGCTATTCCATTTTTATTTTTATGTTTCTACCAGGCCCAGCCACGAGGCCCAGCCGGGAGGTTTCGTCAAATGACGTCATAATAGTTCCTGCTCCACTCCGCTCGTGACTCAGAAGCATAAGACAATCGATCAGTCGATCTGTCTGTCTATTCCACTATAGCTAGGCCTATAGTTCATGCTCTTATCTGTTCCCGCCTAGACTATTGCAATTCCCTTCTTATGGGCCTCCCGAAACAGTCTTTCTTCTTCAAGCGGTCTTAAATGCTTCAGCTATGCTTGTAACGCGGCTCCCTTGTCTTGCTCTCTCCGCGTGTTCCAAGTCCTGCACTATCTTTCTGTCACCTCACGCACAGGGTGAGAATTGCCGGGGGGTTTGGGGGGTTCAACCCCCCAGTCTTTCTTAGAGCCCCATGTTAAAGTATGTTTTTCATACCCCAATTTCAAGTTTATCATAGACCAACCCCCCCAGTTATTTTTCCACAATTCTCATACTGCTCACGCATCCATAACAAGATCCTCTTTCTGGTCTCCACAGCACAGTTGTGAAATGTCTTATAATAGACCTAGGCCTACATCAGATCTCTAGCTGAAAGCTTGTCTTCCTCTTGCAATTAACATCGGGCGTTTGCAATGATTTGCCTCTCCACTTAGAAGGACGTTCATACTGAAAGTAAGAGGCTAAAAGAAAATAATGACTGTTAATCTCTTATTCATTACAGGTAGACAGTAGACCTACATGTAGGCTATGCGAGAGTCGCATTAGGCTATATATATAAATCTGTAGTTGCGAATATGATATGATAGGCCTACGGTAATGCCTACGATACAACTTTTCAGAATGAATAGCCCTAAATGACTGCGTACCGTGAAAAATATGTCCTCCAGAGGAACTTCACAGGACAACGAGTCAACGATCGAGGCGCTATTAAAATATTAAATAGGCTCTCTGTCTGTCTGTCTGTCTCTCTCTCTCATATATGTCTGTCTGTCTGTCTCTCTCTCTCATATATATTATATATATATATATATATATATTATATAGCCTATGGGCCTATATATACATGTATATAATGGCCTATAGGCCTACAGCGATCGGATGACCTCGACCATGAATTGAAGAGAAAAATTAACTGTAGGCCTATGCCTATATAATTTTTATATACTGCTTCGCCACACTTAAAACATTATTATTAATTTATTAGGCTGCAAGACTGATGACCCTAATCGCGTTCAAGGTAAAATCAGTCATGTTAATAGTGTTATAAAAGATTTAATGTTTCTGAAAGAGCATATTGAACTATAGAACCTATAATTATAGTCTACGCTGGCGTTTGTGGTAGGCTATAATAATGTCATTGAAACTGCAGCATTCGCATTAGAATCGCTGCTTCAGTAGCCTATAATAGCACACAATTGAGATTTCGCAGCTTGATGTTACAATAATAATGCTGTGATAACATTTAATTTTTTTTATGATATAGCCTACTAGAAACCAATTCACCCGTTGATTTGGGTATTTTTTACCCATGGGCGGAGTTTATCAGTTCGTCAGCTATTTTGGCAGGGAAAAATCGGTATTATTATTCTAATATAGAAATTTCGACTAAACGACACTTTAAAAGGTCATCAGATTTTTTGGGCGAAGATCCCAAACAAATTTCGAACAGGGCCCCCCCATTTCATAATCCGGCCCTGGCCATGTTAGCCGAGATTGTTACTGGCTGTGGACTTTGAAGTAAGTTTGTCTAACAATGCACCACCTGAGGATCCGGAGTAGGCTAAGGCTGCTAAGCATATGGAAACCCCTCCTCCAGTTCAATGCCTCGTTGCAAGTTGTCTCTTAATTACGCCAATCCAAACAAAACGCTACCCATCCGAATGATCCGGTCCCATCGTAGGCTAATCATCTTGATCCTCTGCCCCTTAATTTTGTTTTGACTAAGCGCCTATAGCTGTGACCGTGGTTCCCTCAACTGAACTTTTGTGGACGCTGGGAAAATCTCGAGATAGGCCTAACTATAAGGCACCAACAGGGATTCATCAATACTAATTCAATAATAATATTGTAGGACTAGATCCGCTGGTAACGCTGGTTGCAATAGGAGAGACAGGGGTAGGCCTATGCGAAGTATTAGGCCTATAGGCCTACAGCCTACGTTTTCTCTATTGACGGTATAGTCACGACCGATGACAATATGCCATTCCATGAGTTCTTGAACCGTGGTTGAGATCATTCATCAACGTTGCCCGACATCTGAATAGCTGTAACGCCATTAATTTGAAGGTCCACATGTGCTTGATCGAGGGATCGCGCATGGCCTCGAACCCTCGACTCTGCTTACAGTCCAATGAATAGACTCACAATAATTGATCGGGTGGATACTCTTCAAACAACACCCGTGCCACGCCACTGAAGACCCCGGTATGCGGCCGACCATGTTATAGTATCACGGTGGACCAGAGCCGTTTTAACGCCTAGGCACGCGAGGCACGGGCCTAGGGCCCCGCGCAACAGGGGGGCCCCGCGGCGACCCAAATAGACTACATCACATAACAAATTAGCAACATGTCGTCGGTTGAGAATTATAAGGCTCTATGTCCACTTTTTGAAATTTTTTAGTTTTTGGTACCATGACGTAGATCTTGTTCAGGGCTATAATGTCATGTAAGAATCTAAGCTTCATCTTCAATATTAAAAGAGATATTTAGAAAATTAAAAGGCTCTATGTCCAGTGTTTTCATCTTTTTGAGAATTATAAGGCTCTATGTCCCATGTTTTCATCTTTTTGAGAATTATAAGGCTCTATGTCCCATGTTTTCATCTTTTTGAGAATTATAAGGCTCCCATGTTTTCATCTTTTTGAGAATTATAAGGCTCTATGTCCAATAGCAAATACGAACGCTGCATTCAAGTCAAACCAAAATTATGTGCATTGAGTATTATAAGGCTCTATGTCCATTTTTGGCGTGGGGCATTCTTTAAAAAAATTAATTAAAATGTTTTCACGTTTTATTCACATCTTTTTGCGATGTACAATGTTACTTCATTGACAAATGAACAAAAGCCTCCAGTTACATTTGTAATATTTTCATTCTTGTTTGTGTGCCTGATTGTTGAACTTTCAAATTGGAATATCTCGGAATAGTACTTTTTGGACATAGAGCCTTATAATTCTCGACCGACGATGTTATATGAACTTTGATGTATGTTAAACTAACATTTATTTTACACTTTTGGTACAAATATTGGTATGCTACATGTAACTGTGTCAGCATTATATTATTAACAAGTCATTTACAAATGTAACAAAATGGCATATACATGCAGATAGAAGGCATGAATGCAATACTCTATAATTATCTGAGGCTGAAAGATTGAGGCGGAAATCGGATTAGTTCAGTGTTTAATCTAGGCATCTTAATTCTTCATGGGAGCTCCACCTAGAAGTGATTACCCAGACATTTGATCAAATAATAATAGTTTTTAGTTGCCGTTTACATTAGTGTAATACCCGAGCTCTAATACCGTGATATTAAATTATAATTTATGTGATTATAATGTTAAAATCTACTAATACATGTATATGTAATGTAGCGTAATTAGTAATTTCTATAGCGCGCTCGTAGCCGAGGCCATTGAGTAGCGCTCCCAGTGCGATAACCTCCAGAGAAAAAAATAGTGATAAAATAATATTATGATACTATTACAATGAGTACCGGTAGCCTAAAGCTTACTGTTAATATTTGTACAAAGACTATTTGTGGCGCCGCAGACCGAAATGAGCATTAAGGTGATTTTCCAAGATATTGAGTTTGATACATCATCTCAAAGGCCTTGTCTCAGGCATCAAAATGACACAAAAAATCATTGCTCTAGCTCAATTCTAACCGAAGATAGCATATAAGAAAATAAATGGTTTAATTAAATTAATTAATTTAATTAATTCAATTAATTAAAAAATAGTATGCATATAAAGAGCATTAAAACAGCTTAGCAACTTGTCATTTTTTTTAAAGTGGGAAAAAATTTCAAGATAAAATTTTTTTGGTGAAATTTTATGCAAAAATAAAAAAACCACAAACATACTATTTCCCTAATATCTCTTATGTATAATCTCCGACTTAATGCTCATTTCGGTCTGCGGCGCCACATTTTTGTACAACTAACACTTAGTAATATAGCATCATTGATCTACTACATGGATTCCCGATTTTGGTTGTTCTTCCTGGGTTTGTGCAACATTTGTAACATTTCTGATAACTGTGTCCTGGTCAGCAATGTAGGACCTTTTATGATCGCAGCTTGCAACGCTACCATTACAATGTGGAAAGTGATAAAGAAATTATTGTAATTGTAAGAATATTTATTGAAGTCTTAGAATATATTCCGGTCAGCACTGCATGCAAAAGTTGAGAATATTTTTAAAAATTTCAGCTCAAAATGCTGGCATGCTGCCATTGCAATATAAAAATTCAAAATTTTCTGGTGGGAAGGAGCACATTCCCTTCCCTCCCCAATCGGCGCTACGCGTCTCAGCGGTCGACCGGCATAATTATACTCGTTCTCCGCTCCCAGAAACCTTGACCCCCCCCCCCAGAGAAGAGGAACTAGATGAGCCTCACAATTACCTTTAGAATCGGTGTTTGTGCCTAGGGCCCCACAATTCCTTAAAACGGCCCTGCGGTGGACCGGTGGTTAAATTGCGAGTGCCTCTGAGAGGACTTCTTGAAGAAGGGGCACTATATAAATTCTTGAAATGACTGAACGAATTTATGAATGTGGTTCATAATCATGGACTTGCACATAATAATGTAATTGATGATTTATAAACCCTATGAATTTAATTAAATTGAACAGACGACAGAAAGAGAATCAGAAATAGATTCTGTAAAGGTCCAACCTCTGCATGGCACATACAAATGAGCAAAGGCCTACAAAAGTTGATATTGGGATAGGCATATAGGCTAGGCCTACTGCGTGAATTTTTATAATTGGCCTGCGTCTGAGTCAAAGAATTGAATTTCTCACAGGGTGCACCCTATTCTTGGTTAGGATAGGCCTACTGTACAGTTAAACTTCTGCTTTCTAGTTGACTTTATTTTGTTCTTCTAATTATCGTTGTTTTACTTGGATTATTTTTAAAGCATTGTATGCAAAGCGCTGAGCTCTCAATTGCTTGCGTTGAATATCACACGCGTACTTACTTATTTCCTTGTAAATTAGTTGACCCGCGGTTAAAGTTTTACGAGTTTATACACATATGACGTCATTTAGAGTGCAATTGTTTCATTTAGGCCGATGACGTCATCGCTATCTTCATGGTGAATTGTTGGTTAAGATGGACGAAGTTTTGGAAAAGTATCGTTTCTTATCGAATTTCTCAGTGTCTCGCTTTACAATAATTATTTTCGTTAAACGAGACGGCATTTTCCGTCGCCATATTGCGCCATGCAGGTCGGCTTTTGTCTGCTCTGAGTTTTCTCGGGTACGAAAGATAATGGATAATGGTATAGACGACAGAACGAGTCGCCGTCACATTTCGACGATGAAGATTTCGCCGGTCACCGGGGATCAGGTCAGTACTGTTGTAAGCATGGTACTTTCCTTTATCTGGCCACCAAAATTTAGTTAATTACAATCTTCCACGGTGCTTAAAGTGAACGAGAGTACCATAGCACGATTGTTAAAATGTTAACGCACATACGGAGATTGTGCAAAATGCCACGCTGCTGTAAGAAGCGAACGCTACTATTATTATTATTAACGAAATTAATCAAAACAACTGGAAACACTTAATTCTGAAGCTCTGCTAAGCAAAACCTCAAGCCTCTCTTTTGATGCAATTTATTTTAAAACTTAAGTTAACATAACCGACCATTGTAGACCACTAGACAATGGCCTACAGTACAAAGGAATTTTAAATAATTTAAAAAATCAAACAAGTTCTTAAGAATTAATTACAACCAGAAATCCGACATGATTAAATCAATGACTTCTATTATACTAAAATGGACAAAATTATGTTAGGAACATAAAGGCAAACTCAAACTCGTAAACACCTGCTTCTTGCCTCAAGTTTAAGCTGATGCAAAGGACAACTTATTCTTCTAAGTCTATCTAACTATTCTAATGGAAATGAACAAAATCAACATACACCATTTGTGAATATTCTATACATACAAGAGTGGGCAAAGAGACAGAATTATATGGCATTTATACACTAGATATTTGTAACACTTGAAATTTCAAAGTGCTCAGGATCTTTGCAACACTATCTCCAGCCACTGTGCTACAAAAGAACTGATGCAGAAAATAAACAGGGAATGTGAATAATTTGCTAAAAACTCAGCTTCTTGTCCTAATAAAACCAGAATAAGCATATCTTCCTGTAACAGTAAAATAGTTGTTACTCATAATACAAGGACACTATCAACTTGAAACCACCACTGTGGATGTACTTAATTTTTTAAAATCAATATTAGTAATACACTGCCAAAAAAACTTTATGTTTAAAAAGAAAGACAGAGAGTGCAATGATCTCAGAAGATGATGCAAAAGAAAAGACAATTGATATTAAATATGGAAAAGAAATCTCATGTCACCATGGCTGTGCCGCCGTTGTGAGTTACTTCAAGGATTCTATACACATGATCTCATCAATATATTATACATACATGGTAATCTAAAGTTTTAGCGTTCTAAATTATTCGCCATTGCATGTGTTTTAGCATTGATAGAAAAGTAGCTGGATTGAAGAAAACGCTGTGAACCTCTCACCGTCTGTGAGGGGTTCACAAAGTTCTAAAGTACAGCATGTAGGTCCATTAAAGTGCTTTATAAGTCCAGTCCAAAGACTACCGTCCAGAGCAATTGATTTGTTTGCGACATTTGCAGCTGAATGCAAAGATAAAGTAAAATACAGTCAATTGATTAACTTAAAATATTCCATCAACAGGTTGTGATAGAAGTCAGTGGCACAATTGATTACTGGCACAAAATGTCAGGATGAAATGTCCAAAAAATTTATCCAATTAAAACACCAGAATATAACTAAATATAAACTGAATATATTCCAAATTCAACAACAAACTCAGTGACAAGTTCATCAATAAACATCCAGCCAGAAGTTTGATTTAAACAATAAACATTTGGATGAATACAACTAAACAACACCCCTTACATGGATCACAAATTACTAAAACACTTAAGTTTTACTTCTCTAACTTTCAAAATTTCTGTTAGTAGTTTTTAAACTTTAAACCGCAAACAGAACTTATACGTTGTATCCCAAGAATTAATGTGCCATACACTAACTGCACTGTAGTGCTGAAACTGACTTGGTAAATATTATTACTTTTTACTCTTGGTCTGGTCAACACTCTTTATCATAAGCTACATCCTCCTGACAACTCGCAGTTACCAGGTCCTAACTGCACACTGTAATTTCTTCCCACTTCTCGTATTCACTGCATTTCTTCCTAAGTGACAGGTTATAAATTATTGAAAAAGAATGATTAATCTGCTAAAAAAAGACCTCAGATCAATCTATTTGCACTGACAAATCTCTTTTCTTAGGTAATTAACAGCAGAACTGTTCTACTTCCTACAACTCAATATGGTTTTTAACAACATGACCCAAATACACAAAATAACTATTCAGACTTGTTAGACCATCACCACTGTCTACGGCTTATTCAAAGACTCATTTCACCACATCAAATGGAAATCAAATAACGATCAGCACAAGTTCCACATTTGGCAAATTACAGCAATTCCAATGCAGCTCAAATAGATATTATTTATAGACTGTAAAACAACTTCATCATTGCAGTCCAGCTCTTTTTTCCTCTGCGATATAAGCTTCAGTTAAAAAAACAAGTAAATAATTAATACCGAAATATAAAATAGCTACAACTTGGCCACATACAAAAATAACTTAACTTGAGGCATTGGCGTAGGGGATATTTCAGCGTTGGGGGGGGGGGGGGCAAAAATTTCTGACGTCCTTTTTTTAGTCATCCGGCCGAAATCTTCTGAAATTTCCCGTTACTTTTTGCCCGAAAGGTCTGACGACTTTTTGTTCGGGCAAGTCTAATTTTTCGGGCAAAAAGACCCGAAAAAATTAAAAAAGGAAATTTAAAAAAACTTTTTTTGGGTCTGCTTGCCCGAAAAATTAGACTTGCCCGAAATTTGGGGGGCATTTGCCCCTCTGGACCCCCGTCTCCTACGCCTATGACTTGAGGTATTAGCTTGCTATTAATAAGAATCGCATGTTAAGAATCAGCTAGTTAGAATCAGTTAAGAATCAGCTAGTTAGAATCAGCTTTGACAGGAGATCATATAAGCTGATCAGCCTACAGGATCATTTTATGGCACAGCTCAAAACATAACTTGCAACTAAATATTATTAATTAATATTAGTTATAAAATCAATTCAAATAAAACAGAACCAATGCAATACAGCAATAGTGAGTGCTTGGCACATAATTATCCATATCAGTTGAAATTTAAAGGTAGACTGGAATTTATCAAACGAATTTAAATTCGTTAAATTATATTTATTGTTATTATTATTATTAATCCTGCAACGAATTTGTTTAACTTCGGCTATACAGAGCAATTGAGAGCAAAGAACTTGCATAACGTTCATACATATTAAATCAAATCAAATCAAATTTATTGGAATCGATTCAATATATACATTCCACAATTCACAATGCACATTTAGAGTAATGAATGCAGTGCCAAATATTGTTAGATAAGCTTACATTTAAATATGCATGAGAGTGTAGGATTATGAAAGGGATAAGTTGAATCGACTCGTGAGGAGAAGAAGCTAAAGCTTATCTAGTCATCCTCAACATGGTTAGACAAAGTAGGGAAATAAAGGTAAAAGCAAGAATCGACATCGTGGCTATAGTTTAGTTATAGCTTACATAGGCCTAAGGTCAGCTGATTTGTGTAAATGTTTTAACTTCCTCAGAGTTGGAAACTGTCAGAATTACATGCAAACACTTACAATTGGCTACCATTCTCCACAGTAGATAATCATTTTTGAGGGTTACTGCAGACTTGTTTCAAACGAGTTGAACTTTGGAGGTTTACTGTGGAATTGTTTCATACAGATTAAACACAACAAGAGGTAAAAACCTATCAGTTTTATTCAGCATATTATGTACTAGTGGATTCCATGGTTCTTCCCAAGGCTGCTAGCGTCCACTACTCATGGATCTCAACCTGTAGGGATCGAAGCTGTCCGAATCTTTGCTTAAATCACTAAATTATAACTGAACGAAACTGGTGAAAAGCCAATCTCCAATACTCACTTAACAAAATACAGAATTAACAAACACAGGTAGGATGTTCATGTATCAAAGGTCTACATAAGAAAGAAATCTATATGTACATGTAACATGGCAGTGCTACAGGAAGACTTGATTCTACACACATCTCATAAGATTGTGGTTAAGGTTGTGGAATCGTGTGATTTTTTCACAATCAAGTACCGGTAATAACCACAAATATAACTCACAAATTCTCTGATACGTTTTCTAAAATCAATTCATATGCAAAAGGTTTCAGAACTATTAAATGGCTCATACACAGTACTGCAGGAATTCACAAGAGCGTATAAGGCGTAAAAAAAATTGTTGTGTTTCCGGTAACGCGACCGACCCATTTTTACGGCCGCGACCCAAATGTTTTTGTAAAAAAAAAATTTTTCAAAAAAAAAAAAAAAATTTTTTTCAAAAAATATTTTTTTAACATTTGTATTGACATAACATAAGAGACGTCAACAAAATGAAATTAATAGGACTGTTTCTAGAGCAGTTTTAGGTGCAGACAGTCGGGAAATAGGCAGTTTATACTTGCTTAGAACACGTACTTTGTTTCAGCGTGCAAAAAAGACTAGTGGGGTATACTTTTTCGGATAGTCGCTGCATAAAAATATTTTACAAAATAAAAATATTTTCCGACCTACCTACCCAATTTTTTTTAGCTCTGTTACCGGAAACACAACATTTTTTTTTTAGGCCTAATGTCCTGAACATCAAAGGTGTCGGCATTGTAATTGATCTAAGAACCCACTGCTTTTCAGTACCCTTCCACCATCATGCACTCTTTGTAACAGAAGATGCCATTTGCATTTAATACCTATAAATACACTGTAAAAGATTGTACCATAAAAGGGGTAATGCAAATGCATGTATTCATGTCTTTGAAGTGTGAAAGTACTCTGGTGATAACGCAAGTGATTCTTACGACATCCAATGTTAATTGTTCCTCTGTGTTGTGACAGTTACAAGCTCTTGATGTTCACCATTCAATCTATGGACTTACGTAGTGCCCCTTTAAGAAATCTACTCAAGAGCACTCCCAGCCCAGCCACATCGAAAGAAAAACCACTTATTGGGCATATGTATTTGACGCTGCTTTGAAGGGGCGCTCATTTTGGGATGGCCCTACAATTGAGAAAGCTTGCATTTCCTGGCAGATATATAAGTGCCCTTCATAGCAGAGCAAAGAGCCTGATATGCTTCAACATTCAGGTAGACTAAAGTGCTATGCGTAAAGGTGCGTACGTACATTTGTACTTGGACTTTTCCCTCCCATTGTTAAACTGCCCATGGTTTATGTTCAAATTGGTCAGCTCAATGTAAAGGCATAAGTAGCCTCCATCGGCGGAAAAATCTCCAAATTGACACAACGTAACAACTTCGGGTTTAAGTCAGAGATAATTTTGATGGACGCATCACGCAGCTCGGTAAAATAATGAATTGATAACTCAACTGAATTCACGAAACAACCCAAAACTAAATCGAGAGCTTGAGAACAAAACAAGAATTATCAGATATTATTACATCATTATCTGATCTCTTATAATGTAATATATAAAGCTGTAACTAATTGTACTATCACATCTTTCATGTTTCAATGCATTGGCATTTACGAATACATATCAAACACCAGCACCTATTATATTCATGCATAAATTAAAACCTCAGACACTGGTACCGGTACTTAATAAACTCCACATGGACCTAAAGCTGAGGTTAATTATCAGTTACTAGTTAATAGTTATGCCATAGTATGATCTCAGAACATTCTCATTGGTGACTGTTAACCAATACCTGAAGCCATAGATGTCATTTAACACTTTAGAAGCAAGCTTGATAGGTTCCCAGTCACTTTGAGCTCATGATCGTCACTAAGGTGTTAATTTACGATGTTAATAGAATGTTTTCCTGCAGAAGATAAATAGGCCTAGACATGGAAGCAGTCACTTGTTATTTGACAAGAAAGAAAAGGAAACTCTTGTGGAAGATGAGGAAGCCAGAAAACACGAAGAACAAAGAAGCGACGAAGACAAAACTGTTAATCTGTCAGATCACAGAAGTTGGCAAATGCCATCAGGAACTCAACTCTTCACCAGGTCCGACCGACCGACTCAATACGTTACTTTAACAACTTTCTTTTCATCGACTGATTGCAAAAGACATGTGTCTATTGGGATTATTTATGCCTACCATAACTGTACACGACAAATGTACATTCATCATTAAACAATGGTTAAACTAGTTAATAATGGTTGTTAAATTAGTTAACTAAAGAAGAGCTGACGACAGTGAGTCATGTCATCAGCGGTTGGCAGACGACTCGTTCATTTTCGGAATGTCGTTGAAATTAACACAAATTTTATGCCAACATCGTCGTCGTCGTTAGTTCATTGAAAGCACGAATTAAAAGCCAGGCACACTGGACACATCAACAGCCATCAACATCAATGCAAGAGATGCCTGGCTCATCATCTCATTATTTTATTGTTGAATACTCCAATAAACTCCTTCGTTCAATTCATAAACTTCACTTCTTTCATCATGAAGATAGATCTGTCACATCGCTGCTCGAAACTATTGACAGAAAACTTGCTTCTTCGATGTGCGAATGAGACACCAGCGAATGATCTCATGAAATATACGCTTGCTCAATCGTACGATTGGATCGATGGATCAACTGATGGAGGAATCAGATTCAATGATGATCCAGATTAATTGATACAGATGATCCAGATCCATCCATGATCCAGAAGATCCAGATTAATTGATGATCCAGAAGATCCAGATTCATCCATGATCCAGAAGATCCAGATTAATTGATGATCCAGAAGATCCAGATTCATCCATGATCCAGAAGCTCCTTCGATTCAATCGCAACCTCTGGACTGGAATCCACGTCTCAGGCAGATTAACTTCCGATTCTTGCGTCTAGTTATGTGGAGCGCGCTTTCCCTTCATGTACCCGATCCATCTCTTTCCGATCGCTTGGAACAGCGGATCCGGATCAATGTTACTCAACAGCAGCAACTGGTTCACATGCGTTGCATGGTAATCCCACCGCGCCAGATTCGGAGCGGTTCCCGACAGCGTGAAGTGCCGCAGGTCGTATACGGACCCCGATCCCGTATCGAACAGCGGCAACATCGCCTTCAGCGAAACAATGCCCTCGTCGTAAAGTTTCGTGGCATCCGTCGCCTCACGCGATGGCGCCACAGTCTTAAGATCATACAGACCAATCAGCGAATAGATGAATCCGTTGAGGACGTAGCAGCTAGGGGTCGTCGGGTATTCCTCGTACCATGCGAACCGGTCCAAGAACATCGCCCGCACTCCCCCTAACGAACTCGGAATGTTGAAGATCGACGTCGAACGCAGCGCTGCATCGAGGTACTCGCGCCGTTTAGTTCGAAGAAACGCCCGAACGAGAACCGATATCGACTGGCCCTGGGCCATCGCCGAGTACCACCCGGGCGGCAGTTCAAGCTGTCCGTCGGCCAGTTTTCGCGTCACCGTGATTGGCCAACCGCCGCTCTTGTCCTGGTGCGCGACCAGCCAATCGGCAGCGTAGTAGAACTGCGCCAGGTGGTGGCTGGTCGCCACGACGATATTGTCTACGTACCCTGACCCGTAGAAGTCGATTCGGAGAATTCGATGGAGCGTCAGGCGAGACGCTTTCTTCTTGTTCTTCGTGTACTTGTGCGCGACGCCCTTCAAGAAGTCCGTCTGGACGTCACGAGTGATGGAAGTCCACTTGGTCCTCGCTCCGATGCCGTAGTAGATCTCGTTGCCTTTCACGCTGATCATCGTATCGGAGCAGACGTAAAAGATCGTGAATGTGCGTTGTGGTTTGCCGTCGACGGACAACACAACTCCGACGCTTCCGTTGCTCGTGAATCGGACGTCGAATGAGAGGAAGAAGTGCGGTGGTGAATCATCGGGAAGCCGTAGACTCACCTCGCTCATTGACAGCGATTCTGAAAAACGACGGATATTTTAGCATAAATTTAACTTAATGTCACATTCAGAGACAGAGAGAAAGGACATAACCATAATCATCAATTTTATTGCACCAAGTTAAGAAAAACATTACTTTGGAGTAGAAACACAAAACAGTTGGTTACAACCAGAAATCCAGAAGGGATTAAGAGTACCACTGGTAGGGCTATCTATGCATGCTTTCGGATTCAAGATGGTAGATAGGAAGCATCATTTAAGTATTAACAATCTGGAATACACATAAATGCAATCTTAACTATAACATAAACTTACACATCTAATATAACATGGTGTTGTAAAGCTAGCAAACCTTAACTAAAAAAAGAAACCTTAACTTAAAAAAGAAGTGAACAAAACAAAGACAAAGAATGACAGCGGAAACAAAAGACACAGAAAGAACGAAACAGAATTCTTACATTTAATTGTCTTTGGATTGCATTTACATACCGCTGCATTTGCAATGTCATCTCTAGAGTATTATTAGCAAATCCACACCACAGCTCATTCAAATGCCATACGTCTTGAAACATTCTTTTGATGTTATAGTGGACAATATTAGCATCACTAACAATCCAACCAGTCAAACTCCCCCAATCGCCCCTGCTCTGGTAATGCCAGACCTAAGCCCGAATAAAGCAGGAGGGCAACACTATGGTAGTTTCAGCGCAATCAAAGAATCTTTCATTTTTTAACTTTAAAAAGCTTCACACAACAAAAACACCACCAAAACAATTGGAGCTATTAATTATCATAATTATACCTCATATAATTAATTCTATAAATTATTTTTAATTACTATACCAGAAGCGTGAAACTCTATCACATGACTCTTGGTCTCTGCATCGAAGTTGTTCTTAACGATTCCATCTCCATCAACCGTCCATTTGAGAACAGACATGTCTTCACCATCCTCTAACGTCGTTGTCTGTGGACGATTCTCTGTCAGGAATTTGCTGTAGTGACTAAGGCCGTACTGGGCGATCTGGATGGGGTAGAAGTAGCCCTGCGCACCCCACTGCGTCGACACTGGCACACCTGAAATAATGAGAAACCCACAAAGGTAATACAGTGCTATTTTAGCAAAGGCCAATGCTATATGTTGCCTATAGATTTCTTTGGTATGCAGCATACCCGTATGCTTTGCAGAGACCAGAAGTTCTATACAGGTCACTTTATTGTTGCGTAAGAAAGGCTCTACCATGGATACATATTTCGTGCGCATAAATTTTTATTTTCACGAAAGCTTACAGCCTAAACACAGCAACTGTCTGAGGGAAAACTCGAACCTGTACAGTGTACACCCTGTGTTACAAGGTAAGAACTACTCCAACCAATCAGCCACCGTGTCAAAGATGAACAGTAGTAGGCTTAAAATGCAATCATGCTAAATCATGCTAAATCTTTCCTTTTTTACATGCATCATTTGCTGCAATTCAGTCTTAACCTGTATGCTTTTTCTACAACGAATTGCCTTGTATGCTTCTCTCAGTACCATTGTAAAAATGTTTATTCCTCAACAAGTTCCCACTATAATAATGTTCATTAGTGTAGTGGATAGCGTGCTAGACTGTCAATCATGAGGCTGGAGGTTCAAATCCCAACCAGGGAAGGAAATTTGGTCACTTCAGCATCCTCTAGTCTAGCCAACTAACTCAGTGTAATGAGTAAACTGTATGCTGTTAGTGGGAAGATGAGGCGGTTATGGAGAGGACTGGCCACACGCCCTCATATGCCAAGGCTAAGCAAATGAAGTTGCTATGTTCACTGAATAACCATGGCTGCCTCAGGGCTAACTCCTCAAGAGACTGTGCTTCTTCATTTTACATTCGTAAGGCCTAAAAAAAAAAATCTTGTGTTTCCGGTAACAGAGCTAAAAAAAATTGGGTAGGTAGGTCGGAAAATATTTTTATTTTGTAAAATATTTTTATGCAGTGACTATCCGAAAAAGTATACCCCACTAGTCTTTTTTGCACGCTGAAACAAAGTACGTGTTCTAAGCAAGTATAAACTGCCTATTTCCCGACTGTCTGCACCTAAAACTGCTCTAGAAACAGTCCTATTAATTTCATTTTGTTGACGTCTCTTATGTTATGTCAATACAAATGTAAAAAAAATATTTTTTGAAAAAAAAATTAATTTTTTTTTGAAAAAAAAATTTTTTTTGAAAAAAAATATTTTTTTTTATAAAAATTTTTTACAAAAATATTTGGGTCGCGGCCGTAAAAATGGGTCGGTCGGGTTACCGGAAACACAACACTTTTTTTTTTACGCCTAAGTCCTAACCATAGATTCCTTTTAGCTGTACATAGCCAATGGTGACCTGGTTGCACCCTAAGCCAAAACTTCCGTATTGCAACAAAGATGAATCTATAATGCGGTAGAGAGATCGTAAGATGAGATGATATCTAATGGCATCACAGCTCCGGTTACCTTCAATGCCGCTGATGCACTTAACCCTATCACGCACTTCGACGTTGTAGTGTGCAAACGACATAAAGACGCCCTCTGGCGTGTAATTCTCGCCCGGTGGATAGACCCGCGAGTAGCTGTGCTGCCAATCAAAATGCTGCTCCACCCCCTCTCCATCCATCTTCCCGTAAACCTAAACACAACCACACACACACACATACAAACATCAAGAGTTTCTTATCAAATCAAATACATTCGAATCAAATACATTGTCTTGATGTGTATTTTGATCTATGTCAAAATACTTTGTCTGCAAATAAAACAACAGCTTTTAGCACCTCGTAAAATACGAAACGGTGTCAATTTCACCAAGAAAACAAATTCATCTGTAAGTTAACAATCTAATAAAGAAGTCGCATACAATCTAATAAACAAGTTGCAAACAGATGGCAGGATTTGTCTAATTATTTGACATACATTTGCCCCTATTGGTTTTTAACTGTACTAACCCTGGACAATTCCAGAGCTTTAGAAGTGTCCATTGACCGAAGTTTGTTTGTATGTGCACTTGTTATAGCGCCCCTTCAAGCTCTCCCTACTCAGAGGCGCTCCCGATGCAGAGCGGACACTGCATCGGAGTTTCACGCCGAAGCGCTGAGCAATTGTGAGTGAAGGACTTGCCCAAGGTCCTTACGCGGGGAGGTGAATTCGAACCTCGGACCTTCCGGCTCCAAGGCAACGACGCCACCACTAGACCACCGCGCCCCACATAGTACATGCATATCAAAATGTACACATCTATTGCTATAGCAACAACACAGTACACATCTACATATCAAAAGACTTATCAACTGCTGCTATAGTAACATAATAGTATACACCTATCTAAAAGCACATACCAACTGTTGCTATAGTAACATAATAGTATATACATATATCAAAACACATAGCAACTGCTGCTATAGCAACAATTTACAAATACCTGTAAACTAATCAGGTGCATCATCTGCTGTCATGACACAATAAGTATGCTAAGTGGGGCTAAAGAAGTTCTTGGATTATTTCGATGATGATTTTTGTTAGTAATCTTAAGGATTTTATCCAAGGTGCAGTTCCACGATCAGGAATTCAGTGGCGCCTGTAGACAATCATCAGCTTTATCACGAACAGACTATAATGTCCCTCACAGCAATAACAGCCTATTTTTTCTACACAAACTTATTTTTATTTACAGGCTCTATTTCCTCCGATGATTTATAACAACCGGAAATCTTTAAAAACAAAAAAATACACTGCAACTGTCGGCCATGGTATTCATTCTATGGATTGATATTTAGCATACATTCAAGACATCTACTCTCAAGAGCTCTTACACAGCCCAGACTTAAGTGATTGAAGAAAAAAGTTTAATTGGTTAGATGGAATATACTCCAATAAGAGCACTCGCTTTGTACATGTAAGCAGAGAATGGGTTAATCCTGCTCCCCTGAAACAATGGTTACTGTGCACATACAATGAGCAAGTGCTTCACTCACAATTGATCAGCACCATCCAATGACATATGGCCATCAGGCACTTAATAAATGAACAACAACAACAATAATAATAAATAAAGAATGATGAAACTGACCTCAAAATATCGATTGACGAAAGAGAACGGAAGATAGATTTCGTTTCCTTCGCGACGACATGGAACGGAGTATTCATCGTTGATGTTACACTCGATCTGATGGTACGGCACTGCAACGACGTCTGCAGCAACGTCGTGTTCCACTGGCATCGGTCGCGTTCCAGCGTCATCGTCCTCAGGAATGTCATCGTCAACTTCTTCGGTCAGAACGATGTCACTGCAATTAAATAATTAATTACTTGATTAATTAATTACCTAGTAATTACTTTTAAAACTAATTAATTACGTACTTCATTAATTAGCTGATTTGCTGTTATCTATCTATAGGCTTGATTGCAATTTTGTGTAATTAAATCTGGAGCAACTCAAAATTATTGGTCCAGCAAAAGAATATTACAAACTGTCTAGTAATTGCATTTCTAGAAACAGTCTAAGAAAAGTTAATCGTAGGGGGACAGAAGGAGGACCTTTGGGACCTAGGTCTCCCTAAATAGGGCCCATTAATTATCACCTTAATTATCACCTTTATCACTTTAATTAACAGCTCATTGTAAGTTATGGCGATTAATGCATTGTATTGTGCATTCAAGCATTCATAAAGCGCTTTTAGCAGGGTGAACCGTTCAGAAGTGATCCCAGTATGCAAGGGCCTGCGAAAAAAAGAAGCAGATTTTGAGAAGATAGAGAGGAAGCAGAGACCCAGAGAGACTGCCAGACAGAATTGTAGAGTGAATGCAAGGAGAAAGCGCATTCCAAAGAGAAGGACCAATTGAGTTGAATGATCGAGACAGAGCCATAACAGTTCTAGAGCAAAGAGGAACCAAGAGGTCAAGTCTATTGGACGAACGAAGTGGATGGTGGGAGGAAGAAGCACAGAGTAGTATAGTAGACTAGTAGTAGTACTAAACGTAAATAACATTGATGCTCTCAATGTACGATTCGAAAGTAAAAGAAACAAAGTCAGACAACTAGACTACGCTGGATAAGCAATATAAATGAGGACAAAAAAACTACTTGAACCAACACTTAGAGGCACACTGAACATGACAAATTGCCAGGGATGCAGGATATTTGTGCGGCGCAGTGGTGTAGTGGTGGCGTTCGGGGCTTTGGAGATGGAGGGTTCCAGGTTCGAATCCACCTCAAGACTCCGTGTAGGGACCTTGAGCAAGACCATCACTCACAATTGCTTGTGCACTTCGGTGTGAAACTCCGATTCAGTGTCCGCGCTGTAGTCGGGAACGCCTCTGAGTAGAGATCTTGAAGGGGTGCTATAGCAAACGGAGAAATAAAATAAAATAAATAGAGTAAAATATAATAATTTATTCGTACACATTGATGCCAGATGGCTAGCATCAGAGAGTTCCAGTACTTATGAGAATGGTAGAAAAATAACTGAGGGGTTTGACTATGGTCCACGTAGAGTAGTGGTGTGAATAAAAAACTTTACTATGGGCCATGAGAAAGACTTGAAACCCCTTCAACCCCACATGTGGCAATTCTCACCCTGACAGGAACTGATGATGATAAAGAATATTGTAAAAATTCAGCATTATTTCATTTATAATAAATTAGAGCAACAGTGGATAAAATGGATATTGTACAAACAACCATATGTTGGGAGAGAGGAGAGAAAATGATACACATAGAAATGAAATATAGGGAAACATATGAGTCACTTAGTCTCCAATTTCCGATGCTCCTCGTTCTGCACTGTCTCCCTGTTAATCCCAGCGGAATAACCTGATGCTGCTCGAACCAATCTAAGACGTCATCCTCACGAGTATCCGACGACATCAAAACCCAACACCATTCGTGTCGTCTAATCTCATCAAAACCTAATCTAATCGACTGACAAAAGCATTTGCAACACACTCAGCTTACAACATTTCCTCATCTGTTCTCTTTTCTGTTCTCCATATTGGTGGATTGTTCCCACGAATCTGTTTGGAAGTGACGTAACTGTTTGTATTTGCACTTGTTATAGCGCCCCTTCAATCTCTCTCTACTCAGAGGCGCTCCCGATCGCAGAGCGGACACTGCATCAGAGTTTCACGCCAAAGCGCTGAGCAATTGTGAGTGAAGGACTTGCCCAAGGTCACTACGCAGTGAGGTGGATTCAAACCTCGAACCTTCCGGCTCCAAGGCAACGACGCCACCAATACACCACCGCGCCCCACACTGTGTAGCACACCTAAAGTTTTCGCTCAGCACGTAACTGTGCCTCAATGGTGCAAAATAGGTCTGTGCTCTAACGTTTGCAGGTCTGAGTCTACTCAATGGATTCCTTGTAAGGATGGATAGAAATCTTGTGTCCTTGTCACTAAGGAAGCAAATGCAAGATTTGCATACATGTAGAGTTGTAGACAAATGGCAAGTTCTGTGATGCATTTTCCAAGTGAAATATGAGGTCACTAACATTTTGAACCCATTGCTCCTATGGCCAAAACTCAAGCTTTTTCCATCATTGGTCATGCGCTTTGGAAGTTCTCTCCATTGACATGTTCTTCAATATTACAACTGGTACCCCAAGTACATCATTCCTCTGTCTCGGACCACTCTCTTTTCTCCGAGTTTTCACACTGGTACCACCTCTGATTATTGGTGTGCACAGTGAAAGGTGTTTTATAGATACATAGAAAAACAACAACAATAATATTAATAATAACATTAATACTGCTAATAGGCCTACTAAATCTCAACACATCACTGTAGAGTATTCCTGTGCAAACCATAGCAACAGCGTTAAGTGCATACAAGTAGACGTACGTGTTGTAGATGTTAGCCAGCTGCACCTCCCTTCTTTCTTCGCCACATCTCAGCCAGAAAGACGTCGTAATGAGAAGGCTGGTTACTATGCCAACGACAAGTACAGTGTTAATGCTGCAGCCGCGCCACCTATACATCATCTCGGAAGTCGATCGATGATGACTGCCGCCGCTCAACCATGACGATCAGCCAACCGACTCAAGCACTCTGTCAACATCGAAAATTGCCACATAAATGCCGAGCAACAAAAAAAATTAAGTCATAAACGGAATTGATGGCAAGAAGTTGATGATGATGGCTAAAGAACGACAGCTATGGCAATGGCATGATGAAGAAGAAGATGATGATGAAGATGATGATGATGAAGAATAAGATGAAGAAGAAGATGAAGAAAGATGAAGAAGAAGCTGAAGAAGTGGATAGCTCAAGTGGCAACTTGGGTATGAAGTGTTAGTCACTTCATTTTCTTAGCCTCAGCATACGTGGTTGGGCAACCAGTCCTCTACCTCGCCACCTCGTCTTCCCACAGACTGTGTACGGTCGATGTACTCATATCTTACGTGGCTAGTGGCGTATACATATTAAAAGCGGCATCTCAAAACAGATTTCCACCTTAGATGAATCTGAACCCTGACCTCTTGATTAAAGTCGAGCATGCTAACCACTGGAACATTGTGCACCCCCCCCTAATGAAGAATGCATTTCTAAAGAGGTATAAAAAGTGTCTGGTTTTGGGGAGGATTTCTCAAAGGATTTAAACTGCATAAAAGTGGTAATGGTTCCATAAATACTGGGTAGTAGAAATCATGACTAGCCTGGTCTGGTTGTAGGACATTATCCCCCCTGGACATTATCCCCCCGGACACTATCCCCCCCCCCGGACATTATCCCCCCGGACATTATCCCCCCGAAGTAGGACATTATCCCCCCCAGTCTATTACCCAAAAATGATTGACGCTAATAAGTCTACGAAGTTCAAATCACGTTAACAAACCTTTGTGGGCCTACTGACTGTATACGATTCCAATTCGTTCATTCATCTAATGACGACACTAACCCTAACACTAACCCTAACCGACCCTCACGACACTTACACTGACCCTAACCGACCCTCACACTGACCCTAACCGACCATCACGACGCTTACCCTGACCCTAACCGACCCTCACGACACTTACACTGACCCTAACCGACCCTCACACTGACCCTAACCGACCCTCACGACGCTTACCCTGACCCTAACCGACCCTCACGACGCTTACCCTGATTTGTACATGAAGGGGGGATAATGTCCGGGGGGGATAATGTCCTACGAAAAACCGGGGGGGATAATGTCCGGGGGGGGATAATGTCCGAGGGGGATAATGTCCGGGGGGGATAGTGTCCGGGGGGGGATAGTGTCCAGGGGGGATAATGTCCGTTTACCCCTGGTCTATACTCCATACAATGTACAATGTACGATTTCACCCTTTTACCGATCAATTCATTGAAAAATGAACAGGGGCGGGTACAGGTCCTTATAGACAAATCTTACATGTGTATCGTGTACGTTTGCAATTGAATATTTGATTAGGTATGCTACTTTCAAAGACTTCTCTCAAGTGTACATATTATGTGGGAGGGAATGAATGGTGCATTAAGAGTAGGCTTTGTGGTGGGTGGTACTTTGTCCCTGCACACAATCAACACAGCTCCACACAGCTCCGAATATAATGCCATGGGTCAACAATGGATGACGAGCCTCTCACTAATGACATTAAACATCAAACAGACGAGTGCACAAGAGTCATCTCTCTTATTAGCTTTTAATTGCCAGTGCTATATATAGATTTCTAATTAGAACAACGATTACAATGCTTGCGACCTGAGTCTAAATGTTACATTGTTTGCTTAACAATCCCAGAGGGGTTTCCAAAAGGCTATAAACTGCAATTCTGCATAATAAAAACACTGAATGAATGTTGGTTTTAGGACCATGGAACAGAATAATGAACACCTTTATTATTATTATGCCAAAGAGGGAGAACTATCAAACAATATACAAATAATGGCTCATAAAATGCATGATCTCAGTGCATGTTTGCTATAACTAGAGCTGCAACCATTATTCAAATGACTACCAATTCTATCACAGATGTAACTCTTGTTATGCTTGGTATAAATTGTACAGTTTGGTCACCTCTATTGCGTCCAATGCAAAAGGCATCAAGCCAAAGCGCTCCAAAACCAAGACAATATCCAGAAGTTCAGTTCGTAAGTAACAAATTCAGATATAACCCAATAAATCGTAATCATGAATTCATATGGCACCACTTCAAGTGAAACTTCTGAGAGGTGCTATCGACCTCATAGCACCAAACCATGATTGAAGAGAATGGTTTTACATGCTTGTGGAAAAGGAGCAAAGGAAGATATGAAGTTCATTACGGAGACTGCTAGGTAAATTATTGCAAACAGATGAACTGACCATAGTGAAAATTTTAATGAACTTTTAAAGAACAGTAGGCTACTTAATCCAGTGTAAAAAGCTGACAAAATAGAGTTGCTACTTGATAAAGTTCATTGCAGATATCTTAAGATACAGCACTCACTAAAAAAGTTAATTACTGGTGTCCAAAAATATGTTAATTACCAAAAAAAGTAAATTGTTGGTATGCTAAAACATAGTACTTACTTAACAACATTAATAGAAGTTAAGCTAAAATATATAGTACATACTTAATAAAGTTAATAGCCGTTATTCTAAAACAGAGTCCATTCTTATATAAACTTAGCTATATAAAACAAATTTCACTTGTATCATTCACATCAACGAAAGTTCACGACAAGCTGACAAGTTATAGGTCTACTATCACCCTCGTATCTCAAATATAACCACAATAATAATTGCTCTCAAAGCTCCAATAATTTCAAACATTTCACCACCACCCTCAATCCATCCAAGAAAAAACTGACCGAAATGACGACCATAAACCATCATCTGAATCGGCAAACACTCACAAAAAACTTCAACGAAATGGAGAAATCGAATAATCTACGAGAAATCCATGTTTCCTAAAAACGCTGATAAAATCTTTGATAAGTTCCCACGCACGACAGACAGATATATATAGGCAGATCATAGATATACAGAGACGATGCGTCGTGTGCAACGCCAACGACGAAATGCGAACAAACGCCGTCGGCGTCGCAGTTAACCGGCGCATCTGACTTACAGGAGGCGCTCGTATAGAGACGGCGCAGCAGCCTGGCTCAGGCCTTCAGCTCTGTCTCTCTCTCCCTCTGTCTGTCTGTCTGTCGCTCTTGGTGTGTGTCTCTCTCTCTGTCTGTCTAAGTGTGTCTTTCTGTCTGTCTCTGTCTCTCTCTTTGTCTGTCTGTCTGTCTGCATTTCCGTCTGTCTGTCTGTCTATCTATCTCTGTCTGTCTCTCTCTGTCTGTCCCTCTATCTGTTTGTCTCTCTATCTGTCTGTCTGTCTCTATCTGTCTGTCTGTCTCTATTTGTCTGTCCGTCTGTCTCTCTATCTGTCTGTCTCTATATCTGTCTGTCTGTCTCTCTATCTGTCTGTCCGTCTGTCTGTCTGTCGTCTGCCGCTACCTCCATCAATCAGCCATCGACGTAGGAAGAGACTGCATCAGTCAGCGTCGTCGTCGTCGTCGTCCTTATCATGTGCAATGTGCAATGACGTGCATGTGTGTGGTTGCTGCATGGCTGTTGCGCAGCGATAGCAGACGACCCATGACTACTGCAGCAGCAACGTTGCAGACGATGACTGAAGACCAGACAGGCGCGAAACAGACAGAGAGAGAGAGAGAGAGAGAGAGAGAGAGAGACAGACAGACAGACAGACAGACAGACAGACAGACACAGACAGACACAGACAGACAGAAGGTATATAACACAGAGAGGCACAGAGTAACACTGTGAGACACAAGGTAACAAGAGACAGGCACAGAATAGCAGAGAAAGATCTACCATGTAAAACAGAGACGAGCTATGGAACAGGGATTGGCAAGAGCATCAGTGACTGTAGCGTCAAAGCATATCCATAAAAATATCCATAATCAACCCAAGGGACTAATCATTCTCAAACCAATGTCTTTAACGCTTATACATGGTCAAATGCAAATCTAATTCATAACTCCAATTTGTGCAAGTATCTAATGCACCAAAGCACCAACATGACAATGATGATTCTTAATACAACCTGTTGTGCATGGAATAGCTAGGAAAAACCAGTCACCGGTTGCACTCAGCTTATATATAATTATGTCAAGTAAGTTAGAGTTATAATTAATCAGAGTAGGCTAATTGAGGAAACTTGCTGTTCGAATGAACCCGGAAAACGAAACACAGAACTTTTCAGTTGATGGCATTATATCCTTATTGAATAATCTTCCTCCATTCGTCATCTGGTTTCATTTCATGGCCTGCATCAACGTTTACCCAACTCATAAACCAGCAAACTTTATGGCAATTATAAAAAAATATGTGAGACTTTATGACAATTAGAAATAAACATGCAATCACCAGGGTTGACTGCAGGTTGTCACAAAAAGCGTGAGTTAGGCTACTTTTTACGGCGCTCGTGACTGAAAATTTTGTCCTTAGCAACAAAAATTAAGTAGCCGCTTCAATTTAGTAGTTTGTCTTGCGACTTTGGGCTACTTTCTGTGAATAAGCAATTTAGTAAATCTGGCAACCATGGTAATCACTTCAGAATACCTGCCACCAAACACTCAAAGAAACTTTTCTTTGAAACTGTTCAATGTGTTCATCAAGAATTCAATATTTAAACGAATAGACGAACATGTGACACCTACTGTCCCAGGTGTCAGTGGTACAATCAGATTTTAGTTGCACTTGTGCCACAGAAATTAATCACCAGTGACAAGTTGGAAAGCACTAAATGAACAATTTATTCATTTAGCGCTTTCTGAAGCACTCCACAAAGTCTCTGCTTATATACCATCACCTAAACTTAAAGGATTTTACAGGTAATGATATGACCAATAATAGTGAATAATGAAATCATGCTCAAGGTCTATACACAGCAACCATCTCAAAGGCGAATGAGCATTGAACTCACATTCTATGCATTACTAGGTGAGAGCCCTCTATCTATCTCCATCATAAGCACAATCACCTATAGTAATACTATTATCGTCTGGGTTCACAGCCCAACACTTGGCACGTTGACCGAGATTATTATATATACACCAGCAATCACTCAACTCATAGGCAATTGTTTTAATAATGTACAGAAAAAGAACCAGTTCATTCAACCGAATAACCCCGTCTGCCATACTCCTCCCTCCCTCCCACCCTCTCCCTCCAACCCTACCTCCCTGAGGCTCCCTCCCAGTCCAATCACTTCTCAACCTGACGCACGTCAACACCGGGAACATTGCCATCTCCGATAGGAAAACATGCGAGATAAAAAAAACAAAATGTCATTCTGTGATAATTGCATAAATCATTTAAAACAGTATCCACTGCTGCTGTCCTGCAAACGCTGCCAATGTCCGTAGTGCACTGGTAGTGCAAGACCCAAGTCTGGTTAAAGGGGGAGGGTAACGTTGGTCACCTTTGTTATGGCACAACAATGTTAAACAGTCACCACACTGTACCCATAATATTGTTATGATCTGCACAAAACCACAGGCATGTCCTCTTTATATCATTGGTCATGCTCAATAATACCGGTATAATAGGCTATTCTACAGAACAACTAATTATTATGCAGGCCTATAATACCTGCCACCAGTGCTTTTTAATTGAATGCTGCATTCAATCTACCTGCTGCATCAACAGCGTATACGTCCGAAAATCTAAAGAGTATGGTCACTCCCCATCCTTCCCTAGCAGTGTCCAATAAAGTATTGCAAAGTTCCAAATGCAAATAGCACGAGCAAAGCATTTTTAAGCAAACCCTGGATTTCCAAAAATGAAGACATATTCATATCCGACAAAACATACATGGATCACAGTACCTCCTCATCCAAGAATCCTTTGATCTGATTCTTTGGTTGGCAACAAGTAATTCTGGTTTAATCCAATTCTTATAACGTAGGCAATCTTCTTATATAAAAATTCAATATCAGTAAATTTGTTCACATACGATAAATCTAATGTTTGATCCAAGACCTCTTTCAAAATTTTTTATTCTAATGTCTCTATAAGAATTTCTCCAGAACAGTTCTATTCAAATCTTTCTATAAGAATTCTTCCAGAATATTTCCATTCAAATATCTTCTCCATCTTCCAATTAAAGTTGCATAGTTCTGTTCAAATACTAGCCCCAAGTCGTCTTCCAAAACAGTTCTGCTAAAACATTTTCTCAAAAAGTTATCCTAGAACAGTGTCAGTTACTTCACATAAAACAAGTGCTGACAGGAAAAACGGGGGCAGTGAGAACAGCACTGCCACGCTGATGACAGGCTGGCAGAAACAGTTCTCGAGTGCAAACACCACAAGCTGCAGCAACAACAATGCTGATTGACAGATTGATTGATTAACAAACTGATTTGCACAATCACATAGCAGCAGACCATCATTCGCCAGAATAATGGCATTGCTGACGTTGTAAGGAAAACAGACGGAAGACACGAAACACTGGAAGACATGCAGGGAGGCAAGTCTCTCACCAGACGCTGCAAGACCAGGGAGGCAAGTCTCTCTTGCCAGACACGCATCCATGAAGCCATTGCCCCGGTATAAGAACTGATCAAAAAAAGCTGCTGATAAACAATACATTTCTGAGATGAGAAAGATGAAGAAGAAGAAGAAGGCATTCATCTCAATGTTAAGGAAATGATAAATTAAATCGAGCCAACAACTGACAAAAGATAATGCACCTGGAAAGTGTCCATCACTTCTCGATATTTCATATGAAACATGACCTAAGGCTGAACCAGTGGATGCATAATAAATTGCCGCTGAGGTCAAAGGTAGAGAAATAGAAAGCTATAGAAATCACGGCAGATACAATATACATGGAATAGCACTTACAGAAAGTCAATAGTTATTAAAATCACACAGAATAAAAAACACAAACATACAGAAATACTATTTTAAAAAATCTGTGCTCACAAAACAATTACAGAACTGGTATTCACAAACAGATTGCTAATTATCAACATCAGACGTGAATGTTAAACATACAACATAGCGATAAATGCATGGATAATAATATAAAACGGAGTCTTCTTCTGGTTCTCTGCCCCTAGGCAGGATCGGCTGTCCAATGTCGCCACTCTTCCCTCCGCTGGGCCTTCTCCTTTAGTCTTTGGTATGAAATCCTCGTGTCCAGCAACATCTTGTTCTTTTCCCCTCCATTTTTCCTTCTATCACAGATTTTACCAGGTTGCCTCCTCTTAGTGTATGCCCTATCCATTTCTTATGTCTTTCTCTGATTGTCGGCAAACGGACTTGTCAATAAAAATCAGACGCTGTACATAGGAATGCAAAAACTAAAAGGTGTGGCAACCCAGAATTGACTTATCGCTAAATAATCAGACGCAACAAAAATGTTAACAAGCAAAAAAGAAGCAGCACTAAAAGCATCAGATCATGTAATCCAGGGTAGAGGAATCTTCTGGAATCTTAAGTCAGAGCGTAAGTAAGTCTATAAGGAATGTGTTTTAAAATGGCTGCTATAGAGTGGTAATCAGAAGAAATGTGTTCTAGAGCAGCCAGAAAGAAAGGTTCTAAAAAATGTTCTAGAATGGCCAGAGAGGAAGGTTCTAAGAAATATGTTCTAGAATGGCCAGAGATAAGGATCTAAGAAATGCATTATAAAAAGGCTGCCAGAGAGGAAGCTACTAATGTGTTGTAGATTGGCGACAACAAAGCAAGGTTCTAAGGTATGCGCTTTAAAATGGGTGTCAGCCTATATGGATATGATGTGTTTTAAAATGATTGTAACCTGTCATCATATGCCAAGGCTAAGGAAATGAAGGTGCTACCCGTGGATGTCCAATGGTAAGGCAATCTTAAGAGACTGCTCATCATCATCATCATCTTCCTATTAGCACATAATACATCACATCTCATTAATGGAATCTTCTTCTTCAGCAGCAGCAGCAGCAGCAGCAGCAGCATGGCATTTTCTGCATGGCTTCATGTGGAGAGAGCATCTGCCTTATGACATTATTGCAAGACGTCTTTTTTCTTGACGACAACGACGACATGCCATTTACGAATACCCAACCAAGAGTCATCATCATCATCGTCCCCTCCTACAGACGAGCACAGCATACCACGAGAAGCATAAATATTCTCTCTCTTCTCCTACTTTTTGCGATGACAAATCTCTTTCGTAAGGCACTCTCACATACCAGTGCATCAACCATGTGATACATGGCCGGCTTCCAATCAAGGCTTTGGAATTACAGGACTGCAGCAGGTTCCAATCACAATTCATCATTTTCTGTGCAGATAAATATTATATGGAGCAAGACAAGTTTCATCAAAACTTCTGTTATATACAGGAGAGAAATAATTATATGGATAAAGAAGTAAGTCATGAAATTAGGAGGAAGACAGAATACCAAGACTCACTAAAAACATGACAGAAATATATGAATAAGTAAGTACAAAATAAGACAGAACACAATGTCACTAAAAAAATGTTTCACTAAAAAAAACTGTTGTACATGTATCTAGGACAGAAATGTATGGATAAAGAAGTAAGTCAGGAAATTAGGAGGAAGACAGAACACCAAGACTCACTAAAAACAGGACAGAAATATATGAATAAGTAAGTAAAAAATAAGACAGAATACAGAATTCAGAATTCAAGTTTCACTTAAAAAAACTGTTGTATCTAGGACAGAAATAGAAGGATAAAGAAGGAATTCATGAAATTAGGAAGAAGACAGAATGTCAAAACTCACTAAAACAGTTGGGCCTAGGACGGAAACATGAAAAAGGTAAGTACAAAAACATTTCTAGCTTAAAAGAATGTTGGATCTATATGGCAGAAATACATAAATAAAGATTCAAAAAGTAGCAAGTAAGCATGAAAGAATGAGGAAACAGAATGCCAAGTTAAACTAAAAACAACATTGGATCTACAAGGCAGAAATAGATGGCTAAAATTTATTTAATAAGTAAAGAAAATAAGTAAGAAGACATCAAGTGTCACAAAAACTGCTGTATCAAAGAGAAAAGTATATGGCACAGACAGGGAGGGCACTAATGAAAGCCAGGCAAAAAGATCAAACAAGAAAACACACACAAACATTAAGCAGTGGCAATGTGTTAAAAGCACAATATAGAGGAATGGACTTTGAAAGTTGGCATCCACCACTAAGTATACTCGGATGAAAGTCCTTTGTAGCTCATTCCCTGTTGCACAGTACAATGCAGATGAGACATGCATGGTGTTGCTGTTAACAAGTAAACACTCGAGATGAGAGACCTTGCTATTTGACATCAACATGAATTCATGATGAAAACAAAGCCCTGGTTGCGATGACTGATCACGTGTCACTTATTATCCAATCAACGTTGAGGCAGACGACATGGCACACTTTGTCACTGTCTGTGTGTCTACAAATATATGTTTTAATGGCAAACACATCTCAATGGCAGACACTACAGTGGCAGACACACTACAGTAGCTCATCGTCTGCCACAAACAAACCTTTAAGTCTGGTGTCTGCATTGCTAATTCGTTCAATCATTATTTATTCATTACATGAGGATTTATTATAGCACCTCTTCAAGGCGACTACTCAGTGCTAAAAGTGTACAAAAATAAGTGCCTGGACGCCCATTACCTTTCCAAAACAAGTGCCAGGACACCCCTTACATTTTCCGGTGTGATGGATAAATAGGTGGCAGGACGGCATAGAGATTTGAAAATAAGTGCCAGGACGGCGTCCATAAAAAAAGTCAGTTTTGATATGCTTAATACTTAAATTGATAACTATGAGGCTTCTTAAGTGCTACTGAAATTCTAAGTACCATGGCACCAACTAACTCACAAGCAGTGCAGTTTATTCATGAACATTGAACAAGCACTGGGTCATGCCAGTGAATAATAATTATCCAATGATACCAAGTTCTACAAAAACTAAGGTCGCCAGAAGGTTAAAGAGAGAGGGAGGCTGAGTAGGTCTGCTGAGGACGATTCCATTGGATGGTGGCAGCCTCGATTTTATCATCTACAAGCACTTGTCGTTATTATTGTCATCTTATAGAAACTGAATAAAAACGTTCAGCACTGCAATTCGTATCACGGAATGTTGATAGCAACATTTAGAATTGAGTACAACTGTAAAAATGATGTTGTCTTCTAGCCAGAAGGAAAAGAAGACAACTGTAAAAATGTAGATCACACACTTCACTGGATGGCACAACTGACCTGGTAGCACTGCCATTGACAATTGCAATCGACTGCGTGTATCGTCCTTGAAATAGAACGGTTGAATAAAAAAAGCCGATTGCAACGAAGAAACACGAATGGCTCGGAATGGGACGGACGACCCGCAATGGGTCGATGAGAGACTGATGGCGACCCTCATCGATTGTGGCTGCAGCCATCGGTCCGTCAATGGCTCCGTCCCATGAACGAGACCGAGAATTGGTCTCCGGGTATACATATCTAGGAGAACATGACCATGTATTCAAGCAACAGCCACTTGGTTTCCTGTTCAAGACTCGAATCTTGACATCTTAGAGTAAAATGGTGAAACCAACTTTAATTACATAACGTCTCTGATTGTGAGAAGAAAATTGAAGTAGCTTGTTGAACAGTGATAGGATATGTCCACTGTGATAGTCTCCTAGATGTAATCATAGTTGTAAAAAACGGTTTTTTCGTTTTTTATTCTCTCCCAAAAAACGTCGTTTTTTCGTTTTTTTATTTTTCCCATCGTTTTTTATCGTTTTTTATTTTTTATTTAACTTTATTTATTCATTTACTTTCTGATATTATTGTCCTTAATTTAATTTTTTTTCTGATATTCCTTATGTTTTCCGCCCACTCTCAAGGATTCAGCTAACTAAAATCATTATTTCATCATTTAACATCATCATTTAAGAGATAGCCTGCGCATAGTAGGTTCCTAATCAAGATTTTCAAGGTTAAAATGCGGTTTTAGATGTAGCAAAGTCAAATTATTTTCCGTTTCCGTTTTTTATCGTTTTTTTGTGTTTTTTTTATTTTTTCGAATAAAACGAGGTTCTTTTCCGTTTTTTATTCCGTTTCCATCGTTTTTTACATCTATGGATGTAATCATGAAATTAAAAAAATGCTACTTAAAAGCAACAGGCCATTTAAGAGAGATTCGACATATTAGATGTAAAAAAATGTACGTAATGGGTTGTCCAAATTTTACCTTTCTATTTATTTATGTCTCACATTTGATAATAGCGTTCCTTCATGCTCTTTACTGAGAGGCGCTCTCAACTACAGGCTACAGCGCAGATACTGAATCGAAGTTTCACGCCAAAGCTCCAAAGCACCGAACCCACTACTATACCGCGCACCCCACATACACTAAATAAAGGGCCAAGGTCAACCAGACTTGGATCTTTCCTGGACAAAAATTGATGAAAAATACATCTGCCCACGTGAATAAGATGGAACCTCTTGCACTTAGCTTTGGAATAGCAATTTAGAAATTTAGAATTGATGATTAGGTGGTAAATAGTTGAACTGTCAACAAAGAGCTTTTGAGTTCAAATCTCCACCATCGCATCCATCCATACATTAGTAAACTCACAGCACACAATGTCATGTCTGTGGGAAGTTAGTTCACATGCCCATACACACTTTTACCCAGTGGACTGGCCACACGCCCTTATACAAGGAGTGTTAAAATATGACACTTTGAACCCATGGCTGCCCTTAGCGGCCATACTTTAAATATTACGAAATCTTCTTCTTCACACAAAGAGATCTTCAGACTTTCTTAAAAATGTCACATTAAATAATAAATATTTGTACGATAACTATCACAGAATCTCTTCCAAAGCACTGCCACCACCACCTTCACTGCAGGCCAAGACATTCCAGTTAACAGCTCCAGACAAACCCCCACTCCCCCCACCCCACCCCCACACATCCTCGTCTGAGCAGAGACAACAGCTCAGAGGGGAACCAGGCACTCCTCTCCACAACCAAGACCCAGATAAGAAGACCATATCAGCTCAATTCCCAAAACAACCAGAGATCATAAGATCCTAAAATCCCCTCCCAGACAATTTTCCCAAACACTTCCCGTGGGTCAGACATGCTTTCCCCTATACACACCACACAACACAGTTCCCCCCACAGAGCAATAATCCAAAAGACTCCCATATGGTAATTCAGACTGCAAGGCATCGTCCAACATGGTAATTGCGGCATCCTCAATATGGAAATAAGCAGTGCTTAAAGTGTAGAAAAAGAAGTGCCTGGACGCTCCTCACCTTTCTCTGTTGTGCGGGCCAAATAAGTGGCTGGACGGTGTGCAGATTCTAAAATAAGTGCCTGGACGCCGTCCATGACCGTCCAGGCACACTTTAAGCCCTGGAAATAAGATAGATTAAGAACTGCCGCTGAATCATCTAATCTCCAAAGGCATTCATCCACAATCCACACAATCCACAGTCATGGCGTCATGTCCCAAAGCCTCAATCTCCAGTCGCCCGTAGCGAACCCATCTCATGGTCCCGATGGACTCAGACTCCTACATCAGGGCCGGGCCATTCCGTGCATCCCACCATGAGCCCCCCCCCCCGCTGTCCATTTCCTGGGTTCGTGGGACGGGCAAACAAGGACCATTGATCTGCATGATGATGCAATAACAAAGTCAAACAGACGACGACGATGAAGAAGAAGACGAAACAGCCATCGTCGTCATCGTCATCGTCGTCATCGTCGTCGGTAAATCTGTTAAATAGATCCTTCGAGGCACGACTCAAATTGCTCCGAATTTATACACAGCAAGTGAAGACGCACGGACGCACAGACGGACGCACAGACGGACGCACGGACGGATGCACGCACGGACGGATGGACGGACGCACGCACCGATGGACGGACGCACGGATGGAAGAACGGACGGACGTACAGATGGATGGGCGTACGGACGGACGGACAGATGGATGAACGGACGTACTGTATAGATGGACGTACAGATGGACGTACAGATGGACGTACAGATGGACGGACATACGACAATCATACATTTTATTGAACCCAAGCAACAGTAAAGACATCAAAAACAAGTATAATATAGAAAAAGATTAACAATGCATCAATAGGACTACATTCACTACAACCTAAGGATACTGGGTAGTGAGTCACTTCCAACCTGTGTAGATCAGTTGAATATATTTCTGGTTCTGGGTTTTCATTACAGCACTGGTTTGTCAATTAAACGCATTTTCAAAATCTGGGAAGTTTTTATCCCTCAGCCTACCTCAGAGATGATTTTACACGCTGGGGAGAACAGAATTGAGCTCTCCCACCCCGGATGCTCCATACACGTATAATCCATTTTAATACGAATAGAATATCCCTGGACACCGGCATTCCATCACCGAATAACCTAGAGTTTGACTTGAATAGAGAGATATCGGACCCTTGTTCATCGAAGCAGAGACACAATGATCGACAGTGCAGCAACAGACTGAACGACCGATCACTTTAGGGATCTTATGGCGGTGGCTCCCAAAAGTACAATCCCATCATATATGCCGCAAACAATCGTCCATCATCCATCAATGTCAATGCACTTGACTGCATCGTCCCACATATCAACAAGGAACAGAATGGAAATGGAATACGGACACAGATCAGTGGAACATTAGTATCCCTCTCCTCGATTCAAATCGTTTTGGAGATTTAGAGATCTCTCCTTCAAATGTCAAAAGCTTATAATCTACCAATTGCAGACGGTGCTATATATTCCCAATACGTGAATAGGCCTCTTATGTGGTGCTCTGCCATGAAACCCATTTTGTAATTCGTTTAGTAATCTATTAGGTAACGCATGCTGTAAACTCGTTTTGTAACAAATTTTGAACCACTGTCACCTCTATACAGTGCTAAAAATGTAAAAAAGAGAAGTGCCTGGACGCCCCTTACCTTTCCAAAAGAAATGTCAGGATGCCCCTTACATTTTCAGGTGTGCTGGCAAAATAAGTGGCAGGACGGCATAGAGATTTGAAAATAAGTGCCAGGACGCCGTCCATGACCCTCCTGCCACACTTTAAGCCTTGCCTCTACAATGAGTCTATATCCTACGTTTGCTACACAATCTTTAACCCAGGAATTACATAAACGGCCAAGCCATATCGTAATCATGAAGCTTTACTGGAATATTATGGATTGATGAAAAATAATTACTAATTAAATAAAAGTTGGATTGAGGAAAAAAATTCAAATTGAAGCTGATTGATTAAACAATTCTTGCCTAAATGACAAAATACCGCAATTTATTTAGCTCGCCAATTTTTAACGCAGTATAAAACTATGAGTATTATAATTATATAATACACGCACTGCAAAGGTAGATCTGAATCTTACATTTAGGATGATGACATTATAACGATAGCTAGTCTATAATGAATGGTGAAAAAATCGATAGATCACCAAAAATATCACCATATAAATCTTCTACAATGTATAAATGTATGCAAACAAGTCTCAACATCAGTCAACAAAACCTTCCTGTTCTACAACAAAACAATAAATTAATTCGACTGCAGCTGATATCCTTGCAACGTGTAAAACTTGTTTTCCCAATCTCACATGCATAGGAACGACTAAAGGGTGGTCGCAACCAAACACCGGGCGGTTGGTTAAACGAAAAGAGAGAGAGAACTACTACTGTTCGGATGTAAAAACAAGTTTTTAATTGCATCTAAAACGTCTTACGACGACGACTGCGGTGGCAGCAAACCTGTTTTCAATTAGACTCCCCTGCATCACATGCAGAACATGGTTTGTGATGGATGGCCAGCGGCGGTGGCGCACGGGGAGTGCCAACCTACGGCCAACTACCTTTAGAATAATAATGGGTATTTTTCAAAGGCCGACCCATTTACGCATGATCCCCTAAGTTAAATTGATTGGCCGGGGGTCGACTCCTATCCACCGGGTTATCTACGACCGCCGACGACAATTCGACAAGCGGATCGGACTGTTTTCCGTGTTAGCTGACCCATATATACATATCACATATATATATACACATATATATAATATATTATAATTATACATATGAATTACTTGGATAGGAATACATATACATGTACATAGAAGTTCAGGATACTACACATATAAATATATATATATATATATATATAACTTGAATAGGAACATATATATATATATATATATATACATAACTTGAATAGGAATATTAAGATATATATATATATATATATATTATATATAATATTTATAATCATATATTGAGAAGTTGAGGATATTGTACAGACACCGTGATATGAAGCAATGTTGGTGTCAGTCGTGGGTCAGTTTAATGGAGCCCTAGCATAAATCATACACATCTAGATACATTGCATTCTTGCTTAAATCTATCAAACTGACGGAGAGAGGGAGGAACGGGGTAGGTAGTAGGATGTCCAACATTATTTCCATAAAACCGAAATGGTTGGCTGTCCAAGGCCACATTTATATTGAAGGTAGTTGGCCATCACGCTGTGCACGAAGAGAGAGAGAGAGAGAGAGAGAGAGAGAGAGAGAGAGAGAGAGAGAGAGAGAGAGAGAGAGAGAGAGAGAGAGAGAGAGGGGGGGGGGGGGGGGGGGAGGGAGGGAGGGAGGGGAGGGGAGGGAGGGGACAGACAGACAGACAGACACACACACACACACACACACACACACACACACACAAAGACAGAGCAATAGAGAACAATACTACTGAATGGACAAATGGTTGTATTGCTTCAGATCTTCTGTTAACTATGGGTTCTGCTGTTGGTCTATCTACTGAACAGCCAGGGAGTCTGACCTGTAGATAACTTATGAAGTGTATCACTAGTGGGGGGTGGCGTAGGAGGTAGAGAGGGTGGCACTCATGGGATAATTTATTGGTTACAAGGACTGCAGCAGCTAACGTACCATGGTCGATTAACGACAATAATCACATGGACAGAAAATCAAGAGTGCGTGAATAGGTCGGCAATCTTTGTCAGCATCAGGCAAATTGCCACGCCTTAAAAGTACAACAATATTGTTTTATCTGTATATTGTATCTTTTAAACATATTATGTTTAAAAGATACAATAATACAGATAAAAACTATACCAAGAAGAGTCAATTAAACTACCACACTGTTTTATTAAGAACTCTATAATAATATCATAGCTTATTGTACTTGTAACACAATGTAGGAATATCACTTTTTATGTAACCGTGTATGGAGCCATTGTTATTCGTTATTCAAATAATATGGTAATTCAAATGTAGACCTATGGTAATTCAAATGTATGCCCCATTGCCCCCCTTTCACCATAAGTTGAATTTACGGCCTTTATACGGGACTACATCAGCCAAAATCTTCCTTAATGTCTACTGTTTCCACTCTGGATTATAAACAGAGACAGCAGGAAATATTGTGCTAAAGATATATAGCCACATTAATATTTTTACTGCCACAGACATCAACTGATAGAAAAAAGTGTAAGC
>OX243814.1:9779623-10151751 GCA_945859605.1 Lumbricus rubellus | reverse complement strand
TTGAATCACTAAAATTACCTCTATATCCTACTTCCGCCACACAATCTTTTACCCAGAAATCACATAGGCCTACATAAGGAGCAATAAACAGTAGGGGAGTAAGTCCTTTCTTACCATCAATTGTCACGTGACCAGTGACGTCATCGGGGTCAAGGTCAAGGTCAAAGGCCAAGGTCAAGGTCATCTTAATTAGGCCACATTAATTAGGGCATATTAATTAGGTCATCTTAATTAGGTCATATTAATGGGGTCACGCTAATTAGGCATTTTAATTAGGTCATAGTAATTATATTATATTAATTAATAATAATTAGAATTTATTAATTATAGCAATTATTGAACCATAATTAGCAGCGCAAGCCCCACTCCGACCGAGAATGACTCATCAGAAGCATGGCGGTGCATTCTGGACCCTGTACTGGCCTCCACTTCTCAACATCCTCCCTCACATCTCTGCAAATTTCAATTTCTCAAGCGTAATCTGACCAATAATTAATAACACAAGGTCCGTGCCAACCGGAAATGACTCATCGGAAGCGTCCTTAGTCATTCTGTGTGCTGTACTGGCTTCCACACATCAGCCTACCCACCCATTATTCCTTCAATCATCAATTTCTCTATCTCGGCATATCTCCGCACCATTCCAACCCACACACCCAGCCATATCACCTTCTTTTAGGTGTAATATATCACTCTGCAACATCTAACCTCACCCTCCAACCCTCCAAGCCACCACTCCACACACGCAAATTTGCATTAAATGCATAAGAATCGGCCAAACAGGAAGCGGCGAGCCCTAACAACGGGCCAATCGACAAGCGCGAAACCCTAAGTATGCCATCTCTCTCCCTCCGCGGCCTTCAACCTCACCCTCCTACCCTCCATTCCACTTTCCCCACCCAAAACTAGGTATTTTCACAAAAGTGCCAACCAACCAAAAGCGAGAAACCTAGAAACCGACCAATAAGGAGTCGAGAACGCCTAGGAACGGACCCTCTCTTCCTCTATAGCAATCCACCACACCCTCCAACCCTCCATTCCGAGCCACCGCACACAAACTTATCTTATACGACTAAGAACTGGCCAATCAGGAAGGTGTAAATTCTAGCGACGAACCAATCAATAGACGAGAATTTCTGCATATGCCTTAAAATATATAAAATATTCACCATTTTATTCGAAAATAATCAAAAATCATGCATTTATACATTTAAATTAACCATAAGTGTAACATATATTCAGCATTTCCTACAAAATTATTCAAAAATATAGTAGCCAACAACAATTTTCTTCATCTTTTCGTATTCATATAAATCCAAACACAGTATGAACATCCAACAGGGCATTACCAACATAGTCACAGACGGAATTTCTTATACATCTAAGACCGAATACCACAAACCCATTCACATTTCAATTCCCAACATGGCGACCTTTCCTCATTTCTTATACAGACAAGTCCAAAAACCGAGAAATCACTCAACCTTCCATTCCCAATATGGTGGCCTTTCCTCATTTCTTATACAGACAAGTCCAAAAACCGAGAAATCACTCAACCTTCCATTCCCAATATGGCGACCTTTCCTCATTTCTTATACAGACAAGTCCAAAAACCGAGAAATCACTCAACCTTCCACTCCCAATATGGCGACCTTTCCTCATTTCTTATACAGACAAGTCCAAAAACCGAGAAATCACTCAACCTTCCATTCCCAATATGGCGACCTTTCATCATTTCTTATACAGACAAGGCCAAAAACCGAGAAATCACTCAACCTTCCATTCCCAATATGGCGACCTTTCATCATTTCTTATACAGACAAGTCCAAAAACCGAAGAATCACTCAACCTTCCATTCCCAATATGGGCACCTTTCCATATTTCTTATACAGACAAGTCCAAAAACCGAAGAATCACTCAACCTTCCATTCCCAATATGGCGACCATTCCTCATTTCTTATACAGTCAAGTCCAAAAACCAAAGAATCACTCAACCTTCCATTCCCAATATGGCGTCCTTTCCCACTTTCAAGCATGTTCAAACGCAAAAACCGAAGAATCACTCAACCTTCCATTCCCAATATGGTGACTTTTCTCACTTTCACGTATGCTCACATTCAAAAACCGAAAAATAACTCAACCTTACATTCCCAATATGGACACTTTACCAATTTTCCAGCATAATCAAACGCAAAAACCCAAGAAGAACTCAACTCGTCATTCCCAATATGGGAAACTTTACAAACTTTCACGCACGACCAAACTCGAAAACTGAAGAAGCACTCAACCCACCATTTCCAATAGGGCAACTTTACCAACTTTCACGCACGCGCACACTCAAAACCGAAGAAGCCCTCAACCTTCCTTTCCTCATATGGCAACTTACTCAAAATTTCATGAATATTCAAACGCAAAAACCGAAGAAGTACTCAACCTTCCTTTCCCAATATTGTGACCTTTAGCAATCATCTGCTCCCAAGGTGGCACCAGCACAACCTTTCCTGTACAGGCATGCTCAAGTAAGGAACATACAGACAATTTTTCACACACGCTAAGTACAAATAACACAAATACACACAACTTTCCAGTCGCAAGGTGGAACATCGACATACTTTCACTCACACACACACACACACACACACACACACGCACACACACACACAATCTCAAAGTCCATGGAAACTTTCGGTCTTCTATCTCCAAGGAATTTCTTACACATATAGGAACATACAAGAAACACATATAACTTTCCAACTCAAAAGATGGCGCACAAGCTGGCTTTCTTGTGCATGTAAGAGTACAAACCACAGAATTGTCACACATTTCTTTCAACAGGTGGCGCTTTTTCTTAAATTTTGACATATTACATATCAAATATACGAAATTCACAAGCATAATATTCAACAACACATACATTTTCAATATGCATGCAAACGAGTGGAAGCGGCGTAGGACGAGAGCAGAACGCGTAAAGCACATAGAGACATGAGCGCTACAATTTCTAACATATATGCATACTTTGGGCGAATTTTCTAACTTAGGCTATCAACTTTACATGCAACGGCGAAGAATGTAAGTTGTGTAAGGCAAACACAGGAGGTGTATGGCGACAAGGTGGTACGAATTGATCATTAGCAAGGTAAAATTATAAATATGTTAGATGTGCGAGCGAGCAGAACTTGAACTTTTCAATGTAAGACACGAACTTTTGCCACTGCACGAAGTCAAACTTGTAATTTACGAAGTATAAACACAGAAAATGTATGTAGAATGTGTTAAGTTGGAGAAATATGGAGTGGGGGAAGCGCATATTCTTAGATTTGTGGAAACAATGGCATACACTATTTGCAACACGATAACAATTTTGGTAAATTACGAACTTAGAGAGCGAAGAAATACAACTTAGGATTACAAACAGCAAATTGCAAGACTTTTAAGGATTGAGAGTGTTAAGTTGGTGAAGTAAAGGGGTGAGGAGAGTGTTCCATTCTTAAGTTTGTGGAAAACAAGACTCTTCATTATTTGTGCTATGTCAGCAATTTTGGTAAATTACGAACTTAGAGAGCGAAGAAATACAACTTAGGATTACAAACAGCAAATTTCAAGACTTTTAAGGGTTGAGAGTGTTCAGTTGGTGAAGTAAAGAGGTGGGGAAAGTGTTCCATTCTTAAGTTTGTGGAAAACAAGACTCTTCATTATTTGTGCCATGTCAGCAATTTTGGTAAATTACGAACTTAGAGAGCGGAGAAACGCAACTTAGGGTTACAAGCAGCAAATTACAAGACATTTTTAGAGTTGAGAGCGTTAAGCTGGTGAAATAAAGAGGTGGGGAGGTTGTGCCATTCTTAAGATTTGAGCAAACAAAGGTGTTCAATATATGTAACATGTCATCAATTTTGACAAAATACGAAAATATTGTACGAAGAAACACGAATTAGGGTTACAAGTGACAACTTGCAAGACGTTTAGGGTTAGCAGGCATGCACAACTTAGCAGAAATCTACATTCGCCAACTCTGAAAACGCTAAGTCCGAAATTTTCGACGTTCAAAGTCGATCGGCAGCACCTTCGTGCGGCGCGGCGGCGGTGGCAGCGGGCGCCCCGTCCCTCCCGGACGACCTCGGACCCAGCGGCGAGGCTGACGACGTGACACGCTTTCCCAATTAGATCAGGCTTTGACTCGTAGAAGTTAAAGTCGAATACGCTCCGACACAGCTCTTTCAAAAATTTCCTTCACCCGCAATACGAATGAATCTTTAACTTCATACGAGCGGCGAGGCTGACGACGTGACACGCTTTCCCAATTAGATCAGGCTTTGACTCGTAGAAGTTAAAGTCGAATACGCTCCGACACAGCTCTTTCAAAAATTTCCTTCACCCGCAATACGAATGAATCTTTAACTTCATACGAGCCAAAGCAGGATCGATTGGGAAAGCATGCCTCGACGTCGCCACGCCGCAGGGTCCGAGGTCGTCCGTGAGGGAAGGGGCGCCCGCCGCCACCGCCGCCGCGCCGCACGAAGGTGCTGCCGATCGACTTTGAACGTCGAAAATTTCGGACTTAGCGTTTTCAGAGTTGGCGAATGTAGATTTCTGCTAAGTTGTGCATGCCTGCTAACCCTAAACGTCTTGCAAGTTGTCACTTGTAACCCTAATTCGTGTTTCTTCGTACAATATTTTCGTATTTTGTCAAAATTGATGACATGTTACATATATTGAACACCTTTGTTTGCTCAAATCTTAAGAATGGCACAACCTCCCCACCTCTTTACTTCACCAGCTTAACGCTCTCAACTCTAAAAATGTCTTGTAATTTGCTGCTTGTAACCCTAAGTTGCGTTTCTCCGCTCTCTAAGTTCGTAATTTACCAAAATTGCTGACATGGCACAAATAATGAAGAGTCTTGTTTTCCACAAACTTAAGAATGGAACACTTTCCCCACCTCTTTACTTCACCAACTGAACACTCTCAACCCTTAAAAGTCTTGAAATTTGCTGTTTGTAATCCTAAGTTGTATTTCTTCGCTCTCTAAGTTCGTAATTTACCAAAATTGCTGACATAGCACAAATAATGAAGAGTCTTGTTTTCCACAAACTTAAGAATGGAACACTCTCCTCACCCCTTTACTTCACCAACTTAACACTCTCAATCCTTAAAAGTCTTGCAATTTGCTGTTTGTAATCCTAAGTTGTATTTCTTCGCTCTCTAAGTTCGTAATTTACCAAAATTGTTATCGTGTTGCAAATAGTGTATGCCATTGTTTCCACAAATCTAAGAATATGCGCTTCCCCCACTCCATATTTCTCCAACTTAACACATTCTACATACATTTTCTGTGTTTATACTTCGTAAATTACAAGTTTGACTTCGTGCAGTGGCAAAAGTTCGTGTCTTACATTGAAAAGTTCAAGTTCTGCTCGCTCGCACATCTAACATATTTATAATTTTACCTTGCTAATGATCAATTCGTACCACCTTGTCGCCATACACCTCCTGTGTTTGCCTTACACAACTTACATTCTTCGCCGTTGCATGTAAAGTTGATAGCCTAAGTTAGAAAATTCGCCCAAAGTATGCATATATGTTAGAAATTGTAGCGCTCATGTCTCTATGTGCTTTACGCGTTCTGCTCTCGTCCTACGCCGCTTCCACTCGTTTGCATGCATATTGAAAATGTATGTGTTGTTGAATATTATGCTTGTGAATTTCGTATATTTGATATGTAATATGTCAAAATTTAAGAAAAAGCGCCACCTGTTGAAAGAAATGTGTGACAATTCTGTGGTTTGTACTCTTACATGCACAAGAAAGCCAGCTTGTGCGCCATCTTTTGAGTTGGAAAGTTATATGTGTTTCTTGTATGTTCCTATATGTGTAAGAAATTCCTTGGAGATAGAAGACCGAAAGTTTCCATGGACTTTGAGATTGTGTGTGTGTGTGCGTGTGTGTGTGTGTGTGTGTGTGTGTGTGAGTGAAAGTATGTCGATGTTCCACCTTGCGACTGGAAAGTTGTGTGTATTTGTGTTATTTGTACTTAGCGTGTGTGAAAAATTGTCTGTATGTTCCTTACTTGAGCATGCCTGTACAGGAAAGGTTGTGCTGGTGCCACCTTGGGAGCAGATGATTGCTAAAGGTCACAATATTGGGAAAGGAAGGTTGAGTACTTCCTCGGTTTTTGCGTTTGAATATTCATGAAATTTTGAGTAAGTTGCCATATGAGGAAAGGAAGGTTGAGGGCTTCTTCGGTTTTGAGTGTGCGCGTGCGTGAAAGTTGGTAAAGTTGCCCTATTGGAAATGGTGGGTTGAGTGCTTCTTCAGTTTTCGAGTTTGGTCGTGCGTGAAAGTTTGTAAAGTTTCCCATATTGGGAATGACGAGTTGAGTTCTTCTTGGGTTTTTGCGTTTGATTATGCTGGAAAATTGGTAAAGTGTCCATATTGGGAATGTAAGGTTGAGTTATTTTTCGGTTTTTGAATGTGAGCATACGTGAAAGTGAGAAAAGTCACCATATTGGGAATGGAAGGTTGAGTGATTCTTCGGTTTTTGCGTTTGAACATGCTTGAAAGTGGGAAAGGACGCCATATTGGGAATGGAAGGTTGAGTGATTCTTTGGTTTTTGGACTTGACTGTATAAGAAATGAGGAATGGTCGCCATATTGGGAATGGAAGGTTGAGTGATTCTTCGGTTTTTGGACTTGTCTGTATAAGAAATATGGAAAGGTGCCCATATTGGGAATGGAAGGTTGAGTGATTCTTCGGTTTTTGGACTTGTCTGTATAAGAAATGATGAAAGGTCGCCATATTGGGAATGGAAGGTTGAGTGATTTCTCGGTTTTTGGCCTTGTCTGTATAAGAAATGATGAAAGGTCGCCATATTGGGAATGGAAGGTTGAGTGATTTCTCGGTTTTTGGACTTGTCTGTATAAGAAATGAGGAAAGGTCGCCATATTGGGAGTGGAAGGTTGAGTGATTTCTCGGTTTTTGGACTTGTCTGTATAAGAAATGAGGAAAGGTCGCCATATTGGGAATGGAAGGTTGAGTGATTTCTCGGTTTTTGGACTTGTCTGTATAAGAAATGAGGAAAGGCCACCATATTGGGAATGGAAGGTTGAGTGATTTCTCGGTTTTTGGACTTGTCTGTATAAGAAATGAGGAAAGGTCGCCATGTTGGGAATTGAAATGTGAATGGGTTTGTGGTATTCGGTCTTAGATGTATAAGAAATTCCGTCTGTGACTATGTTGGTAATGCCCTGTTGGATGTTCATACTGTGTTTGGATTTATATGAATACGAAAAGATGAAGAAAATTGTTGTTGGCTACTATATTTTTGAATAATTTTGTAGGAAATGCTGAATATATGTTACACTTATGGTTAATTTAAATGTATAAATGCATGATTTTTGATTATTTTCGAATAAAATGGTGAATATTTTATATATTTTAAGGCATATGCAGAAATTCTCGTCTATTGATTGGTTCGTCGCTAGAATTTACACCTTCCTGATTGGCCAGTTCTTAGTCGTATAAGATAAGTTTGTGTGCGGTGGCTCGGAATGGAGGGTTGGAGGGTGTGGTGGATTGCTATAGAGGAAGAGAGGGTCCGTTCCTAGGCGTTCTCGACTCCTTATTGGTCGGTTTCTAGGTTTCTCGCTTTTGGTTGGTTGGTACTTTTGTGAAAATACCTAGTTTTGGGTGGGGAAAGTGGAATGGAGGGTAGGAGGGTGAGGTTGAAGGCCGCGGAGGGAGAGAGATGGCATACTTAGGGTTTCGCGCTTGTCGATTGGCCCGTTGTTAGGGCTCGCCGCTTCCTGTTTGGCCGATTCTTATGCATATAATGCAAATTTGCGTGTGTGGAGTGGTGGCTTGGAGGGTTGGAGGGTGAGGTTAGATGTTGCAGAGTGATATATTACACCTAAAAGAAGGTGATATGGCTGGGTGTGTGGGTTGGAATGGTGCGGAGATATGCCGAGATAGAGAAATTGATGATTGAAGGAATAATGGGTGGGTAGGCTGATGTGTGGAAGCCAGTACAGCACACAGAATGACTAAGGACGCTTCCGATGAGTCATTTCCGGTTGGCACGGACCTTGTGTTATTAATTATTGGTCAGATTACGCTTGAGAAATTGAAATTTGCAGAGATGTGAGGGAGGATGTTGAGAAGTGGAGGCCAGTACAGGGTCCAGAATGCACCGCCATGCTTCTGATGAGTCATTCTCGGTCGGAGTGGGGCTTGCGCTGCTAATTATGGTTCAATAATTGCTATAATTAATAAATTCTAATTATTATTAATTAATATAATATAATTACTATGACCTAATTAAAATGCCTAATTAGCGTGACCCCATTAATATGACCTAATTAAGATGACCTAATTAATATGCCCTAATTAATGTGACCTAATTAAGATGACCTTGACCTTGGCCTTTGACCTTGACCTTGACCCCGATGACGTCACTGGTCACGTGACAATTGATGGTAAGAAAGGACTTACTCCCCTACTATAAACACTAAACAGCCAAGCCATATCATATTCATGAAGTTTTACTGGAATAGTAGGCTATGGTTTGATGAAAAATAATTGTTAATTAAATAATAAAAGGTGGATTGAGGAAACAAATTCAAATAGAAGCTGGATTGATTAAACAATTCTTGCCTAAATGATAAATTACAGCAATTTATTAGCTTGTCAATTTTTAAAGCAGTATAAAACTAGGAGCATTACAATACACGCACTGCAAAGGTAGAGCTGAATCTTACATTTAGGATGATGACATCATAACGATAGTCTATAATGAATGCAAAATAATTGATAGATCACCACAAGTATCACCCTATTAATCTTCTACTATGTATAAATGTATGCAAACAAATCTCAATGTCAGTCAACAGACCTTCCTGTTCCACCGCAAACCAATAAATTAATTCAACTCCAGATGATATCCTTGCAACTTGTAAAACTTGTTTTCCCAATCTCACATGAATCGGAACGGCTAAAGGGGTGGTCGCAACCAAACACCGAACGAAAGAGAGAGAGAGACCTACTACTGTTCAGATGTAAAAACAAGTTTTTAATTGCATCTAAAACGTCTTACGACGACGACTGCGGTGGCTGCAAACCTGTTTTCAATTAGACTCGCATGCATCACATGCAGAACATGTTTCGTGATGGATGGCTAGCGGCGGTGGCGCATGGGGAGTGACAACCTACGGCCAACTACCTTTAGAATAATAATGGGTATTTTTCAAAGGCCGACCCATTTACGCATGATCCCCTAAGTTAAATTGATTGGCCGGGGGGTCGCCTCCTATCCACTGGGTTATCTACGACCGCCGACGCCGACAATTCGACAAGCGGATCGGACTGTTTTCCGTGTTAGCTGACCCATATATACATATCACATATACATCATATATATATTATATATTATATAAAATTATACATATGAATGACTTGGACACGAATACTCGTAAATATATAGAGAAGTTCAGGATATTACATATATATATATATGTATAACTTGAATTACATATATAATATATAAACTTGAATAGGAATATTAATATATATATATATATAATATTTATAATCATATATTGAGAAGTTGAGGATATTGTACAGACACCGTGATATGAAGCAATGTTGGTGTCAGTTGTGGGTCAGTTTAATGGAGCTCTAGTATAAATCATGAGGATAAGCAAAGGAGGAAAGGAAGCAATTCTTAAGATCACAGTAAACGGAGAGGAAATAGAACAGGTAGAGAAATTCTGCTACCTAGGAAGTATGGTCACAGATGATGCAAAATGCCATATAGAAATAAAAAGAAGAATAGCCATGGGAAAAGACGCATTCAACAAAAGAGGGGAACTCCTCAGAGGAAAACTAAATGTGAGCCTTAAAAAGAGGATGGTCAAGACGCTGGTGTGGAGTGTGGTCCTGTATGGGTCAGAAACATGGACAATGAGAAAGGATGACATAAGAAGATTGGAGGCTTTCGAAATGTGGATTTGGCGAAGAATGAAGCGTGTCAGCTGGATGGAACACAAGACAAACGAAGAAATACTGCAGATGGTGGGAGAGGAAAGATCAATGATGGAGACAATACGGAGGCGACAGAGAAACTGGATTGGACACATCATGAGGAGTGACACCATAGTACGGGATATCATCGAAGGAAGAATGGAGGGGGAAAAGACAAGAGGAAGACCAAGAACAATGCTACTGGACTGGATGATGACAAAGGACGGTTACAGAGGGCTAAAGATGGATGCACAGAACAGATATGCGTGGCGTCATTGGACATATGAACCTGCCTGACGGCAGAGAACCAAAGAAGAAGAAGTATAAATCATAGACATCTAGATACATTGCATTCTAGCATAAATCTATCAAACTGACGGAGGAGAGAGAGGGAAGGAGGGGCGCGGTAGGTAGCAGGATGTCCAACATTATTTCCATAAAACCGACATGCTTCGATGTCCAAGGCCACATTTATATTGAAGGTAGTTAGCCATCACCCTGTGCAGAGACAGACAGACAGACCGACAGACAGACAGACAGACAGACAGACAGACAGACAGACAGACAGACAGACAGACAGACAGACAGACAGACAGACAGACAGACAGACAGAACAATATTACTGAATGGACAAATGGTTGTATTGCTTCAGATACTCTGTTAGCTGTGGGTTCTGCTGTTGGTCTATCTACTGAACAGCCAGGGGAGTCTGACCTGTAGATAACTTATGAAGTGTATAACCAGAGAGGGGGGTGACGTAGGAGGGGGGGAGGGAGGGTGGAACTCTTGGGATAATTTATTGGTTACAAGGACTGTAGCAGCTAACGTACCATGGTCGATTAACAATTTAATCACATGGACAGAAAATCAAGAGTGCGTGAATAGGTCGGCAATCTTTGTCAGCATCAGGCAAATTGTCACACCTTAAAAGTACAACCCATATAAACAGTGAAAGTATGGTAGGAAATCGGTTTAAAAGATACAATATACAGATAAAAACTATACCGTTAAACTACCACACTGTTTTAATTAAGAACCCCATGATATCATAGCTTATTATACTTGTAACAAAATGTAGGAACATCACTTTTTATGTAACCGTGTATGGAGCTATTGTTATTCGTTATTCAAATAATATGGTAATTCAAACGTAGGCCTATGGTAATTCAAATGTATGCCCCTGTTTCCATAAGTTGAATTTACGGGACTACATCAGCCATCTCACAAATCTTCCTTAATGTCTACTGTTTCCACTCTGGATTATAAACAGAGACAGCAGGAAATATTGTGCTAAAGATAAATAGCCACATTAATATTTTTATTGCCACAGACATAAACTGATAGAAAAAAGTGTAAGCAGCTTATAAATGAGCTTCTAACAAAAAGCTTATACGACATTTTTTCTCTCACACAACACCTATCTCCCATCAAAGGCCACCGTAAGTTATCACATTATGTTTCTCAAGGCCAGTAGCTCAACATATAAATTTCTTACTACATATATGTTTCCCAACTAATATAGGATATCAATAACAATGTCAAAACAACAGCAGAGGTAATCCTGGGAGTATTATCACTGACGGGATATGAAGCGGACTACAACTGGGCCATTAACCTAGGTTATGTCTGTGGCCACATCCGGGACTTTTGCAGGATAAATGGCCAGTCCAGTTGACACTGTCGTAGCGAAAGCGGTTAATTAAATCAAGAGAACCGCTAAATACCTGGACAGACAGACGACCACACACATCGCCTGTGACACATACGAAAAACCGATCTCTGATTGGCTGACAGGTCATGGCTTCATAAGCCTTCGATATTAGTCCAAGGGTAATCACATTAATAAAATTTTAAAAACGAGTAATTTAGCTATGTACATTGTACAACCATGTGGAACAGTACGATTCATTCCATGAGCCAAAAAGGAATAGCCATCACTTAGAACAATTCAATGGCATGATCTGATACTAAGTATTCAAAGCAGTTTTAAAGGAAATTTAATAAGATAGTTGGCTTGTTTATCTTCCCCAAAAATTTTGTGCAAGGGGCCCGCGACTCATCTGCCTAGGGTCCCTGAATTTCTTCCATCAGCCCTGAAGACAGATCTAACTGTGGCGAAGCATCCGACCCATAAATCCATTAAAAAGTGAGCAATTTCAAGACCATGCACCGTCACTACAAATAACATGTATTGTGCACTCACGTTTATCACGTTTATCACCGCGGCAAGCAAGGTAAACCTCTAAAATTGAATCTCAGCTGTTGTACTAAGCACCACTGTACGAATGCACAATCTATGCTGAAATCGTCTGGTTTCAAGTCCTTACTCCTCAGGCAAGGAAAGCCCAACGAGCGAAGGCTATAGCTATAACACAGCAGACAATTACCCTGGCATCACTTAAGACCACAGACTTATCTTTTCCAGCTGGGAGCCTGTTTTGCATCCACATATAGAGCAGCAGCCAAACGACTGGAGGCTCTCTAGAATAATTCCCAGCCCATAAGCAGAGAGAGAATTCTGTGGCTTTGATTAGAAGCAAGGAGGTTGATAAATACCAGATGTATGTATAGGTTGCATGGTTCATCCTACCAACACAGAAGTCAATGGTCTTCATATCAACTGACCACATGAAACAACTGAAAACAGAGATCCCCTTTCATGATTTAACAGCCAACCCCATTTAAATATAGATCAGAGTATACAGTTCAACACACAATCTTTCTTTCTTCATCGCTATCTAGGCTACATATCTCTATTCTTAAGACCTATGCCTATATTTCTTTCTTCAGGGTTCTCACATTGGGAGCGAAACTGCATGGCCATGGCTGTGAGCGGACACTATAGAAATAACTAATTACATTACAAATTACATTTGCCATGGCCTAGAATACCCACTGCATGAAATAGTCTTTCTAACCATGTGACCAATACGACATCTGGAGATATTTAAATGAAAACTCAAGATGCATAATGCTACTGCTGCTGCTACTGCTACTACTACTACTACTACTGCTATTACTACTGCTACTACTGCTATTACTACTGCTATTACTACTGCTACCCCTACTACTACTACTACTATTTATTGCTACTACTACTACTATTATTATTAGAAGAGAAGAAAGAAGTTAAGCAGTATTACCATCAGTGTTAGCAAGCCCAATAAAAAATGTTCTGTAAAATATGCAATATAAATAGACAAACAAAATACACAGTGCAGGAATCACTGCAGACCAAAAACAGCTCTAAATTATAACGCACAACCACACTTCTAATAACAGAATGGCCATAGCTAACTCAAACCACAAAACCGATCTCGCTATCAAACAGACAAAATAAAACATTACACGAAAACTACAATATAACGGCAACCGCCCCTACCCTCCCCCAACCGGCAGAATCCCAGCCTCCACCAGACAATCATCGCCATCTCCCATAAATTTCCGTCGTCCTCGTCGTCTGTCTCATCAGTCGCATCCTCCCAGCCCACTACGACCCCCCCCCACACCAAACCCCCCCCCCCCCCCCGGTCGAAAACGAATCAAACGATCTGACAGTTCAAAGAGCGCAACTCGGCATATTGTCTGTGGGCAATAAGTCATGCGCCACCACCACCACCACCGGCACCATCACCACCGCCCGCCGGTCGGTCGGTCTTCTGCCCGGTGGGTCCAGACGGACGGACGGACAGCACAACCTCCGCTCCTGCTGCTGGAGTATACGGCCAAACGGCACAAGACCACCGACCGACTGTTCGACCATTTGACCGACCGACCGCTGCTGGCCAAACACGAAGTTGCGGCGATCAAATATTTATTCTGTCAGATATAATGTTTGTCGGACTCTTACTGTGGCCACCGAATTGGTCACCAAAATTGTTAACGGCACCAATTCCGATCCTCCTCCGAGCACCAGCGGCGGCACGCACAGCCGCAGCCGACGCCCCCATGCATGCATTCGGAGTTGAACAGCTTCGCTAATGTTTACTCGGTTCGGTTCCTAGGTCGTAAACTTCGCTGCTGCTGTTCACTGTGAGAGATATATATGTTGGTGGATCAAACATTGCGTTGTTCTTGTTTCTCATCAAGTCATCAACAAGTCCAGCATTGACCAGCAGCATCTCGAATGTCTACTTGACCATCACAATTTAGGGTATCAAAGGAAATCTGGTCATGCTCAACGAAAAATGATTTATAATTATCGAGTTGCATGAGTCAAGTTATAAGCCACTGACCATCAGTTTTTGCTTTAAAACGATTTTAATACCCGATCAGGATAGGCTGTGGTCAGAGGCGTAGTCAGGAAAAAATTGGGTTCTCATTTTAGGAAGATCCAAAAGGACACGGTCGAAAACTAAACAGGATTAGTTTAAAAACGTTTTGGAAACTATTTGTTTTGGGGTTTGGGTGATGCATTTGTGTGTCACTACAAACTATAATACGAGAGGCATTTAATCATTTGGTAATTACACAATACGATACAATCAGTGCTAAAAGTATAAAAAAGAAGTGCCTGGACGCCCCTTACCTTTCAAAAAGAAATGCCAGGACAACCCTTACATTTTCAGGTGTGCTGGCCAAATAAGTGGCAGGACGGCATATAGATTTGAAAATAAGTGCCAGGACACTATAGATGACCGTCCTGTCACACTTTAAGCCCTGAATACAATACAATACAATTTAAGCATCTGAGTGGAGGATGAAACGCTACCGGTATGCGCTACGGGTCGACGAGCACTCATATCCACTTAGTTATACTGTGCTACAGAATGAGATGCAGCAGCGTATACCAGTAATTCATAGATGAAGAGCATTGAAGAGCAGCATTCAATTGATACAAACAACGAAACTGTTTTCATTCAGCTGCTTCTTTTATCTCTTCATACTGTGTCTGTGTAAACGATGTACTGAGGTCAACAAACGAAGCCGAAGTATGGGAAGTATAGCGTAGCATCAAAGGCCACACACACACAGAGCAAAATGGCCGCATGAAAGCAGACACTTTAGATGATTCAATGAATCTATCCACAGCTCTTCAAGATATACCGTAAACTCTCCTCCTCCGTTAGAACCGAATCCAAGAATAGTTTAGTTTCCATCGCATTTACTTGTCCTATGAGGCCATTTCTAAAGACTAAGACCAAGATCTCATCTTTTTCCAATTCCTTATTCCACAAAGTCCCTTCTCAGGGGGGGGTCTCAGGGGCTCTGTTGAGTAGGTTGTGTGTGCCCTTTGGAATGCATTTTATTTCAAAGCAGTCATCAACTGATGCCCTATGCACATTACACATAGATTTATACAATACAATACAATACAATACGATAAAATACAATCAGCTCTTTAAAAAAGCTATGCAAAATCACATTTGCAAACAAACAATTTTAACTGAAATGACAAATTAAATCTGCTGCAACTCGACTAGAACTGCAAAAGACATTAAACAACTGTAAAAAAAGTCAAAATTGACAAACACTGAATCTAAAAGACACTTTAGCAACATTTACAGCAAACCAACAGCAGCCCAATTTCCTCAGATAAATCAAATTTAAAAATCTGCTACTGTAAACCCATGCTGCCCAATAAATGTCATTTGTTTTAACAATAACAAGCAAATCACTTCAAGAGAGACTAAGTTATCAGGGACCATGTTTTGTGCCAAAATTAATGTGTTCTTAATTACTGTTGATAATCTTGAAGGCACTGCACTGGTAGATTTACCACAGGAACAAACGAGGCCAAAGCATAGGTGTGGTTCCACATTCCACGGAAGCCAAAACATGAAATTTTAAAATAAAATAAACATTAGATTAAAAACTAGGAGCAAGCACGAAACATGGCACATCAATGTCATTCTGTGACAGAATAAACGAATATTAATTGATTTAGGAGACAATGAAAAAACAGAGCATCAATAATAAAATTATTGTTGTTCGAAAATAAATCTTAGCCCTGGGTAAAAATAATTTGCCTAGATTGTTGACTCTGGCCATTAATGAGGTTGCTCTTTTGTTGATATCTGGCAAATTTCAAAACTGAGAAAAATAAAAACATATCTCAGAACTTCAGAATATCTTAGAATTCATTTGAAAACATCTTAAAACTTAAGAAAACCTAAGAATATGGTTAAAGCATACATATATCAGAACCTCAGGATACCTTAGAACATAGCCAAAACACATTTTAGAACTTCAGAATATCTTAAAATACAGACGAAATGTATCTTGGAATCTCAAAATTTCTTAGAACATAGCTAAAACATATCATCAATATCAGATTCTCACAACATTACAATCAAGCGCACCAAACATTCCAAACATCAGATTCATTTCACGCAAAAACAGCTCATGAAACTTTTCCAGCACAACATGACGATCTCCAATAATAACTCAAATTAACCTTGACGCGCAGCTAACACTTTCAGTTCACATTCCAGGCAGTCGATCATTATCCACAGGTCAACAGAGTACAATGAAAACAACTGGAATGTCTCCACACTTTGTCTTTTTGTTTGCATGTGCACTTGTTATAACGCCCCTTCGAGCTCTCTCTACTCAGAGGCACTCCCGAATGCAGAGCGGACACTGCATCAGAGTTTCACGCCGAAGCGCTGAGCAATTGTGAGTGAAGGACTTGCCCAAGGTCCTTACGCAGCAAGGTGGATTCGAACCTTGAACCTTCCGGCTCCAAGGCAACGACGCCACCACTACACCACCGCGTCGTGAATAGAGTACTGAAAATCGTCTGCACCACCACTGACACTACAACTAATTCGTCATGTTTGTACAGCAGGAAAGAATTGTCTGTAGAATTGCAGGACTCCCGGTGTCCATTTGAGCAAACATACATGCGTTGGCACAATCACCAATGAAAACAGGAATTGAAAGCACTGAATGTCGTGAAAACAGCAGGAGATGTTCGGGCAAATTGATGTGGTACCCCGCCACTCGTAGTGGAAAAGAAGACCCCGCGGTTTGTTTGGTCAGAGAGAATAAGGAAGGAGTGCAATGACCTGGAGTGAGATGGACCTGGGCAGATTAAGGAAAAGACAAGATCAGAACATGCTGAGAAAATATTGTGGATAAATAGACGAAATGGTGAAAATTGTGCCTCGTTTCGAATTGGCCGAATATGTATAAGCAAGAAAGAGGATTTGTACTCTGGAGGTTTATGTGATACACGCATTATGATTGCTTTCATTCAAAATGAAATTGTAAGTGAAACTACACTTTAACTTTATCATTACTTTTACTTCAAGCCCAAAGCCATAAGAAAACTGAAACTGTATCTTTATCATTACTGATATCGTGATAATTATGCCAAGCCAAGGCATTAGTCAACTAAAACTTTCGCTTTATTATCATTGCATTTACTTCAAACCAAGCCAGGCCATAAATCAACTAAAAGTTTAGATTTATCATTGCTTTACCTCCAGCCAAGCCATAAGTGAACTGAAACTTTAGCATTACGATGAACCTAACTTTAGCCCAAGCAGCTGCATATATATATATACCACGAAAAGCAATGCCATGGTAACACTGACAAATTTATCTGACATTGGTTTCTCCTAGAAATCCTGTCTTCTGAACCACACACTTACTACACCCCTAGAGATCCCTGCACAGCCAAAACATATGGCTCTTGTTTGGCGCCCTAACCAGACATGGCAACCCAGACACACCTGGAAATAATAGAGAAACCATTCAAGTGAAATCATCAACGTTGCTGCTGCTGCCGAGAAATTACAGACCGTTCAACGTTCACCTTCAGAGCATAATGCGTCCTAAGCACGACCATCTGGCGCTCTGTCTTCGCCTTCATCAACTCCAGATACATGTAGACTGGTAAATTCCAAACAGAAACCGCTGCTAAATAAAAACTTCTGCCATCCAGAAGTGCGATCGTTCCTGGGAAAATGTTCCAGTCCCTTTCCTTTTGAGTTCATCAACAGAATAATTCTATCCATCAATTATGCTATTTTTTTAAAACCCAATGCATGCATGACTGTGTAAACTTTCTGGATACAAATTTGTCACTGCCTTATATATCGCTAGATACTGGTTGAAATGTGCTTGAAAGCGAAACTGACATCAAAGTGACCCATCATTATTAGGCTACTATGACTAACTATTATTATTAATTACCATAATTATCATCAATCAAAACTTTATGCGTTGACTATTTATATAATCGCCCAAACTAATGATCCAAAAGGCCTTGCACTTTAACTTTAACCTAAAAAAGCATTTAAATAACAGATTCCAAATACGCATTTGTTAAGAGCCAATATCTAATGATTCCGTATCAAATGACAGTGCTGAGCAATTATGAGCAAAGGACACATGACCAAAGTGGGTCCATACACAGGAACCGTTTGAGGATAGGGCCAAACCCGTTCTGTCAAGCTTACAAGGTGAGCAAAGATCTCCAAGTCTAGATTAAGATCACAAAGTCAAGAAATGTACTGATAATTAATTGCTCTGTACACGTCATATTAATGTGTCATATACATAGATTGTATGACCCTGTAAATCAAGATAAGTCAGAGAAGACGTCATGAATGAGGTCTGCACTCACGCATCACCAACAGGCAACTACAGAAATCTGAAGGAATTTCTCATGAAATCATGTTTTGAACTCTATCACTGCTGTTTAAGGACACTGCATGTGTCATATATAAAGGATGATTAGTGTTGCCCTCCTTATTTCTCCAGGCTTGGGACTGGCACTGTCAAAGTACGAGCAATGGTAAAGTCCCTCCCTCTCTGCTCCTCCTCTATCCCTCCCCTCCCCTCCCTTTTTCTGAGCCACTCTCTCAATATACTTCAATATTCGTGTCGGGCTCTCTAGACAGCATTATAAAATATACACTGTGTCCCAATAAATCGAGACCCCTTTTTATAATGTTAATAAAACTGGCAAATATTCATCGATTTTCAAAAAATCAAAACTGTTTTTATCCTGAGATAATTATCTACAAATTGGTAATTTATGAACGGCCATCACTAAAAAATTACGTCATAATGACGTCGTTAATTTACATATCGAAACCAAATGTCAACAAAAATCGTTGTGTTCGATACTTAACATTTGAATTCCCTGATGCAAATGACGTAATTGTGACGTCAATATGCATGCCAGAAACTTCATATTTGAAACCGTGGAAGATAATTATCTCATGATAAAAACAGTTTTGAAACTTTAAAAATCGATTAAGATTTGCCTGTTTTATTGACATTATAAAAAGGGGTCCCGATTTATTGGGACACAGTGTATATATATAAACATATAATTATATATATATATATCAACAATTCAACATATACACACACATATATATATATATATATACATAGTATTCATACATATAAAGTATGTCTCTATGTGTCTCTGTATACCTCTGCAATTATAGTCTGCATGCCATCATATGTCCAGACTGACCTGCCCGGAAGGTGTTGGTACAAAGCTCCTCTGTTCTGTCTCAATCAGACATTTAGCCTATCCAGCTGCCTCAATGACAGACCGCTTTCCCCGCATCCCCCCCCCCCCGCCAACCCCATCTCCCCGCATAACTTCCAATCGCAGTAATTCATCAAACACAAACAAGCAAGTCACAAATAATTCCTGTCGCTCCTACACGACAACCACAACACAACAGCCATTTAGCAATTCCAACAGACAACCACCTACCTACGCCAGTCGCTATTCCAGGCAATACCCACCGACCGACGGACAGGTACATGTAATAGTAGAACCAACAACAACACCACCACCGACCCTTTTACAAGGGACGCCGAGCTGCAAGTGCACAAGGTGCAACGCATAGCTTCGGGGGTAGTTTCTCGGCCATCATTCATTGGCATGCACGTGTTTTAGTTTTTACATCTCATCTCTAATCACTGTTTACTATTTGTCGCCGTTCATCCTCTGGTATGGCTTGCCGCGGGTGGGGTGGGGGGTGGGGATAGGGGAATGGGTCCAGAGAATAGAGATAAGATCTGTACCGTTGATAGCGGATAGTGAAGAATAGTGAAGAATAGAGAAGAATGAGCAGAGCGGCAAGGCTATACCTGATTTAAAAGAGAGAATCTTGTATGCGACAAGGGTGTGAAAGTCACTGTCTACAGGTGTACTACTACTCATCCCACGTATTCCTTTCTAATTCAATAAATTTCTATTGGTCATTGGAGGATAAAGCCTGGCCTATCTATTGAAGCCGCCATTGCTGTCAATGACCAAAGATAAGACGACGACCTATGACCAAGATCAATCCACACACAAAGAACCATGTGCTCATACAGCAACGGTTTCTTCAATACATGTATCAGGGCACTGCATATGAAAATGCGTCTTGAGTAACTTATAAAAGCACTGTACCATGACTAACATTATCTTAACATTGCGTTTTAAGACAATTTACAGGAAATGCACACAGGCATATGCAACAGTAGAATTATTAATGAAAAAAAATTAGAACAAAATATTTTCACAAAATATTTTGACACAAAATATTTTGACAAATTATTTTTTTTAATTGACAAAACTGACAAAGAAATATTTTGACATAAAATATTTTGAAAAAGTTTTTGACGAAAAATAGTTTTAACTGTACAGAAGTGTTTCTACAACTGCAAATTTTGTGTACAACTGCACGTTAAAAAAGCCCTGTGCTGAATGCTGATCTGTGTAGCTTTCTCTCACCTACTCAATCTACATTCAAACTCAATACCTATGCCAACATTGTTCTCTTGAACCACACATCAACAATTACATTAGAGCAAGGCAAAAGAAATGCAAAGTAATGTAACAAAGGTTCACATGGTAGGTTGCATAATGCATATACAACATCCAGGGTGCTTTGAAATGTCTGGATATAATCAGATGGCCTGTTTAAATAAAGATAATACTGACAGATAAAGATTGATTACACTCATCCCTCACAAATAATTGTTTACCAGCACCATATCAGCCCAATTTTGAGACAATCCTTAGCTCAACAGAATGACAATGCAAACATTTATCCACAGCGGTTGCATGTTAATAGTTTGAGATCTATATATCATTAGTTATTCAATTCAATTCGATTTATTTCTTGAATCAACAACATAATACAATTATTATGGCAGTGAATATAATATTTACGATAATTTGATTATCAAGGAGAGACCCAAAAGGGATGAATAATCCGGCTAATAGGGCCACCCAGTGATCTTGTTAAAAAAAACCAATAGAGCATGACATCCAGTTCAAGCAATTACAGGAACACAGAGAACACGAGGAAAAAACTTATTAATAGACAATGACAAATAGAAAATAAAGCAGCTAGACAACCAAAAAACAACTCTTTACTAATGACTTAACTTAGGTAACGGTGAAACCAATGAGTAGAAACTCCAGTTAATTAATCTCAGGAATGGTTGGAGTCAAAGCATTCTAAACTCTATGGAGCGCAGTCAGAGCAAGTACTGCTGTGGGTTAGATGAAGTCAACAGGAAAGGCCAACAAAGCCAACACATTCTCCCCCCCCCCTACTCCCCCCTACACATGGGAATGAATCAGACTGGAATGTGCATTGAAATGCAAAGTATACATAACAATGCACTGCTGCATAAGTTTGCATTTGCATCATTTATTTATGGTTATACTGCAGCACAGTGAGATGTCTAATTTGTGTATTATGCAACAATGCAACTGCTATTAGTAACATCCTGTCTACTAACAGTGTGCACCATAGGAGGCAGCCATGTTTGCCAAATCTCAATAATATAATCATATACAATGCATTCTTGTGGAACAATAACAACAAGAGACCATGTGACAAAGCAGCTACTTTCTATGGAATCCATCTCTTATATATGTTCAGTGTTATTATACCTGAATTCACTGGATTGTATTAAAACATTACAAAACGCCTCTACTAGGGTGAACCGTTCAGAAGTGCTCCCAGTGCGCAAGGCCACAAGCAAAGAAATAGGTTTTGAGAAGAGAAAATCAAGAAGCTAGGGATTACCAACTGGAAGTTAAGACCGAGTAGATGGTATCATGGGGACAGCATAATCCAAAGAGTGGGACCAACTGCACAATTACATTTTTACCATACGCGACTACGCGTACGCAATTTTTCTATAACGTATGTACAGTATGCGTACATCATTCGAGTAGGTAATGTACGGTGACGCTACGCGGAACACTCCTTAACAGATCACCTTGAAGGACACTAAAGAAAAACTTTGCAGTAATTACCATTCGCAAGGGATGCATCTTGTAACATCAAATTCGCATTTTGTCTTCTTTGTAAATCCAATTAATCTGCCAGACTCTAAACCTTCAGCCTTTCCAACCATAGTATAAATATATATACACATGCACATATACATACATACAGAATTATATATGTGTATATATGTATATATGTATAATATATCAGAGCAGAGACAAGGATTGGGACAGGACAGACTGGATTAATCGGAGCGCAACCTGGATCTACTGCTGAGCTAAACAAGTAAATCACATGGAGAGGCATACGGAAATACATGTTTCTTCACAGCCTTCTTCTTCTTTCTAACAAGATTCTTTATTACCATCGCAATTAATTCTGCTTATGCACAGAACACTTAAAAAACACCTAAAAAGTGTACATCGTACAAATACTCAGGCGAAAAGAAATCTGTAAATATCAGATGTACACATTGGATGTATGCAGCATATTAGCCATGAAGAGGCAAAGAACCATCACCTATATAAATACTATATCCCTGGGAATGAATTTTTAGCAGCTTCAGTTTTGCTTAGCTTCGACTTATGAGGCAGTCACGCCAAGTCACGACCTATAAACTATCTTAAGGTTCAACGAGAAAACAAATTTTATGGAAACAAATCGAAGTGATAAAAGTGCAGGTAGTTTAACAACCTAAAATTTTACATTTATATATAAAAAATAGATTTTATTAAGTTGTTAACTCCAACTTAAACTGATTAGAATAAAGTTTCTCTGCAATAAATTACATTTAAAAAGGCATAAATCATAAACTGTTCTATATAAAACTACCTAGACCGGACCCTTAAAAGTCGTGAACCCCTGGGCATTTGCCCCGTCATCCCCTCTCGGCGGCCCTGTATATATGAGGGCAGATGGTCAGCGCTCTCCCATAGTCTCATCTTCCACTGATCGTGCATGGTCAGCATAATCATTGTATAGCTGAATTGGTTGGTGATGCAGGTGTAGTAAAAAATCGTCAACCCAACAGGGATTTGAACTTTCAACATCTCAATTGACTCTCCAGCATGCTAAGCAATACACCATTGAGCACCCCTCGCCCCATAGCTATATGAGCGTGTAACATACAGAACATTTAAGTATAAAGATCCTATATGGGGTGGGAGTGTCATCTTCACTGTTCTTCAACCCTTTGCTGCTTCAAATCTTTATTTCCTTGGGGCTGTCATGCTGAGAGCGTCTCTGAATAGCTAGTACAGTACTGTAAGAGGTGCTTTATAAATGCTAATATACAATACAATACAATGCAAAGAAAAATGCACATCTTCTTTCCAATCACAAGGACTATTGTGATTGCACAAGTAAACGCAAAACCACAACTGACTCTGTACAAGAACATAGCTTTACACTATTTAGCTTGATCTGCTTGTGTGCTAAGTTTTTGTGGATATGGACAGGTTAACAGTTTAGCGTGCATGCTTTGTAAAACAAAGAGCATTCACGTGTCTTTCCCCTGAGACGGACAGAGTGCAGAGTACACTCACAATTTTGCTCAGTATCACCAGTTGACGCTTGGTCAAAAGACCCAAAGATTCATACATGTCTAAATGATTGCAGATAAATTAATAAATTTGCAGATAGATTATAACCAAAGAACTCTTGGCTTACTGCATTGTATCTATAAATTTATATAGTGCCACTCACAGTACACACTAACAAAATGTGCTCGACATTGTCACAAACATCAGTTTTGATTATTTTGCGAGGTCTATCCTGCAGTTAGTTGTATGTGTAGCACCCTTGTATACCGGCAATGGTCCGGCATGGCTGTGTTACGACGCCATAGAAATCTACATTGTGATCAAATTATTACCGTACTATGACTCAGACCGTATTACAAATATATAATTTCTAAGAGCTTTTCCTCTTCAGTAACAGCAGCCAAAACCGTTCACTCCATCCTGAAATCTATATTTTCACATATAGTCACATCCTAAATCTCATCAGTTCCACGAATGCGCCAATACGACACAAGCAACGTCCAGTATGTCCACCTGGATTAGCCTCGTTTGCTGAAAGCTTTAAAAAGGAAAGCAGGATGTACTAACAACTATTCATGCACCATGTCTGTGCTCCATAGGATCAGGGCAATTATTGTCAAATACCTGACAGAAAGTGCAGGGAAAGCACATTCGGGGAAAGAGCTTTTATCCTTAAAATAGCTCTGTGTCTCTGTCATTTCTGTCTATGTCTTTGTCTCTCTCTCTGTCTCTCTCTGTCTGTCTGTCTGTCTGTCTCTCTGTCTGTCTGTCTCTCTCTCTCTGTCATTTCTGGAATGTCTGGCATTACATCAACAACACACTTGCAACTCAGACGACGCAAAGCCAACGTGTAGGAAGGGAAATAAGACAGGAATAAGAATGAGAATCACAATGAAGGTAAATAACAAAGAGAATAACAAACAACATACCAAAGAATAATGATAGAGAGAGAAATAAGGCAAATAATAATTATTGGAGACGAAATGGAGAAAACAAGGCAAATTACAATGGAAACCAAACGGAAATAACAATTGAAAAGCACACTAGCCAAATGAAACTGATCTGCTTACCTAAGTCTTCAGCCGTAGCATCATAACAAAACGCACAGATATCGGTTGATGGTCCAACAACATCAAGTCTAAACAAAACAAGAAACAGAAAAGACATGCATGTACAATGTAAGTAAATCAATGAACCTGGAACATTGCTGTAATTTAGTAAATAAAAATTCAGTTGTAATCTAGAAACTGATATCTTTTGGTCATTCACACAAAGCACCACACAAAAATAATAACAATATAAAAATAATAATAACAATAATAACACCAATAACAATAATAACACTACTAATACTAAAAATAATAACGCACGGTTTCATACATACGGCATAATAACGCATGTAACAGAAAATAATAACGCACGATTTCGTACATACAGTCGTACTTTGGAAACGACTCTTGAAACTGATATCATTTCTTGAAATTCAAAACCCTTAAGATCTTATACAGGTCAATCCAGGTATACTCCAATTAACATTCTCGCCAATCAATCAATCAACCATACGCATATAATTAGCATATAATAATCGCAATAATTACCTCCTATTAGACTGATATTTACACCTGTGCCCTGCTGCTGGCTGACTGAAACCTTGTATGATACGTCCGCTTATTAAGTATGATCTATAGTGCTTAAGTGCGGTCGCCCAGCTGTTACCATTTAATGGAGACTTTAATAATAGTCCATGGTATACATATACATCCAGGTACCTGCAGTAGCCTATCAACACAGATTTATTAGACCAATGCACATCATATTGTATACATATGCTCAACTTGATTCAACTGGTTAACAAAAAGCATAGCTCGTTTAAAACAGGGAGGGGAACAAAATAACGGCCTGTGGCCCCTGGGGACATTTGAATCGCCCCTTGACATATCTTTTAAGACGGCTTTGTACCCGCCACCTGGTCACCGTTTCTACGTTTTTAATAATTTGAAAACTGAATGAACTTAAAATATATTTTGGTTTTGATTTTAGCATAGCACTGTAGGATCATAATAATCTTCATTCATTTTAACAGTTATTCAGCAAGAAACAGTCAAAATGAAAAATTAATATTGTCTCGGTTTCTGGTGCAAAATGACTAATCAAAAATTAGTCTATCACTGGTATACGATGACACCTGAGCTGCAGAAATCTGTTTAGACCAGGGGTGTCAAACCTTTTTTAGTGGCGGGCCAGTTTGAACATCTTCTAACTATTGGCGGGCCAGTGTGAACATCTTCTAACAAGTTGCAGGCCAGAATGTCGAAGTTCCTGAGCAAAATTGGGTAGTGATCTGAGAGGGAGCTACGGGTTTGGTCAGCCAATTATTCCCAAAAAAAGTCCAAATATCGCGAAAAGATCTTGATTCAATGTACACTTTTCGCTTCTTATTAAATTTTGACAACATTTTAAATAATTTTGTAATCTTTAGGGAAGGCTCCGCGGGCCAGAAAAAAATCGTTGGCGGGCCAGAAATGGCCCGCGGGCCAGCTCTTTGACACCCCTGGTTTAGACCTTATGACTACAATTGCACCTCCTCACTGCTCAATCAGGCATAATAAGACCACCACACTGCACAGCATAGGTGGCAGGATCAGATGGCTTAGGAGAAGACTGGCCATGGCCTGCCTCAGGTAAGAAGGCCGAGAAAATTAGGTGGATAACATCTGGCCACTGCCTTAGACTGGTAAAGCCAGTCCCAAGCCTAGATAAACGAGGAGGGCGACAGGAGTCGTCGTTTTTTTAGCCAGGAGATATACAATCAATTTATCAGTCAGCAATCCAAACCTTTGCTAGGCGGCTGAAAATCGAACAGAACATCCTAGAGCAACTCGACCACCCTTTGCCTTCCACCAGACAATTAATGACACTCTAACTACCACCAATCAGACATTTGTGTGTATGGCAATTGACCATGTACAGCGAATTCGTTTCTCGTCCATTAATTTCTGCACAGACGGCCACTCAGATTTGCCTGACCTCAAGGAAGAAGCGACCCATAACACGAGAACAGATGGCCACCCACTCACCCCCCCCCCCCCCACCCACCCACCCACGGGCAACCGATGGACCGTCCAGCTGGGCTCAGTCATGGTGGCCCTTAGACGGGCAACATGTCTACTGCTGTGTGGCTCAGACGGTCAAGGGGGGGGGGGCAGCAGGGTCAGAGGGGGAGGGGTCGGTCGGAGTCCACTCATCCTCCTCCTCTTCCCGACACGACCACACCGCACTTGAGGGTCGGCTTCTCTTCCTCCCTAACTCCTCCTCTCAGGAAGACCACTCACCTTGGCACAAGTAAAACAACACACATACAGACAGACAGACATACACGAACAGACACAGACACACACAGATCACAAGCCAAAGACAATGTCTTTTATCTATAGTCATAACAAGTTTACAATAATTATGTTTACAATAATTATTCATAAATATAATTAATTAATCATTAATCGAATAATTATTCGTTAAAATCAACACCCAACTTATACAAAAATATGTACAACTGACATGCTATACGTAAGTAACTAAGTATGTATCATAAATGTATGCACTCTGCATTCTCTACACACACTGAACATAAGTGATCACTATATGCAATAACAATATATATACATATATATAATATATATATATATATAACATAGTATATAAAATACATATATTATAATTTATATATGTTACAGAATTGGTCCACAGTGTTTACAGGCCAGTCACAGTTAATCATGATGGATGTTGACAAACAGAAAGTAGACGAAAGAACTGACTTGACTGATTGATTGACTGATTGATTGATTGATTGATTGGTTGATTGATTGGTTGATTGATTGATCAGCTGAATGGATGCTCACTTTCACCATTCAGCTGCACCTGAGCACCTCTGAATCTGTCAGAGTCTGACTATAATTATATGTATTTGTATATATGGGACTTTATGGGTGTATGTTGCGAATGTATGGTATGTATGCGTGAATGTATTTATGATTGTATGTGCATAGGTAGGTATGCATTGAAGTGTGAATGCATGTGTGCATGTATTATCTATGTGTATGTATGTTTATAAATGTAAACATATGTACATATGTATGTATGTACATTGTACAATGTACATTGTACAAATGTATGTATGCAGGATATTGCAGGTATGTACGATTGTACGCATGTATGCATGTTTATATGCACAGATACAAGCTTCAGCACGTAAACAATAGCTTGCACATATAACCAAGAACATTGGCTTTGTTTCAACAGCACAGCATCAGTGGACGCGTTTTTATTGCACATTGCAAATCTGTGTAGGCCACGATTGCACAACACATGGACGGTGAATATATAAAGGTGACGTGCAACAATAAGTAGACTCACATTGAGAGCCATCTACATCAGCATTGTTCCCACCTCTCATCATAATGATGCATTCTGTCACCATTGTTCAGCATCGACCACAGCAGCAGCAGCCGCAGCAGCAGCAGTAGCAGCAACAGCAGCAACAGCATCAGCTAATGCATCACTATAGACGAGTATAATAGGTAAGGCTGTTAGCAAATGTCAATATGACAAATAAAACAATGCCAGGCGACTCGCGAGTCTTAGCAAGCAATGCCTGGTGAATGTCTGGTGAAAGCAGACATCAGTGTGGCCAATGGATAGACATTTATGCTTGTTCCAAGAGGCGGTTCAGAGTGTCTAGCAAAAGCCACATCAGTTTTCTTAGCCTTGGTACACGAATATATGGGTGGGTCACTGGTGATTCTTCTATAGATTGCTTTGCTCAGCAATGAAATTTCAGACCATAATCACAGCTAATATTACAATGATATAATAACATTTAACATTGCAATGACACTCAACATCTTAATAACATTTAAAATCACAATGACCTTTAGCATCATATAGGTCAGCAATTTAATTTCATGGGAAACTGGTCATCTCCCTTTACATCAGATCATCCCACCAACAGTGTTTCCATTTTGTCACTCAACTCCCAAGTGGGCACAAGTAGAGCAGAAATCCTGAAGAAATTGTCTGCCCTCTTGGTGGAATAGAACCCTATCCTTATGGGCTGACAGTCCAGCACACTGATCTCTCTTTGCCATTTTTCCACAAGCATTTGAAAACTTCTCTTTTGTTGTGGTCAGGCGCTGCTGACAGGTCAGGTCGGGAGTGCCTCTGAGGAGTTTCTATCGAAGTGGCGCTATATAAATTAATGATTACGATTACAATTACTAACCATTGCAGAAGGTTGTATCATCTGTGAATTAAAAAAACATAGATTTGTTTTGGTATGCAAAGGTTTATGCTCCAACTATACATAATACCATTCCTACCACTTTGTGCTCTGACATCATCAGCATTATCAGCCAATACTACACAGCATGCAGCCACTGTGCTAGTCTATTATAAATCATGATTAGTAATATCCATTCATGTTTTTCAGTTACATATCAATTACTGTTCATTAGTGATAATTGCTTTCTCATAAACCATTGCTTGTCATCATTATAATTGCCCCGGCCCCCACCCTCTCCCTGAGTTATGTTGGATCCTTTGAATTACAGAAATTAGAGCAGCACGCTTTGGAATTTGTCTGATTCTCACAGATAGTTTTATCCACCGAGAAATTGGAGCAAAAAGTCACTGAATTGAAGCGATGGACACCAAGATAAAACAGCGTTGAAAGAGGATGCATCAGATCGTGTCTGCATAGGCAGCGTTAGGCATGTAGGGCGGTAACTCATCCGAACAAGGTCATCTTGTTTTCATTTAATGAGACCAGAGTTTCAGCAGCAGCAGCATTACCCTCACCATCGTCGTCGTCATCATCATCATCAATGTCATCATAATCATTATCATCATCATACCTGCTTGAGGCAAAATCATCACTGGCACAAAATATTTAATTATTTATTTATTGCTCATTATTATTCATTAGTCATTAACTGCAGTCATTGCTAATCAGTAACTCCCATAGTACATTAGAATTACAACTGGCATTACCACACAATACAAGTTGTAAACACGACTGGCATTACAGCAAATTACAATTGCAATTGGCATTACAGCAAATTACAATTGCAATTGTCATTGTCATTACAACAGATTACAATTGCAATTGGCATTACAACAGATTACAATTGCAATTGGCATTACAACAGATTTGTCCTGATTTGCATAATTCAACAGTTGCTGCACCTGACAGGCGTCGGTATAGTATACCCGCTGCCTCGCTGCCTCGAGCAAACGGGCGTTTAGCATCGGGTTGCCGGTGTGGAGTTGTTTGCGAAGAGTAAAACCGCTTCATCATCGATTCATCATTCCATTTGTCTGTTTGCTAATCCCGCCCAGAGACAGGTGCACGAATGTCGCACACACCATTGTTTCACCCCTACCCTCCCTTTCCACCTCCACCCCCCCCCCCATGGAAAGACGACCACACAGATGAAAGTCACCAGCGATTGTTCCAGCATGCGACCAACAACACAAAGCCCTATTATAGAGCACAGACCTGTGTCTCTCTCTCTCCAGTGCGTCACATCATTTCCTATTGACATCAGTGCACAGAAGTTTTTAACATACCGGTATGTTGCTAACGTATACGGCCTTCACCCTCCTTGCTCGTTCGTCAATCAATTCATTTGTAAACAAGTGCAAAGCAGTCAGTCGCATGTATACAATTCCTATTCATGCCTCTATATAGCGACCGCATCGACCCGACCCTCGTCATTTTGCAGGTTGGTTTGGGGTGGTGGTGGTGGGGGGGGGGGGGGTGAGATCCTTTAGCACTGCCTTTGCGTTTGACATGGTGGCACCACATGCAAGGCCACCATCAATATGACCTTGCATAATTTATCCTTGTAAGGCAGCTCAAGGAAATCCCCCACTCTTCGTTCGTTTTATGCTTTTCAGTCTTTTAGTAAGTTTTACTTTCAGTGGTTTACAACTTACACATGTCTAGTGTTTTCATTCGTTTAGAACTTTTATGGTTTACAGCATTCTCACAGCTTATACAAATAAATATTCTTAACTTTTCATTTCATCCTTCATTTTATCCTTCACTTTGATTTTCAATGTACCAGTCACAAGAACCGCTTAGCTCGCATACAAAACTAGTGCATAAAATTGCAATAAATCTGATGAAAACAATGACCAAAAAGACTCCAGTGTGTGTGTGCATGTGTGTGCGTCTGTGTGTGTCTGCGTGTGTGTATGTCTGTATGCGTGTCTGTGTGTGTCTGTGTCTGCGTGTGTGTGTCTATGTGTTTCCGTGCATGTGTGTGCCTGTGTGTGCGTGTGTGCGTGTGTGTATGTGTGTGTACGTGCATGTGTGTCTATGTGTTTCCGTGCATGTGTGTGTCTGTGTGTGCGTGTGTGTGTGTCTATGTGTTTCCGTGCATGTGTGTGTCTGTGTGTCTATGTGTGCGCGTGTGTCTGTGTGTGTGTGTGCGTGTGTGTCTGTGTGATGTGTGCGTGTGTGTGTGTGTGTCTGTGTCTCTGTGCGTGTGCGTGTGTGCTTTGAATACGCGATCACAGACAATCCTTTGTACTGTTGGTCAGCCTACAGCTGAACATATTTCAGTGGAGAACAAAGAAAGCTCATTCAGTCGTTTCAGACTTGAATAAGAATTGGGATTCTGTTGAGGACCACATGATCAGCTAATTTAGCATTCGGCATTGTGCTTCCTCTGTTCCGACCTGCAGCACATGTCTGGCTGCAGACCTCTATGGCTGCCTCATGCGTTTCTATGCCAACTCCATCCAATGTCTGGTGAAAGCAAACACTTGTGGACTGCCAGTGATGGCAAGCATTTTAAATAGCAGTATTTAACATTAGGGAACATTCGCTTCGTATTCGCTTTGGAGTCGAATAGCTGTTCGGTATTCGGCCGCAGAGTAGCGATTGGTTCGAATATGAATAGTGGTCATGTGACATCTGTTTCTGCATATGCGGCTGTCAGAGCAAGAATAGCAAGTGGACTATTAGCATAATTATATGCTGTGGATGACAATTTTTAAGCTTAGTTTCATAATTTCCATTCTAGTTTACACAGACTGTTTAATTGTAGGCCTAAGTATTAAATTTTTACCGAATTGAAAGTTTTGCTTACTTTGAAATTTTGAATATTTTCTATTTAGTACATTATTCCAATTTATTCGTATTCATATTCAGCCAAATAGTGATAGTCATCTATTCAGTACAACCCTATTTAAAATTTAATTATACTTAAACTCAAAATACTTTAAATAAAAGTGTTTTCCAATAACTGTAGACTTCAACTTTATTCACTCATTCATTCTGGAAATTTGTATTGGAATCATCAAGAAGCTCACTGAGAGGCTTCTCCCAGCCCGGCAAAAGCTGAAGAAAAATTACTTAAGCATTGATAGAAAGCAGAGGAATTAGCCGGTGGAGAACTGAAGCCTCTGCATGCATTGTATGCACACACTGGCCACATTATTTCCAGTGTCCTCTCTAGTTAAGTTGTGGCCCACAGTGAACCTCATACGAAATGCAGCAAGGGCGAAAAGGTCAAATGTCAAATGCTTTAAAACATCTTAATCCATGCGTCCAACCTGTAATCCGACCAAACCACAAAACTATCTGCACACAAAACAAGACTAACCTCCTCAACACAGAACTTGTTGACTCTGACGTCCACCAACAACACATAGATCTGACAAGACGCAGCGCTCGTGAATAAGCCGGTGCCCTAGGCTTATACATAGCCTACATAGAAATCTGAGTTTCACGGTGAGTCCAAACAACAGAGATGGGGAAGAGAAGACGTAGGACACGTATAGTAAACATTGACAGTGCAGTTCCGCAGTGTGTTTTGACAAGTGTTAGGCCAAACAAACCGATCGGAGGGGGGTCACATGTAGGCCAAAGCATCATCTCCAGTACACATGTGTCAGACGATTGCACAGCAAATAAATTATGACCCATGGAAAAGCCAGAGGTATTTCTCCCTGGGGCAAAACGTTAAAGGGTGTTCAATACAAGTATAATACAACTACATTCTTTTGTTAGGGTGCTGTGCAACTGTGTGTGAAGACACCCCCCAGGCAGAAGAAGGAACCCCCCCTCTTGCCCTAGTCAGAGGCCTAATGCCCTAACACAGTACTTGTACCAAAACTTTTTCAGGATAAGGTACAATGGTCAAAGTAATTAAATCAACAGCCCCCCACAGCCTTCAATTAATTTATTTTGCTTCCATTTCTTTATCTTAATGATGGACAAAGTTCATTGCATTCATCCAATGACCTGTAATACTATCTCGAAAAGATTAATTTATGTTTAAAAAGTTATAGACCACATAATTTAAGTCAGTTGTGATAAACATTCGTTTTTCACTTCCCCCCCTCCCCATTTATACTCAGAAGTGCTGTCTGCTGCCCTAATCTAAACGATGTTAAAGTCAATAATTATAACCAACGAGAAAGTCGAATGCTCCAGTGGAGGCTCCACCATAGATAACGGCAAGTCAACATGACATACTGACTATTTTACTCTTATAACCTGCCCAAATTTTTTTTAAATTTTCATTATCTTCTTTACATCTAATTTGTTGACCTGCTGAATAAATAACTCCCATGAACCCTGATGCGACCTTATAACCCTAACCCTACCTCATGAAATTATATAGCTGGCGCCGCCACTGTCAAAACCAAATAATATAATATTCGAAAGCAATAACATACATACAGTTAATACAAAAACATCTATTACCGTAAATTGCCTTATTACCGTAATTTCAATTCACGACACCAACTCCGACAACTGCAAAATTCTAGATAGCATTGCATGAGACTGCACTGCTCAAAAACGCCCATTCATACATACTCTGTAGCCAAAGGAAACCATAATTATACCTGCACCCTATCTACAGTCAGTCGCTAAGTTACTGCAGCCCTGACGATAGCCTATCTACAAACTACAGCCACAGTATAATTATCCATTGCGAGAGAGAGACAGAGACAGACAGACAGACAGAGACAGAGAGAGAGACAGAGAGAGACAGAGAGAGAGAGACAGAGAGAGAGACAGACAGACAGAGACAGACAGAGACAGAGACAGAGACAGAGAGAGAGACAGAGAGAGACAGACATACAGACAGACAGACAGACACAGAGACAGATATAAACACAGAAACAGAGAGGAAGACAGAGTAGACAGGGTCAGGTCGACTCAGGTGTTCATCTTATTAACTGTGTCCGTTCAAAATGTTATCAAAGAGAAACAGAACGCCAATTACCTTTAGGATGAACAGACGAGAACGTTATATGCAGCGCAAGAAATAATGCAATGCGCACGAATTTCGACATAAATGCAATGAACAAATCACGCAATGCAACGATGCAAAAGCCGAAGCCTCTGCCTGTCTGTGTCTGTCTGTGTCTGTCTCTGTCTGTTTGTGTCTGTGTATGCCTCTGTCTGTCTGTATTTCTGTCTGTCTGTCTCTGTCTGTCTGTATCTCTGTCTGTCTGTATCTCTGTCTGTCTGTATCTCTGTCTGTCTGTATCTCTGTCTGTCTGTCTGTGTCTGTATCTGTCTGTGTATGTCTCTGTCTGTCTGTCTGTATCTCTGTCTGTCTGTCTGTATCTCTGTCTGTCTGTATCTCTGTCTGTGTCTTTTTGGCTTTCTTTCTCGTTCCCTCTGTCCCTACTATCTACAGAAAGCAGACAGACAGACACACAGGCAGACAAACATGCTTGCAAGCAGTCAGACAGACACATTAACACAAATTCGAGCCTTGAAGCAAAACGAAAAAACTTCGCAACGCAATAAAGCAAAGCAAACAGAGACAGACATACAGGGGCGGATCCAGGGGGGGGCCAATCCGGCCATGGCCCCCCCCATTCCAAATCTCCATGGGACGTGGCCCCCCCCCCATTCATGGTCACCCAAAAGATTTTTTGCAGGGGATCAGTCCTGGCCAGGAGAATTAATATATAAATGTTTTTAAAATCTAAGCCTCTCAGACAATTGCATTGTCTTAATATAAAGCAACGAAAAGAAATAATTTTTCAACAGTATCCGACTATAATTTATGGCATACAATGTATGTTATTCGTGTATATATTCATAGTAAAATGTAAAAATATTAACACCAATAAACACAATTAAAACCAATAGCAACTAACTATTAATTACAAAGCAAGTTAACACTAACAATAGTATTAGGAATTAATTTAGTTTTTTCCAAATGCAACTTGTTAAGTTTTGAATTTAGTCTATATGTGCAAGAAACTGCGATGAATGATCACACATGTTTACTTCTTGTTCTTATTTATTTCTTACTATGTTTCATTCAGTGGTGGGACGTATTTTATTTACTGTAGTCTTAAAAATAATATAATACAGTGAGGTCTATTCATACTTTAACTTGGAAATGTTTTGAGGATTCTGTGCTTCATATTATAAATACAAAAATACTTTTTAAAATACTTTTGTTTGCCATTAATAACAGCTAATAGGAGCAATGTTGTATGATGTATGCAGTAGACCTACAATAGCTATTATTCACTATTATTATTTATCGGGAAAGTCTCTGGTTATGGCCCTAAGCCAGATATAACATACATCCATGATCCATAACATAGCCATAATGTCATGGATAATATATATATATATATATATATATATTATATATGCAGTCTACCAGGCAACATTTGCAATGCAACTTGTCAACCAACTGTCCACTGCCAGTGTGTGCCTTCACTTCAATCTGAGACTCAAATGTAAGCCTCTTGCACAATTGCATTGTGAAATAAAAACTTTGGAAACCACTTTCACGAACAAGAGTTTGATCTATGCTTCTAAAAAACCTTAATTTACCTATTTGCTCAAGAAAGGAGCACTCCTGGCCCCTTTTTCTACAAATTTTCTTGTGTCAGTTTCAAAATCGATTGTTCTAGCAATATTATACTCAAAGGCTTCAAAGGTCAACCTGGCCAAATCCACAAGATGTTAATTAGATATTGTAGATCTTCAAACATTTAAATCTATCATTTTGTGTTTGATAAATGATCTCTTTGCAGAAGCTACCGCTGATGGAATTGTCAACAGTAAGCCCATGCGTTACCTGACACACATTTGGAAATAACTTTGAAGGATTTTTTTTATTATGTTAAAAGTTCAACAGGTTCAATGGGCACATCAAAAAGTTGCCTGTTATAGGCCTACCGATGGTAGGCTAAATGTTCAATTTATTTTCCAAATCCTGACCATTATGGAATGCAGGATAAAGCTAGAGCTTTTCCTGCTAAATTACATGTAGGCCTAGGCTTATACATGATTATTTAACTCTGGGTAAAGGGTTTAATTCTTGTGCAAATATCTAAATAAAATATGCAAAAAAATAGAAAAAATTTGATTGCAAGCTCCTCCTAGCCCCTGAAAATGTACGGCCAATTTTTAAATCTGTGGGTTCTTGGGGGGGGGGCCTTAGCCCCTAGCCCTGATAAACTCCGTGCATGCCTATAAGAGTGCATTCCTTGTATTATAGGCTACATGTATACTGCATATACTGAATTGTTTTTAGCAATCTGATACAATCCTCTGTTAAAATGAGTGTTACTTACTCTTAATATTTGCACAAATACTATTTTTGTTCAACCAAATAGCTTCTCTCCAGCGCTATCTTTCAAATTTTAAACTCAAATTTCAAAATGTTTTGGTTCTGTTATTTGAACACCTGGTAAAACAACATCGTTACTACATGACTTTCAGATTTTGACCCCCCAAATTTATTAGTTCTTGGCTGGTTTGTGTACCATTTGTTATTATTTAACTGCAAAGTGTGTTCTGGTAATTCAGGACCATCTTAGAAAACAGGGATAAGCTGATACTTGTGCTGAAAAGTCAGCTTATGTAATATAATTATACTCATGTCTGACGTTATTCACTATAATAACCCAGCAACAGCAAAACTGAGCCGCTGAACTCGATACATAATATAGATATTATTAATATTGTAATTATATATATTTTTTATTAGTACTGAACAAATTGAGTAATTCTGTTCAAATGACATCACACAAGAGCACTGTTGCAGTGTGAAAATTTAAAAAAAACCTATTTTTAAAGTATAGTCTATATTTATTGAGATTTTGTGGCACTCTTATAAGCACTGAAAATACAGCTATTTTGCTAAGAAAACAGCTTAAAATGCTACAATTGCATGTGAAAATTCAAAAAGTTTCTGGTGGGGAGGGGATATCCCCCTCCCCATACCCCTCCCTCACCACTCTCACCCCCAGAGGGGGGGACTAAATTAAACTCTGGCTTCGGCCAAACGACAAAAAAATTCCGAGCCAGGCCCAAAAAATTTTGGCCCCCCCCTTCGAAAATTCCTGTATCCGCCCCTGCAGACATATACAACAAGACATAAAAGTAGAGACTGCAAGAGCAAACAGTAAAGTAGACAGACGTCTTCAGGAACAAACAGAGAGAGAGAGTGAGAGACACCAAGACAAACAGAGAGCAGACAAAAGACAGGAACAAACAGAGACGTGAGACAGAAAAGAAGTCGACTGACCGTAATCATTCGCATCCGCTGCTAAAATGCAATTTCCGCCACAGCAACTGGTGACGATGATGAACCACCATCGTCATCGTCGTCATCATCATTATTTTCATCACCATCATCATCATCATCGTCGTCGTCATCATCATCATCACCATCATCATCGTCGTCGTCATCATCGTCATTTGTGGGGTGTGGTGGTGCAGTGGTGTAGGAGTGGTGCCTTGGAGCTGGAGGGTTTCAAGTTCGAATCCAGCTCAATCTGCCACATAGGAACCTTGAACAAGTCCTTCACTCGCAATTGCTCAATGCTCATGTGCTTTGGCGTGAAACTTTGATTCAGTGTACACTCTGTAGGCGGGAGCGCCTCTGAGTAGAAAACTTGAAGGGGTGCTACAGCAAATGCGAGAAATAGAAATCAATTAAACAAATATCCATCACAATGGGTGTCAGCAAAGGATGTTTCAGACAAATCCTAAAAGTTCGTCTGTGAAACAGTTAAATTCAACATCTGCAATAACTTAGCATCCATTCACACGACGAAAATTGCAATCACTGTGGTTTGTCAGTTTAAATTAAACAAAGATACTATATTGTTATTATATTATTTTTTTTCTTGAGAAACTTCCTTCACTCAGAAAACCATTATCAGTATTTTTGCACTGTAGCCATGGGCGTCCGCAGCGGGGCGCAAGGGGGCGCAAGTGCGCCCCCCTGGATTTTCGCATAGTTGCACATAAATTTAGATTATTTGGTTGTGATTGTTACAACGCGATTTTCGATGTGATTATCGATTCGTTCTACAAGTTCGACCTATATATCTTTCTTTGGGCGCATAACGTATAGGTAGGCTATAGGATTCTCTGGTGGTAGGCCTAATATGGAAATTCAAATTGCCACCCATTAAATTTAGACCTGGTCCATGTGACAATTATTTAAAGTTTGCGCCCCCCTAGAAAAATTCCTGCGGACGCCCATGACTGTAGCTCCCATGATCTACAATCCACATAAAGTATGCAGACGATGAAGAATGCTTTAATGTCAACGTATCCTTCCTCACCAACTCTGCATCTACAAGCCACATGCAGCAGACTAAGCACAGCCATTTCAGGTTTTTAAATCGATATATAAATCTTGCTGGTGGAGTTTAGCATTCAATCTCAATTCAAAACCAATTGAAAAACGGGTCTGAAATGATCCAGATCCCTTTGACTGAAATGAAGAAAGAGAAATTGCTGCACCTGAATTTCACGATCAATGAAAGCGAAACATTGTTATCAAGTGTTGTGGTTGGGTGTGGACTTACACAACTTAGCTATCAACAAAGCAGTTAATCAGGTGGTGGAACTTTTAGAATTCTAAAAGGCAAGTACATACATAAAAGCATAAACACACACACACACATGCACACATGCAAGCACGCACTCACACACACACGCACGCATGCACCCACTCACACACAAATGCATGCATACATTCACAAATGCATGCATACATTCGTAAATGCCTGCATACATTCACAAATGCCTGCATACATTCACAAATGCCTGCATACATTCATACACACATGCATACATTCATAAATGCATGCATACATTCATAAAATGCCTGCATACATTCATACACGCATGCATACAATGCCATACATTCATAAATGCATGCATACATTCACAAATCCCTGCATACATTCACAAATGCCTGCATACATTCACAAATGCCTGCATACATTCATAAATGCATGCATACATTCACAAATGCCTGCATACATTCATAAAGGCATGCATACATTCACAAATGCATACCATTACCATGTACAAATTGTACATAGATGACATGTATACCAACATTAAAAGATCAATATCTAAGATGGGAAGAGATGTAACTGTCACACCACATTACAAGGTCATCATCAGTATTTTTGTCCCACACAGTCAGCTGCTTATGGGGTGGGGAGGCAGGAGCAGTAATTATAAAGAGGAAGAGAAATAGAGACAGAGAGACAGATTGTTATCCCATCGTCGGACCAAACACACATCATCCATTATTCAGATTGCGGACAGAATATAATCCACTGTCAATCGGGAAGAAAAAAGTCTGCACTATATTTGAGGCATTAGCGGGATGTTTGTAATGGATGTTTGTAATGGATGTTTGTAATGTATGTTTGTAATGGATGTTTGTAATGGATGTTTGTAATGGATGTTTGTAATGGATGTTTGTAATGGAAGTTTGTAATGGATGTTTGTAATGGATGTTTGTAATGGATATTTGTGATAAATGTTTGCAATGGATGTTGTAATGGATGTTTGTAATGGATGTTTGTAATGGATGTTTGTAATGGATGTTTGTGATAAATGTTTGCAATGGATGTTGTAATGGATGTTTGCAATGGATGTTTGTAATGGATGTTTGTAATGGATGTTTGTAATGGATGTTTGTAATGGATGTTTGTAATGGATGTTGTAATGGATGTTTGCAATGGATGTTTGTAATGGATGTTTGTAATGGATGTTTGTAATGGATGTTTGCAATGGATGTTTGCAATGGATGTTGTAATGGATGTTTGCAATGGATGTTTGTAATGGATGTTTGTAATGGATGTTGTAATGGATGTTTGCAATGGATGTTTGTAATGGATGTTTGCAATGGATGTTGTAATGGATGTTTGCAATGGATGTTTGTAATGGATGTTTGTAATGGATGTTTGTAATGGATGTTTGTAATGGATGTTTGTAATGGATGTTTGTAATGGATGTTTGTAATGGATGTTTGTGATGGATGTTTGTAATGGATGTTTGTAATGGATGTTTGTAATGGATGTTTGTAATGGATGTTTGTAATGGATGTTTGCAATGGATGTTGTAATGGATGTTTGCAATGGATGTTTGTAATGGATGTTTGTAATGGATGTTGTAATGGATGTTTGCAATGGATGTTTGTAATGGATGTTTGCAATGGGTGTTGTAATGGATGTTTGCAATGGATGTTTGTAATGGATGTTTGTAATGGATGTTTGTAATGGATGTTTGTAATGGATGTTTGTAATGGATGTTTGTAATGGATGTTTGTGATGGATGTTTGTAATGGATGTTTGTAATGGATGTTTGTAATGGATGTTTGTAATGGATGTTTGTAATGGATGTTTGTAATGGATGTTTGTGATGGATGTTTGTAATGGATGTTTGTGATAAATGTTTGCAATGGATGTTGTAATGGATGTTTGCAATGGATGTTTGTGATAGATATTTGCAATGGATATTTGTGATAAATGTTTGCAATGGATGTTGTAATGGATGTTTGCAATGGATGTTTGTGATAGATATTTGCAATGGATATTTGTGATAAATGTTTGAAATGGATGTTGTAATGGATGTTTGCAATGAATGTTGTAATGAATGCTTGTAATGGATGCATACATTCATAAATGCATACCATTACCATATACATGTTTGTATATGCAAAATATCAATGTACACGTGTTTCTCTATACTCACTGTATACACAGCATTGGTCAATGGCCATGCATTGCTCCCAACGCAATATACAGCTAAACAACCTCTCTCTTGTACATTTCCTATAATATGTAATCCTACACGTTTTTATGCATATGTATTGACCAAACGGCCTCAACCAATGACCTTTGTATAATAGCCTACTAAACATGAGACCATGTCTGAACCATTCTCATATTTCAATGAATTGATCCGGTGGTCAAATCCTTCACACACCAATGCCCCTTCGAATGGGTGGCACGCCCTTTAACGTCCCAATACATGTCGAAACCAAACTGTATTTATGAAGAAGCCATTATATAGAAATATATAACTGAACCTTCTTGGGAATAAATCCTGTGTAAAACATCCGCATTGCATCCCGCTGTGTTTAACCCAGTGTCAATGATCTACTTAGCTAATGAAACCAACAATCACACATACACACACACATACACAAACACACACATACACACACACGCACGCACACACACAGCCACAAACTGATAAAAATCCAACTGATTTAGCAATTCCAATAAAACCTAAACGTTCTTGAAACCATAACACATAAACCACACACACAACTAAAACTGAGAGTTGATAATAACTGTAATAATTATAATTAGACTTGTAACAAAATGCCATCGGACATAATATCTAATACGGTTCAGACACTCTAAGGTGCATTGCAACCAGACACTGCATAACTGTTTTGTTTTCCTTCTCAACACAAGGCGCCTTAATTTCAGCATGATCCTGCTAAAATTTCTTATCTTTCTCATCCGATCAACTCCTGCAACTGATTAGACCTGAATGAGATTTACAACATGACACTCATCAACTTTCTATTTGTGGGTAGTTGATTTGCTTCATTCGCAGTCTTGTGTAATTAAGTTGGGACAATAGGGCTGTCTTTTTCTCTCGGAGTTGCACGCACTGGGAGCGCTTCTGAAATGCTCTTGCTGCAAGAAGCACTACAGAAATGGTGAGATACAATACAATACAATCTCTGATGAATTCCCTTGAAGAGGTGCCATAAAAATTAACGATTACGATTATCTGATTATGTATAAAACTGGACAAATAGCTGGTAGCGGGACAAATAAGCTGGTAGCGGGACAAATAAGCTGGTAGCGGGACAAATAAGCTGGTAGCGGGACAAATAAGCTGGTAGCGGGACAAATAAGCTGGTAGCGGGACAAATAAGCTGGTAGCGGGACAAATAAGCTGGTAGCGGGACAAATAAGCTGGTAGCGGGACAAATAAGCTGGTAGCGGGACAAATAAGCTGGTAGCGGGACAAATAAGCTGGTAGCGGGACAAATAAGCTGGTAGCGGGACAAATAAGCTGGTAGCGGGACAAATAAGCTGGTAGCGGGACAAATAAGCTGGTAGCGGGACAAATAAGCTGGTAGCGGGACAAATAAGCTGGTAGCGGGACAAATAAGCTGGTAGCGGGACAAATAAGCTGGTAGCGGGACAAATAAGCTGGTAGCGGGACAAATAAGCTGGTAGCGGGACAAATAAGCTGGTAGCGGGACAAATAAGCTGGTAGCGGGACAAATAAGCTGGTAGCGGGACAAATAAGCTGGTAGCGGGACAAATAAGCTGGTAGCGGGACAAATAAGCTGGTAGCGGGACAAATAAGCTGGTAGCGGGACAAATAAGCTGGTAGCGGGACAAATAAGCTGGTAGCGGGACAAATAAGCTGGTAGCGGGACAAATAAGCTGGTAGCGGGACAAATAAGCTGGTAGCGGGACAAATAAGCTGGTAGCGGGACAAATAAGCTGGTAGCGGGACAAATAAGCTGGTAGCGGGACAAATAAGCTGGTAGCGGGACAAATAAGCTGGTAGCGGGACAAATAAAATATAGTAACAACAACAACAACAACAACAACAATAATAAATAATAATAATAATAAAATAATAATAACAATAATAATAATAGTACGATTGTCAGCTCAAGAATCATTCTCAAATCATCTTTCCAGAATGATCTGCTATATTATTGTCATGCTAAGCACCCTCATGAGATTCATAAAAGACGCCATAAAAATACCCAGATGCAAAGAAACACCCATACACAAGGTTTAACCTGCCACACATCAGACTTTCAGTACTTGAATCAGAGGCAATAAACAGTTATCCCCATGGCAACAGCAGCAGCAGCAGCAGCAGCAGCACAGCACATACATACATACAACAGCAATAATCCATTGTATTCATTGTCAGTCAGACAATTAGTATTAAAGACAAACGGTCGAATGCAAGTGCTAAACAATAAAGGCAGCTGCAGTAGAACAAGTGATTTCACGGTTGCATGAACCAGTGGACCATAAACGAGGCTACTTACATGAGTGGAATGGCTGGTGGGCATCTCCCTCTGACCACCACCATCACCATCAGCAGCAGCAGCAGCACATGCAGGAAGGAGGCTGTTGTATAGAGGAAGGGAAGCAGCGGAGATGGTGTTCACGGATGCGGAAAGTCACTGAAACATTACACAAGACAAGGCACTGCAGACAAATGAGAATTCTTAACGGTGCATAAGAAGCTGAGGCAATTAATTATGCACCTATGTGTAGTCCGATGGGAGTAGTAAGGTAAGCACCTGTCTGCATATATCAAGGTACTTAGTATAAGAAAGGCATGCATGTGCAATGTAGTGTATGCACATTGCATCAAGATACATGTACCTAATATAGGAATGTATGCATCTATGTCCAGGCATTCAGTATCAAGATACTTAGTATAAGGAAGGCATGCATACACATTGCACAATGTAATGTATGCACATAGTATAAAGATGCATGTACCAGTACCTAATATAGGAATGTATGCAGGCGTTCAGTATCAAGATACTTAGTATAGTCCTGGAAGTAAGTATTTATGAGCCAGTGCTTAAAGCGTGAGTGGACGGTCATGGATGGTGTGCAGGCAGTTATTCTCAAATCTGAAAACTGCCCTGCTACTTATTAGGCCAACACACACCTGAAAAGGTGATGGGTGTCCAGGAACTTCTTTTTCTACACCTTAAGCGCTGGCAAGAACATAGTATGAAGATACTTAAAATAGGAAGATATGCATTTTCATGTACATAGTAAGAAGATACTTAAAACAGGAAGTTTGAAAGTGGAGAAGATTACACATACATGTATATATAGCAGTTGAACACTTGTCTATAAGATAAGGCAGATCTTTAACACCATCAAGCAGTCAAGCTTCTTATATAGCTTCTCCAAAGAAATAACTTGACGCCATGCAGTCATCAGATAGTGCCTCGGTTTTGTAAGAACAGCAACGTAAATAAATCTAATAACAAAATGCCTAATATACATTTCCAATTATCACACCCATCCACACTTCAGTCCCCCACCGATAGCCAGCACCCAGCAGCATCCAACGCCTGCAGAATGTGAGATGATATTATTATACCCATAGACAATGTTCTAGATACATGGCGCTAAATATATAGGAGCCCTTGTTCCACCACAGCGATGTCGTTGCTTAATTGTATTTGTGATAACCCAGATCTATGTCAGCAAAGAAATCAACAGGAATCTGACGGAGGGACCAGAACAGCCGCCATATAAGTGATATTCCAAGCACACTCGACTATGCCAGTCCCAAGCCTGGACAAAGGAGGAGGGCAACATTAATCATCTCTGAAATGGCAATGTCGTTAAACAGCAACAAGCCATACTCCTGACTATCCATATTTTGTCAATAAAAGGTATGCACGGTAATCTATCAATTAAGCGTTCTAAATTGCATAGGTTCTAGCGTTGATTAAGTTTTATGCAAGTTGGATTGACGGAAAAAACTCTTGATAAATAGAAGTTGGATTGACGAAAATAATTGTTACATAGAAGTGGCTCCATTGAAAAGATTATTATTGAAATAGAAGTTGGATTGATGAAAAATAATTGTTGCTGAAATAGGATCAAGATGGATGAACCTATTTCTTACCTAAAATAATCGATGCTGTATTGATAAAAAGAATTCCTGGAAAAAAGAAGGAAAAAAATAATTAATGCTACATTGGGCAAATAATTTAAAATGATAAATTACTGGTATAGACTGTTCAAAATTAATCAAATCGCTGACGTCAGTAAATATGTACACTCATGCCAGTGCATGACCGTCATGACCTTCTTGTACTAGAGTCTTGGACTGCCACAGCCCAACTTTGCGCCTTTGCTTCTGTTGGCCCTTTGCTGTGGAATGGCTTCCCTACTATAATTCATACTCAGAGATCTTATATCTTATCTGGAAGCACTACTATTTTTGTGCGTTTCCTTAAAACTTTTCTTTTCTTCGCACTGGGAGCGCCTCTGATTAGGTTATACTGTCAGAGGCACTTTTTAGATCCCAAAATAGTATAGTACAGTACAGTTATAATAGTATAATTGAATGCAGAATAGAGCACAGCTGGGTGGAATCAGCCAGCAACCTTTGCTCTAATAACTCAGCTGCACCTACTATTGTCCAACTATCAGTCAACTGTATAATGCTACAAGTCAACTGACGCAGGAATTAATGTAATGTCTCCAAATAGAAGACACTGATGCAACAACACAACACAAACACATTAACTGTCTAATATTATAAATTATGAAGCACTGCAGTCAATACGGATCACAATGCAAGGGAAATGTGGCTACATTTGAAATGCAAAATACCTAAAAGTTGCAACATGTCCTTATTCTGGAATTGCACAATAATGTTAAGGCCCCAATTGTCATATTTTGTAGTAAGCACAATCTTAGTAATTCTGTAGGTAATTAAAAACCGCAACGCAGTAATTATAAATTATGGAAAAATACACAAAGAATTACGGTTGCAATATAGTAATTCTGGAGATATAACGCAATCTTTCGAGGCCACAACTGATCAAATCTGTAGAAAATAACGGTTCTTAAAAGAGAAGTGAATAATGTGTCTTAACAACAGATATTTATTTACCTGCTGCTCACAAACGTTGCATTCATAGAGATAATTATACTATAAAGTAAGTCACGTAAGAATGTATACAACGTAGCGGTACACATGAAATACACATCTGTTTTCACAATGTCACGAACAACGGCAAAGACATGAATGGCTTGGTAATAAAATAGTTAATGATCTGGTTATAAAATTGCGGTTGACAAGCACAGCCAAGGCCATGCACTTTGTGTATATTTACACACACACACTTTAAGGCAGATGGACGCAATGAATACACATGGGCAGCTGTGTCATGCTATGTGTTTAAATTTCATTCTGTTTCTTTTCCATGTTATACTAACTTAATTAAAAATAGCATTTAAGAAATAAAAACGACTCTCAATACTTCCACACATAATTATAAGGCTCTTACGAAGGTTAAGAAATCTCAAAATGTTTGGTATCTCAGCCTTCCTATCTCTCTAGATGTTTCTGTGTTTGTGCCTGCGTTTTGGTTTTCTGTTTGTCTAAATACCTCTCTAATAATTGTTTGTGGAAAAAAATTATGTCTAATAATTACTTTTCGTCTATTTAATCAATATATTTTTCAAATTAATCAAATATAATTATTTTTCCTGTTATTAAACTGCTTATCATCAACATGACAAAGCAAATTTATTTTTCCCTGCTACATGCAAAAACATTTATGTACACAAATGCCAGAAAATGATTTATCGATTAGCGCCCCGCAGCAAAGACTTTTTACTAATGCAATCAGCAGCCTTTCGGCAACGATACGAAAAGTTTCATTTACATCAGATAATAATAAAAATAGAAAAAGACTAATTTGTCACTTCTTACAATATATCAATACTGCAGCTAATACCTGCATAGCTTTTAGTCTTATTATGTCTCTTTCTTATTTTTAAACTACAAATCACTCTTGCAAATTACACATAATTATATCAAGCCAATGACGCACATGTTGCTATACTCGATCCTCATATTATTTGCAGTGGCTCATGCCTACCTGCATCCCTGAAAGGACCACAGGTGTATGTGACACATTGTGACAGGCACCTATATTGTATAAGCGTGCATGCATGCATGCATGCATGCATGCATGCATGCATGCATGCATGTATGTATGTATGTATGTATGTATGTATGGTGTGCGACCTGGTGGCGGACCGGTAACGCGTCGGCTCACGGAGCGTGAGGTTGCGGGTTCGACTCCAGGTAACGACCTTGGGCAAGTTGTTTACGCACACGTGCCTCTGTCACCAAGCAGTATAATTTGGTACCGGCGTAAGCTGGGAAGTAAACAGCAAGTCCTGCGATACGCTGGCCTCGTGTCCAGGACCTTGGGATTCGTCCATTGCTGGCTCAGGGCCATTGAAAAGGAGATGAGCGCCTCCCTATGTTCCTCATGGAACGGGATAGGACTTTTACTTTACTATGTATGTATGTATGTATGTATGTATGTATGTATGTATGTATGTATGTATGTATGTATGTATGTATGTATGTATGTATGTATGTATGTATGTATGTATGTATGTATGTATGTATGTATGTATGCATGTATTGTATGTATATGAACATTTATAATCACCTGCGGGACACACCATCTGAATGGTTAGAGATCGTTTTGTAATGTGTAGGACGCTGGTTGAAACCTCCTCCAGTCCTCCACTCATTTAGTAGGGACCTTGAGCAAATTCTTCATGAAATACACAAAATTTTGCTCAGCACCATCAATTCATGTCTGATCATTAGATGTTCGTGATCAATAAATGTGTAAGACATATAGATATAGATACACACCTATATCCAGCTATGGAATTTGTATAGCATACCTTCAAGAAAGCTATTCACAGGCACTCCCAGCAGAGACACCACACCAAAGAGCAAAGTCTGGAGTAGTTTACACACAATACACAATGCATCTCAAAGTCCTGCCTCAGTACGACAATTAAAATACTGTAAACCTAGATTCACTGTAAAACTTAGATTCCATTTATTTACTTAGATTCCATTTTAGCCGTGGCTGGGCTGGGAGCACCTCTGAGTAGACTTCTTGAAGGGGCGCTATATAAGTTTTCGGAATGAATGAATGAATTTATAATCATAGATTAATACAGGGCCTCTACAAAAGAGGCTCAACAGTGGTGCTCAGCTGGATGAATACCAGCTAACTATAAGACTTGAGTTTAAAGAGTGCCTGCTTGTTGCTGTTTACCAACACTGTGCCATATCAAGGATTGTGTCACCCTCCTCCTTTCTCCAGCCTTGAGACTGGCACTACCGAAGTACGAGCAAAGTATGAACTGTTGTTAAAAGTGTCCAGACATTGAAACACCGCCATAATAACGGGTTCTAGTCTACAGTGTGAGATGCACGCAACTATGCAATGGTTCTTCACTCGCAATTAATTCACACACGTCCGAAAAAAGATACATCTACGTCTGCTCAAAAAAAGAGAAATTAAGTAGAGAGACACGTCATCGTCATCATCTTCTTGTGGCGCCATCTCGTTTGCTGGAGATGCGACAGGATGTGGACAAATGGATTCGTTGTCAACACACGAGAGAGACGGACAGACTGGGGGAGGGTGGGCCATTGCGCATGTCTAATGGACAAGAAGACGACGAGGAGGAGGGTCCCCATCCCCAGCCACTTCAGTCGGTCGCAGCTGGCTGGCGGGAGACGAGACCGCTGAGCTGATCTTCTAAGTGAAATCGTGCTTATGAAAGGCGACTATGCTATCTGTGCCGGGATCTCATTGACAAACGATGGATCCCTTCGGGTTAGACGGAGGGAGGGAGGGGAGGAGGAGACAGACAGACAGACGACCAATTGAAGACAGGGATCCTACTACTCTCTCTGTCTTTCTATCATAAAGAACGATGAACAATGTGAGGCGTCAAATGTCAGCACAATACAATTGTCACAAGTTGCATTACAAGACTTGTCAGCACAATACAATTGTCACAAGTTGCATTACAAGACTTGTCAACACAATACAATTGTCACAAGTTGCATTACAAGACTTGTCAACACAATACAATTGTCACAAGTTGCATTACAAGACTTGTCAACACAATACAATTGTCACAAGTTGCATTACAAGACTTGTCAACACAATACAATTGTCACAAGTTGCATTACAAGACTTGTCAGCACTTTGGCAACTGTTGTTAGTTACACAAAGGCAGCATTTTCACAATTGTTGTTACAAGACCAGGATCATTTTGACAACTGTTGTTAAAAGACCATAGGAAGCAAAGCATTAGGGCAACTGTGGATTCAAAACTGTACATGTAGATGTAGCATTTTGACAACCGCTGCTATGCATCAAGGCACATGCAGCATTAGAGCAACTGTTGATACATGACTAGGGGGACATGTCAATAGCAATAATCAGTACCCGGGTAGTCTTTCAAATATTTTGGCAGGAAAAGCTCCATAGAAATTATCCAGCAGTGACACTCATTGGGCACTGCGGCACCCAGGCTGTGGAACATCCCAGGCTGGTGTACATTGATCTATTCGGTAAACATTGACACTATTCCTGCATTAATAAAATTTTAGGATGGTGCTTAAATCTAAACAACAAGTACTTTATCCAGATGACACAGCTTCAAATACTGCCTAAATAAGCAAAACCCTAAAATTATGAGAACCAATCTTTGGACAACTAGTGCATTTCTCATGCAACAATTTATACGTATAATCCATTTTTAAACTCTTGCATATAAAGCCAAATTGTGGTTTCAAATTAGCCGTTTAATAATAAAGAATAGTTGATTGCATTTATAAAAGGCTACTTTAAAAAATAAAAGCCTATTTACTTAGTTATAATTAGAGCAGCGCAATTCTTATCACTGTAGTAATAGTCAGTGTGAAAATGCTCTGGCTGTGGTGTTGCAATTGGTCTTATTAGTGATAAGCCATGCACACAGACAAATATATCAGACTTATAGGTCGTTCTGCTACCCACCCAACACACCTGCTGCTGTCAAGTGCAGGGCGGTCCAATTGAGCCAAGTACACACTCTCTCCAGCAAAAGTCATGAGGGTCATTATCATCGGCAGACCAAGATCTATCCACACAAGAACCTTGTCGGCAGACGAAGGATGGAAGGGTGGGTGGGCGGGCGGAGGGCTGACTCTTCCCTCTGAGGGTCGGTCCAGACGGACACCCGGTCGGTGGGTCGGCCACTTGAAGAAGACCCTCAAGAAGTCTCAGCGATAAGGCATGACTCACAACCACAACTGACATGGACATACACTTCTTACAATAGCACATATATGCGATTGTTTACTAGTCCCATGCTGAAGCTGCGTAAAAGTCCTCATGCCAATTATCATTATCATCAAATTGTTCTTATTGAGAACTTATTAGTTGCCGCTATCAAAAGTCAATCGTGTGTGAAGGGATTCTATGCATTCGCCTGACCCAAATAATGTTGGCTGGGTGTGGATAAATTAAGTAATTAATAGAAAATTTATTCAATTATTCATTCAAGTATATATATCCAGCTCCAAATTAAGCAAGAACATTTTCATCATTCCAGCTCCAATTTAAGCAAGAACATTTTCATCAATCCAGCTCCAATTTAAGCAAGAACATTTTCATCAATCCAGCTCCAATTTAAGCAAGAACATTTTCATCAATCCAGCTCCAATTTAAGCAAGAACATTTTTATCAATCCAGCTCCAATTTAAGCAAGAACATTTTCATCATTCCAGCTCCAATTTAAGCAAGAACATTTTCATCAATCCAGCTCCAATTTAAGCAAGAACATTTTCATCAATCCAGCTCCAATTTAAGCAAGAACATTTTCATCAATCCAGCTCCAATTTAAGCAAGAACATTTTCATCAATCCAGCTCCAATTTAAGCAAGAACATTTTCATCAATCCAGCTCCAATTTAAGCAAGAACATTTTCATCAATCCAGCTCCAATTTAAGCAAGAAAATTTTCATCAATCCAGCTTCCATTTAAGTACAATTTATTTTGTATCAATCCGGCTTCTATTTAGCGAGAATTCTTTCAATCAATCCAACTTACGTACTTAGGCCGCCATTTTATAATACAACCACTTAAATACGCAATAATGTTCTACCCGGGGTTTTGTCCTACCCGGGGGTATTTGTCCGGGGTGGTTTTGTCTGGGGCCCTGGGGGTTTGTCCGGAGGGGATTTGTCCAGGGGGAGAATGTCCATGCCCCATACAATGGAGCCCAGCACAAAAGCAGAGCAGAAATGCAAAATGACCGACCCCATTCAGTCATGAAGGATCCATCTTTCACGTCTACTATCACATCAGACAATCATCACCATCATCATCTCCTGTATCAGACAGATCTACTATCATCCACAGCAGCAGCCAACCATCCTCATCCACATGGATTAACTTTGCTGGGAAACAAGCGCTCCAGCTGGACCACCGATATATATACCTCCACCATCAGATCCACATCCCGATACCTCCACGGAGACGACGCTATCTCCATTTCCGTCGCTTTTATGTCCGAGAGGAATAATGTAAATATCATCATATATGCAACACTGAAACACAATCTATGCACTGCTCATGGGAGGCAGACAAACTGTGCCATATCAAACATCTTCATATATATTATACACAATGTTTTAAAGTAATAAATAAGTAATAACGCCACAAGTAAGTAAGTACTTAAGTGACCTTCATTATATCACAAGTCAACAATCCCACACTTTACAAGCAATAGGAAAGAGCAAAACAAGGAGGCACAATGCTAGTGAAACTGGAATAAAATATAGAACAATTTAACAAATAACTTCACATAAGAGTTCTGAGAATCCAATTGATATTGCTTAAAACACAAAGCAATAATCTATAGATGCCTGTACATTGTACAATGGCGATTTCATTCACATTCAGCAATCATTTAAATCGAGAATTTATTTGTCACTTTATGATCATCATTATTATCACTACAATTATCATTATCCTTCTTATTATCATTATTATTATTAACATTATTGTTTTTTATTAACAAGGGAAGCAGTGGCTATTGTTCTAAATTATAACAAAAAGCCAGTATCATTATCGATATTATTATTATTATTATTATTATTATTACTGTTATTTTTTTAAACCGAGGTATCAATGATCCCTCAAGATTTAAACAAATTATTTTATATTTTATGAGTAAAGAATGAATCTCTGAGAAATCATCCCAGGTTTCAAAATTTTCATTATTCTTTTTCTTTTCATTCTCTGCCCCTAGACACTGAGCATATGCAGGTTCAAATGTTTGACGTCTCCATTCTCCTCTGTTCTGTGCTTTCTTTTTCAGCTTCTGATAAGCGTCTTTCATCATCCAGTCCAACAGTTTTTTCCATCACAGGCTTCACAATTATCATTATTACTATTATTATAATTATTATTCATCTTCCTATCTATGTCTTATACATATGCAACACAAGGACCGGCTATGGTAGCTTAGTGCGCTTACTTACTCACCATAACACAGTTTTCTAATAACCATGCATAACTCAGTGACTGACTAAAACCTATTCGCCCTGCTTACCTCCATAACATCTTCTAATTATCATGCATCGTAGCAGACGATAATTATTTTTTTCTGCCTCATTCCAGTCTCGCTGCTGTAATATTGCTTCCCATCTGCTAAGCTCATCGTCGTCGTCGCAATCTATTTCCAGTCACATAGATTTCGTCTTCGGGTTTTATGGTGAGAAATGTTTATGACCAATTTCTTTCTGCCTCATGTCTTATGGCCGAATACGTATGGCCGATCTCACGGTCGTAATTTCTTCATGGTTTGTACAATTATTGAAGGGGAAAAGATTCACATCATAAAGCAGAGACATGTTGTGACAGGAATTGCGCAATTTCTTCATGGTTTATCTGTATGGTTACTGAAATAAATGTGTTTTGGCGTTGTGAAGAAGAAATGAGCTGTGACAGATGATGCCCAATTTCTTCATGGTTTACACAGCTATATTATACTGAAAAAATGTGTCACATCATTAAGCAAAGACATGTTGTTGCAAAAAAGCACTATTTCTTCATGGTTAATACAGTTACTGAAATAAGCGTGTCACATCATGAATAAAAAACGAGTTGTGACAGATAATGCACAATTTCTTCAAGGTCTGCAGATTATTGAAATAAACGTGTCACACCACAAAGTGATGGAATACAGTCGCAGTGAAAAGCACAGCACTGATCCCTTCAATCAGAAAAGCCCCCAGATTGACCCTGACCCACATCGAATCGTAGAGAAAAAGCAAAATTGAAATGCCACGCAGCATAGCAAATCACTTGCCTCTCAAATCCTGATTATTATCAAATGTCAATTTGATTTTCCACTATTGATTCACTGCCACCAACTCTTACGCACACTGAGCACTCTCTCCAGTGAAAGAACGCAGCCAACGCACACGTACATTGGAACATCGCGTTAAGACGCTTGAGCAGAACGCACTTCATCAATCGTTCGACACTCATTTCATTAATAATCTTCGCAGCAGTGCCGTCTGCGTTTTGTGACCGACAAATATATAAAATATATAAAAGTAGAATGAGAATGTTGTACAGTCTGTGCAAACTTTAATTCATCATTATTTCCATTTTCCATATTCATGAAGTATTGGTATCTGATGCCAAGATATCAACAGGATCAGACAATGTGAATTAAAAATAATATCGGTAGACGCTCAAACCTCCATAATCAATAAAGTGGTGATCGTAGAACTGCTATAGGTCTGAAGAAACTAAATTAAACTGAGTTTAAAGTCACAGTCAGAATTTAACTAATTGCTCAGAATGAGGCGTTATTATTATTTTCCTGTAATTAATCAGATATTTATATCAAATCAATAAATTTAATCTATCCTAGTTATATCAGATACATTAATTTCTAACTAAATTTCCTGCAAGGATCAATTGTTCAAAACATATTGAAGAGGTTTCTTTCCAAATGCAGTACAAAAAGGCAAACATATTTAGCCAGTTAGCTTTACCAGGATAAGGAAACAACAACAAAACGCATACCAGTACACATGTACTTAATAGTAAACAACTTCCAAATCCTGGTACAACACAGCATTACAATTCATTCTATAATAGAGCAACATGCATGTGAATTAAATAGACTATCATCATCTGATGTAATCATTTAAAAGCACTGTAACATCCTTGACAAGTGCATACAGTGAACCTATACATTTGATAGATGATGACTCTGAAAATTATACGACCCATATATATTTAAAATCATCAATCATCAGATAAACTGTAATAATAATAATAATAATAATAATAATAATAATAATAATAATAATAATAATAATAATAATGACAATTTATATGGCGTTGTAACGCGGTCATACAGCTACAATCGCGCCTCACAAACAGCCAACTGCAGGATAAGCCTTTAAAAGCAAACAAATAAGTTTTAATCTTTGACTTAACACGTTGACCGCGAGGTACGAGTTAACTCGTACTCCAGTTGGTAGTCTGGGACGCGAGGTACGAGTTAACTCGTACTCCAGTTATACAGGGACTTTAGGCGTCGTGCTGGCAATCAATGGCACCTCTGGTAATGGGAGATCAGATTCTCAGCCAGGCCTGGCTTGTCGATGCTTTCCAACAGGGCTGACGCGTGTCATAAAGCGAAGGGGTTTCCTCCGGTCTAATTTATAATGACTGCCACGTGTAAGAGAGCACGGTACCTAAAACCCATTCAGACCTCGGCTTATTATAGGGCAGGCGGAGACGTTGACTCTGTTGAAACTGTAGGTGTGGTCATTAGTTTATTAGTGATGCAGTTTTATTACAGTCCTAACTGCGACCATACGACCCATGCAGTAGGCCTACATTATTTGTCTGAACTAAGCATTTTTCGTCGGGAGAAAGATACACAGTCACCTAGCTATAGATGATATTGAGCCTCTTAGTTATGCCGAGAGTGAGATAATTGAGGCCTGCCAGATGTTGGTAGGCCTAATGATGGCTCTGAGACATGTCATGTATTCAAGACCAATTTCTACAAAAGTCAGTCTTCATGCCCAAAACAGGAGCTCACAATAATTGGAACCTCAGTGACCTCACAACAGTACCTGAGATTAGAAAGTTACCGTATTGGACTTGTCTTTCTGATGGGTTATATAAAGAAGCCGACAATTGTGGATTGGAGTAGGCCTACAGATCCGACATTTGCCACTCCTCTTTTCAACCAGACCAAGACTTATGATAGATTTGAACTCATAGGCCTACCGAAATTCTGGCATAATTGCAATATGAAGGTTTGTCTGAAAATGACAGGCTTTTCAAGTTGCGTGACATTTTCATTGTCGATATTATGCTAATTTCACGATTTCAAGCCGTCTGTTGGCTATGGTCTACAATAGAACGCGACATTCATAGGCCTACTGATGCATGAGTGCTACATGTATTGTATAATGGCATAGGTGGGTGAAATGCAGACAGTATCTATAGTCAGGTTACTGTGTATCATATAGTAGACTAATAATTGAGCAGTTTCTTTGCATTCTTCCCCTTTGCATTTCAAGAGTCACTGTCGATTAAATTGACAACAGCCTCATTGTCTAATTTTGGTCGGGCTGCTGCGTAGGGCAACAGGCAATAAATGCAACTCTGCGATCAAATTTTATGATAGAGAGCCGCTCCATGTCAAATTTACGATCGGACTGCCGGGGTTCAAATTTTCTATGGTGCCGCCGCGGACTGCAAAGAAATGGTCCCGCGGTCAATGTGTTAAAAGAGTCCACTGAGGCAGCCAATCTAATGTAGGGCAGTCTGCAAGGCGTCAATCTGTCCTACTGGGCATAACAGCTAAGTCAACCTTACTAGGCACCGACGGTATCGAATTCACAGACCTCTGATCTTCTTGTTTACCATTCAACCATCGTCCCTGTCCTTGCCATTGTATAATTCTATTGAGGCTAATCTACACAAAACCACCGGCATTGACCCCGGTCATTTCCACTGAGGACTAATAAAAGGGAAATTGCTTCATTTAACATTCCCAACTTTTATTGTATATAGAAACGCAGAGCCAGCGATGGTTTCAAATCAAACACCTGTCCAACAAACTGGCCGTCAGAGACACATGCCATGAAGTTCAAGCCACAGTTTATGTCTGCTCCTCTGTATAATGTCTCCAATGACTGGCTATGACTTTAAAATGCCTCGGCTCAAGCAGCCTCAGTCAGTTTTATCACATCACACTCATAAATGTGATGCCAATGAATGTCAATGAATGATTCTACAGACTAGATTGCATAAATTACCAAGTCTTCATGACGTATACTGCCAGTGGTCATAACCACTAAAGCTCGAAGTCCTACATGTAAAATGTGGGTATTGTTTAAAGCAGAGGTTCTTAAAATGTTTGGCACATGAAACATCTAAACTGCAACAAAATTTGTGGATTTGCAAAATCTCCATATATGGTATGGTACCCGGGTAATCTAAATGTTTCCATAATTTGGAATGTTACAGTCTGTTATTATCATAGTTAGCCAAAGTTTTCATTGGCGTGGTCGCAAACACATAGGTCGATATATAATATACTGTGTATATAGTGTGCACTACTGTGTAAACCGTAGAATTATGGCATTGCGTAATTTAGGCAAAAATCATGAACGCCCAGATTGCGATAGATTTTAGCAATTATATAGTGTGATGCGAAATCTCAAAGTCTATGTCCGCCAATGTGCTAAACTGTTATAGTAAGTATGCGAGTGAACTTGAGAATTCACGACACACCATGTTTACGTGACACACCGCCGGTCGATTCGTGACACATTAGTGTGTCACGACACACACGTTAAGATCCTCTCGTTTAAAGGCCACAGATTCTGGCTCTCATTACCAAATATCCATTACAACATGTAGCAACAGTAGCAACTGAATGCTAACTTGACAGAAACAACAATACACTGATAAATAATTGAAACTACAAAAACTTTAATATAAAAAAGGGCTTCCTGCCTGGAAACAAACGTGCTATACCTGTGGTGTTCCTCTGGGCTCCCTGCTTTCGAATCTATGCCAATGACTCAATAACTTGTCAAAAACTTATAAAAACACCATATTGTACTGAGCACTTGCTGATGATACTATTAATGTTTTTATCTTAAACAAATCCTTGCAGTCCCTGTTTAAAGAGCTAATTGCAAGCACCAATCAAATGTAGCTGGCTCTATAACCTGGAATGGCCTCCCTGTTACACTGCGCTTATTATTCTATATTGGGTCGCTCTACCCTGTTCCTTACAAACTCCAAAATTTCCTATTTTGTCATGGTTGGGTTGAGAGCACTTCTGAGTAGCCCAACCTGAAAAGGTGTTATACAAATCTGTCCTTCATTTAAATCATATAAATCAATAAAACCTAACCCCACTTCAACTTTTCTAAACAACCATTTTTCTTCTCACATATCCTTCTGCAGATAATACCAATATTTAGCCCACCATACATATGGTATCATTTTATAGGTCTGCTGTGGCATTCATTAGCGGCACTAGACATGCATGCCAATTGCCAAATGCCAAGAGTCAACCATTCCCAGAGAAGAAAAGGGCACGCGTACTTTAAGCCAACCTCAGCATACACAGCCCTAAGTAACGACTAATGAGCATGAAGTGCTAGCGATCTTCCTTTCTTGGTCTCTGCATATGTGGACCGACCGTTGGCCAGTACAACAGACAGTGTACGGTCCATGCACTCATTATAGCCGCGTTGGTTAGGGGTGCAGATGCTGAATAAATCTCTAAGCAAAAATTTCTATGCTGGCAGAGGGAGATTGCGTGCAGATGTCGTTAGGAAGTAATCAAGAAAAGGATCAGGTTTCATTTGAAGGCTACAGTGCACTCATTATAGCCAGTATTGATAATTTCAGACCAAATGGGGGGGGGGCCACGTCCCATAGCAGTTTTAAATGGGGGGGGCCATGGCCGGATTGCCCCCCCCCTGGATCCGCCCCTGAGTCTATGCTTCCTAACTTTAGCTTTAATTGTGTTAACTCGTGTCTATCAGCATGGACATAATGTGGACTTTGCTTATAATTTAAAATTGACAATATTTTTAATTTTTTTAATTTCTTTTTAAAGCAAAGTTATAAGAAAAAATAACTGTTGTAGATAAATATCACTTAACTAGTTTTTTATATTTATTTTGCCATTTCTATAGCGCCCCTTCAAGCTCGCTACTCAGAGGTGCTCCCGACTACAGCACAGACAATACATCGGAGTTTCATGCCGAAGCACCCGAGCAATTATGACTGAAGGACTCATTCAAGGTCCTTACATGGTGGCTTGAGGTGGATTTGAAACTGCAACCCTCTGACTGCAAGGCAACGAACATACTTATACACCACCACACTCCAGTCTTAGCCTAACATTGATAAAGTTGTGCTATTTGCAGACTAAGATCAAATTTTAAAGTTTAAGATGTAGTAACAAAGATAAATTATTTCCCATTTTCTTTTTCCCCTTTTTTCAGTTTTTTATCATCTAGAAAAAACGACATCACTTTCGATTTTTTATTTTGTTTATATACCGTTTTTAACATCTATTGATAGAACAGTCAACCCAACGATCATATACGTTGACAATTGGACAAATGATCCATATACAGAAATGACTTAGCCTGAATAAACATTTTCAGTTTCATGAATTGCTTAATTAAGACCATCATCAGCAGCAGTTGTTAATCATCCTTTGCATGAGCTGTCAGCACAATTTCAATGAAAAGCTAAAGACAGGAGGACTCAAGAGTCATGAGGCAGAGGATTAGGAAGACGAACACTTGAGGATAAATGTCAACCTACAAAGTATTCACAGAAGGCAGATATAATTCTCCCAGTCAAAGTCAAATAATTAGAGACATTCAACATCACTCAAGATTATAGCTCTCTTATTGGAGGGCGGTGCTATGCTTATGCAATGCATCCAAGAATATCCTTCTTATATTATATCAGCTCATAATTATAATAATTATGAAGAATGCCCTTATTGCTATATTTATCCAATAATAATAATAATTGCAGAGTATTCTAGTGCCTACAAAATAATTGGAATTGTAAACTGTACCCTCTCTCCCAACTACACTGGCAAAAAATGGCAGATATTATAAAATGAATTTGTGCGCATATATAGTTGACGTGAGAAAATGTCTAACAAATTTACAATGTGCATCCCAGAAAAGTCAACAGCGTACTTGCAGGCTGCCAAGGGGTTTCTGTCTGTTTACATTGTCTGTTAACATTATATTCTGCCTATAGTAACATTATAAGGAGGAGAAGAATGGTGCCACAAAAATCAGGATAGTCCAAGAGACCAAGACGAATGCACTCCAACCGCACAGTCACAGAAGTGTCCGATTATACCAGTCAATACTACCGGTAATGATCACTGCTGAATTAATCAAAACCCAGGTGGCCATCGCCACATCAGACACTGGTTCTTCCTTTAAAGCCAACATTCTCATTACCATCTCCAGCATATATACACACACAGTACATACAGATCTGTACACAGTACATACCAGCTGCTCATCAAGAATTTAATTACAAAGAAAAGCACAACATCTTCCCTTCAAAGAAAGAATAATGCCCAAAATATTTTCCATTTGAGCCCATGTCGCAAACGCAGACATAAAATGAGAACTCAGACTACACACTGTTGGGGGGGGGGGGGTTCAGACGGTAAGGGAGAGGACTGTCATCCACCTGTTCTTATGTGCTGTGTGTCTAATAAAAACGAAGTCACTATAACACTTTATATCAGCGCCTGCCTAATGGATTTAGCAGAAGAGACTGCTTTCTCTTTCTCATGAATTCTTTACATTCCTTATTTCCAGATGATCATAACACTACAGCAACCTATATGCTGTATCATAAAGCAGAGATTACAAAAAAGTCTAAATCAAATACCATACATTGCAAGGACAATAAAGAGACGATAACAAGGCAGCATAATGGCAAAATAAAATATTTAGACAATAAGAAATTCTTTTTGAATTCAGTTCTGCTCTCAATAGTGCAGTGGTACGAGCGCTGGACTATAAATTGAGAGATCAGGTGTTCTAATCCCCACCAGATCAGAAATACGCTTCGAGATTCTGCTTAACCAGCGCTTACTAACCAAATCACTCATAATGAGTGGGGCGTGGCGGTGTATTGGGTTTGTCACCTTGCAGCCGAAGGGTTGCAGGTTCGAATCCACCTCAAGTCGCCGCGTAAGGACCTTGGGCAAGTCCTTCCCTCACAATTGCTCAGCGCTTCAGCGTGAAACTCCGATGCAGTATCCGCTCTGCATTCGGGAGCGCCTCTGAGTAGAGAGAGTTTGAAGGGGCGCTATAACAAGTGCACATACAAACAAATGAGTACACTGACCATACACTGTCGGTGAGATGATGAGACAGCAAGGTAGAGGACTGGTGAAATTATAAGACAAAGAAAATGATATTGCTAGAACTTCATACCCATGCATGACACCACCTTTTATGGTCAACTCAAAAGACTGCTCATCTCATTATTTCCAAGAAAATCAAAACCAAACTGCCACCAGTGATCGATGATATTAAAATTGAGCACAGATTATCATCGCATAAAAATATACCTTAGACAGAAGAAAGACAAAAAACAGACTACAATGAGACAGTCTAATAGTATAGAGATAACACCTTCACTGTCATTCAGCCTAACACAATAAAACGTCTCCTCGAAATTCAGTTCCAAACATTTGTGTCTATAAATCCTTGAATCATTATCCTTCTCAGACCAAAGAAACGGATCTGGGTAACATCAGACCCAAGGCATCAGTTGGGTATGGAAAGTTGTAGCTGGAGACATCCAATCAGAGTGGAGAAAATTGGGCTGTCAGACACCCAATCAGAGTGGAGAAAATTGGGCTGTCAGACACCCAATCAGAGTGGAGAAAATTGGGCTGTCAGAAAGACACAGCTGGTTAGAATAAAGGCTTGAATGAGTTGCAAAAGAGACCAACACAAGACCAGGAACAAACCAATCAGACAAAACCCAACGACATGCAGGAGCAGAGGGAATGGACAGGGAAACAGCAGCATCCCTAGGAGTTAATGCATTCACACAATCATCATTATTATCCATCATCATTATCCATCATCATCGTCGTTGTCATTATCATCATTATCAATACCGTCATCATAAATCACAACCAAGCATCATCATCACCATCATCATCAATTCATCATCATCATCATCATGCTCACCACCGCCCCTTAATAATCATCATCAACAGCGCCATCATCATATCATCATAAGCATCATCACATATATCACCACCACCATTATCTTCATTTCCACCACCATCAGAAAATATTCACACCAAACACATCATCATCATCATCATCATCGTCATCACCATCACAATAATCACCACCTTCATCATTATCATCATCATCATCTCCATCGGAAAATGCACCAAACACAACAACAACATCATCATCAACATCACCATCATCATCATCATCATCATCATCGATGATTTGATTCGCACCAAACGACATAACATTCTCGATGGTCAGACATTAAGACGACGACCATGGTCCATTTGAAGTCGACAGATAGACGACGACGACGGTAGTCTCCTCCTCGCTTAGCAATAATAAAAGTCAAGAGACAGAAAGATCAAAGCATCTCGGTCCATCCTCCAACACAATAGGTCATCACAGTAATTTAAATTACAGTCAAACGACAAACCCACAGCCGCACAATAAACACAATTTTTGTGGACGCAATATTTGCACCCCCCCCCCCCCCCCCCCCCGATGGAAGAAGAAGAAGCCGGGCAGACGACAGCTGCAGCGCATACAATGTCTGCGTGGCGGGAAGAAAAGCAGACGACCCTATACAATGCGTCGTAACGAGAGAGAGACGCCATTGCCGCGGGCAGCGAGTGACCTGTCGTTAGCGCGGCCAATTATAGGTCCGCAGAGGATTCTTATTCTTGCGTTCTGCTCACGCAGTTTCCAAATTACGATGTCCCGCCGCCGAGTCCGACGGAAGTCCTCCGGGCGGGCAGACGGACGGGCGGAAGGGTGGAAGGGCGGGAAGGAAAGATCACGCTGTGCACACACCATACCAAAACATTCTTAAACTGTCGACTCTGACAAAGGCAGACACCAGTGTGGCGAGACGTTTACAGACACGTATAGCTTACTATATATAATGATATATATATATATGGGTGGGTGGAAAATGCATAGACCCCGTGAAAGCTGATAAATATTTTGTTAGCAGATATTTGAGAAGGTCGCTCCACACTATCATCCACAAATGTGCATGAGTAAGGCGAGTAAGCAATAGTTAAGAAAGAGGGAATAAATGTAAGTAAAGCTTGCAGAAATACAACCAATGCAGGCAGAACTAAACCTAAGTGTCTGGTGTTGAATTTATTATACAGCCACGTCTATAATATCAGACATAATTATTATGTCTGATAATCCCACGTCCACAAGGATTACAGTCTGACTGTATATGTAACATTACACAAGTGTCTCCATCCATATAGACATCACTGCACAAGAACATAATCAAGCATATATATGAAGACACTGACAATGGCGTCCTTTGATTCTTAGATTTGGTTATACTCTGTTCTTAAGAATTCCGGACACACACGAGTCTCGAGTCTCCGCTGTTCATGGAAAACACGTCAAAGAAAACAGGAGACAGAAAAGATCGCTTGGTCAGCATGCAGCAGCGACGTAATTGGACGACTAATTCGAATATCAAACAGGGCTTGATACAAAACAGCATGCATGCTCAAGTCAAACAGTCCCATGCAGTCAAAGCAAATCTAATAAGCAAACAGAATTTAGAACTCCATATAATAGTTATATACATATATATATATATGTGTGTGTGTAATATGTATGTATGTATATAACTATATAATTATATATATATGTGTATATATATATAAATATATGTATATATATATATCAACAGTATAGCTGCAAGCAATGTCATATACAAACGCTTATAATTATACAGTGCGTCTTAAAGAAAAGTCGCGCTGGTAGTTTTATTGCTTAACCCAGTGCTGTCCAACCTTTTTGGCCCCGTGGGCCGCAGAAGCAATATTCTTGAAGCCGAGGGCCGCAACAATAAGCTCAAAAGCAAAGGCAAAAATTTACTGAAAAATTTTAACTGTTTTATGGAATTATTGTTGGCTAATGTATAAATGAACAGTGTATAATACCTCGAATGCTTGATTATAATAGATCAGCACCAAAATTATTAGGTGCGCTCAGCTGCCATGGATTTTAAGTTTGTCGCCCAGCCTGGCAGCCACGGTCTGACAAACTCAGCTCTTCATTTCGTCTGCCAGTTAGGCCTACAGATTTTTTGCTCATTTCCACCCTGTAGCTGAGCCGAAACCAGAGTCAATTCGGTCTAAAGAACAGTCAATAGTCGTCGGCTGAAAATGAACCAAAGACATCGCTATTCATCGTTTCTGTCCATTCTCTTCAACCCTCAGGACTCCAATTGGACAATCTCTCGAAAGAAAATGTTGCAGCTAGCTTACTTACAGACGTGCTGAAACCCTGTAGGCTACACATCTCAGAAACGGACTAGAAGTGAACGGTTTGGACGATATAGCCATGCGAATGATGCGAGGTCAATTTAGTTGAGTAGAGGGATAACAAAAATTTCAAAACAAGAAGTCTTTTGACAGTCGTTTTACAGACTACTGCAGAGATAGAAAAAAGGAAGTTGTTGAATTGGCTTTTCCGGTGACTTTTCGAACCCTAGAAACCATTACAATTTCAATTTTAAAAAAATTAGATTCGACTAGACTTGTCCTTCATTTTATTTTATACACAGTGGCAGAATTTCGTATGCTCTGGCGGGCCACTTGAAATTGCTCCGCGGGCCGCATGCGGCCCGCGGGCCGCACGTTGGACAGCACTGGCTTAACCCCATAACATAAACATTTCCAATTATTATCCATCTAAAAACTACCTGTTACGTTCTGTGGTGAAACAAGTGACCTATATATATATATAAATATATATAAAAAATATATATCATTTCACAGGAAACACTTGAGAGGATACAATTAGCTTAGAAACAAATAGGCAGTCATAGTTCTTGAAACTGATTAGCACAAAGGACCCTCGTATTTTTCCTATATAGTTCTTAAACAATTACAGCTTCCTAGATCATGTACCTGTATCATTCCCCCCTATGTATCTGGCAAACAATTCGCAATATTGAAGCCGGCAACAATCACTATGACAACAGTTATTAACTTATTCATCACATCTGACAATTCTACCTGCAACACCTTGAACATCCGAAAGGTAACATGTTGATTACATTTACCAACCTGATCTTTACACCTGACAAAATCTACCAGTGCTCAACACCTTGAAATATGATGCAGATTACAACTTAACTAAATTGATCCTATATATTAATCAGTATTTTGCATATACAAATTACAAGAGCCGACAAAGCATGCAATCAGCACCCAATTAACAAAATTAATGAACAATTGAACATACCAGGCAAAGAATTCGCCAACACAATGGCAACGAACAAACGAGTTCTCGGCAGCAGCTATATCTTCCGCGAGAGAAGAGAGAGAGCAAGGCCGTTGTAACGGTTAACATACAGTTAACATAACGTTGCTTCTCTCTGCATCTTCTCGTCTACTTTCAAGGCGTCTAAAACAACGATAAACAACACCGTTCTTAACATCACAGACAGCAGCATCAACCACACGAGTAAACATGAAATTCCGACCGACACCCGACAGACAAATTACCCCATGATTTACGCGACCTTTCGACCTCCAAGAAAAACAACAACAGGTGCAGCAGCAGCAACCGTACAACAAAAGGTATTCACTGTAGTCAGACGTCAACAGCCGACGGTCATTGTAGGAGAGGCTCCGGAGAGACGGGCGCTAGATAAGTCTACAGATGACATCATATTCTATCGCTCTATGAACCACACGATATTTGTGATATAGTACACCCATAAAACAATACTGTATGTATGCATGTACCACACCACCGAAGATATACAATGGTCTGTCTGAGTGTAATACTGCATGTATATATATATACTAGCTGGGATACCCGGCGATGCCCGGGAATTTTATGTAAGTGGCCGTGAAGCTGTGTCGACGGAATAGAAATAGCAACGGTTTGGGCTTTCACGCCCCACCATGGCCCCCTCCACTGGCTGGACCTGACGGTCCTCTGTCTACATGGCTCCCCCCATTCTCCCTCTGGTGGCAGAGATTCGCCAACTCGTTTCTCTGTCTAAATGCAAAATTTGACATCAAAAGCTGAAAAAATTTCGCCCCCCAAAACATTTCGCTCCCCCTAACCAATGCCCTGCCCCGCCCGGCCCCTGCGGGGCGATCGAGGTGTGTGTTGGTTGGGGGGCAAGGTGGTCCCGGTGGCATGCTATCTAGCTGCAACGTTTCAGGTGAATAGCTGCGAAACTATGGCGATGGTGTAAAAATAGGAAAAATGGAGTTTGGGGGTCCCCCATTTTCCCCCTGGTGGTAGAGATTTGCCAACTCGTTTTTTGGGAGGACCTGACGGTCCTCTGTCTAAATGCAAAATTTGACATCAATTGCTGAAAATATTTCGCCCCCTAAAAATTTCGCCCCCCCCTAAACAACGCCATGCCCCACCCGGCCCCTGCGGGGCGAGAGAGGTGTGTGTTGGTTGGGGGCAAGGTGGTCCCGGTCAACCTATCTAGCTGCAACGTTTCAGATGAATAGCTGCGAAACTATGGCGATGGTGTAAAAATATGGAAAATGGAGTTTGGGGGTCCCCCATTTTCCCCCTGGTGGTAGAGATTTGCCAACTCGTTTTTTGGGAGGACCTGACGGTCCTCTGTCTAAATGCAAAATTTGACATCAATAGCTGAAAATATTTCGCCCCCTAAAAATTTCGCCCCCCTTAACAACGCCATGCCCCACCCGGCCCCTGCGGGGCGAGCGAGGTGTGTGTTGGTTGGGGGCAAGGTGGTCCCGGTCAACCTATCTAGCTGCAACGTTTCAGGTGAATAGCTGCGAAACTATGGCGATGGTGTAAAAATATGGAAAATGGAGTTTTGAGGTCCCCCCCATTTCCCCCCTGGTGGTAGAGATTCGCCAACCCGTTAACCGGGGGGTACCTGACGGTCCTCTGTCTAAATGCAAAATTTGACACCAATAGCTGAAAAAATTTCGCCCCCCCCCAAAACATTTCGCTCCCCCTAACCAATGCCCTGCCCCCGCCCGGCCCCTGCGGGGCGATCGAGGTGTGTGTTGGTTGGGGGCAAGGTGGTCCCGGTGGCATCCTATCTAGCGGCAACGTTTCAGGTGAATAGCTGCGAAACTATGGCGATGGTGTAAAAATAAGAAAAATGGAGTTTGGGGGTCTCCCCATTTTCCCCCTGGTGGTAGAGATTTGCCAACTCGTTTTTTGGGAGGACCTGACAGTCCTCTGTCTAAATGCAAAATTTGACATCAATTGCTGAAAAAATTTCGCCCCCTAAAAATTTCGCCCCCCCTAAACAACGCCATGCCCCACTCGGCCCCTGCGGGGCGAGCGAGGTGTGTGTTGGTTGGGGGCAAGGTGGTCCCGGTGTCAACCTATCTAGCTGCAACGTTTCAGGTGAATAGCTGCGAAACTATGGTGATGGTGTAAAAATATGGAAAATGGAGTTTTGGGGTCCCCCCCATTTCCCCCCTGGTGTTAGAGATTCGCCAACCCGTTAACCGGGGGGTACCTAAAGGTCCTCTGTCTAAATAAAAAAAATGACATCAATAGGTGCAAAAAAATTTGGCCCCCCCTCCCAAAATTACCCCCATCCTGGCCCCCACGGTGTTAGAAATTCGCCAACCCCTGCACTTTTTAAGTCTGAAGGACCCCTGTGTAGATGCAAAATTTCAGATCAATAGCTGCGAAACTGTGGGCGTGCATTCTGGACAAATATACATATATACATACAAACATACATACATCCTCTCTTATAGATATAGATATATTCATGCTTATAATATATATGTAAATGAGTGGAATGATAATATATACATTTATTTTATATATATATATATATATTAGTGTGGAGTGAAAAACGTGAAATTTATAGAATCAGAACGGCCTAGTGACAATTCGTTGCCTTTTGGTATAGGTAGTTATCACGCAAAATATTTCTTTAAAATTCGTTCTCGAAGATTTGCCCCAACGAGCTATAAAATTTTAAAATTGTTTTAAAAAATCAAAAATAAAAAAATTCAATTTAAAAAAAATGTTACAAATCAGCTGCAATATTGTTTTAAATAAATTAAATGATTGTATTTCGACAAAAATATTAAGCAACAAACACTTAATTAAACATTAGACAAACGAATCCCAGCTGTCCAAAAGTATACACATTTATCACCGTTAAGTAGGTTAAAGCTAAATTTGTGATTCTAAAGCTCCAATTGAAATTCTGCACTGGTATTGATGAAAGGCATTAGTTTTCATGATTCCAATCTGACAAGAATGATCTGGAACATTTTTTATAAAGTTTTTATTTTTTAATTTTTTAAATTTTTTTACAATTTTAAAATATATATATAGTCTTATATAATATATAAATAAATATAATATACATGTATGATAGGCCTATACATATGCACACGACTGTATATTAGAGCATCAATTCTTGCATCAAGAACTTGCTTAATGTCCTAACAAAGTGACCCGCTTATAGTTGAAGCTCTGACTTTATACTGCAGTGCCTTACAGGGTGAGTGCAGTATTCCTTCGGCTACTATAATATCCCACAGCACTTCAATAATTATAATTCAAGTCTATAATGTCTTGGCTTTTGTTACTACCAAATTTTTGCTTTTACACCAACTGCACTTGATGCATTCTGTGGTTCTATTCTATGCAAAATTGGCAGGCAGCAGCTGTTGCAGGAGGTCTGTGACAATTTAGTATAATTATACTCCTCATTGCATTCACACACCTTTACCAGCTGAGTGCACTCAGAGACTGAGAAGCATTGCAATGCAGACCCTTTGCTTTCAATTATAGGACTGCAGCAGTAACCCATACTCATTACACACACACTGGAAATGGATATTGTGAACCTAAACCTTAAGACTTACAATCCACACTCCACAGTGTAAAGAACATCATAGCCTCCCAGGTCGTTCATAACCGTATCCTGCACCACTCAGTTACTGTATAGTACTCTATCACTGGTACAAATTACAAACATGGCCTATTCATGTTTGCCCCACGAGCTAGGGCCAGTAATATTGCCCAAACTCAATCGTAAACGATCGTTGGTTACAATTACATCCCATATATACTGTGGCCCGCTTAGTCTAAAGTCTAAACTACATGGAGAAAGCCTATGTCAGTATTATACTGACTTGATTATGTTCTGATTTTTGCCTATTAAATTACAGCTTTATTTCAAATGTCATACGAAGGTTTGACCTGGTCACATGCACTTTGTCAGAGCTGATTACATACTGAAAAAATCCAACGCAAGATGCACTCAGATCTATCTAGATATAATCAGGTAAATAATTATTGCTAAAAAATACAGAATAATAAATATTCAGATATGAATTTTCATTTCCCAGCATCGTGCTTCAATCGAACATAATTTACAGCGAGAGATAATTGAGTGAAAAGATGAGCAAACAAGAAATTCATTAAGGAAAATTGATGAACGATATAAAATATATAAAGCATCCGTTTTGCTCAGTAATAAATAACTACTCAGCAAATACATTTATGACAAAAAAATCTCCCATCAGCAAAGCCAGATGTTTTCAAACGGCTGGATTGTTCAAACGGCATGCCATGACAATAGAGTTTTCCATAAAAATTTCGAGTGAATACATTCTGAATAAAATGCTGTGCACTGGCGTGGATTAGATATAATCTGATGGGAGAAATGATTGATTGGTTTATATATAGCAGAACAATGATAGAACAACAATGATAGAACAATGATAGAACAACAATGATAGAACAACAATGCAGGACATTCGTCAAAAAACTTTTTTTAAGTCAAACCCCACCTGTAAAGACTAACAGCACTCCCAACAATCTAATACCGGTACATTGCAAAAAATGCCAATCACCAATACATACCACCATGTCTACGTTCAAATAGACACAAGTTGTCTGGTAAAAACAGATACTTACTTAAATCTGACCATCCAAAGTATCTAAGTACTACTATTCAACCAAGTCAAGTGATTACCATTCTTTTAGAACCCACTAATTTTTAAAAACACCTACCATTCATTTAAACTACCTACCATTCTTTTAAAACACCAACCATTCTTTTAAACTACCTACCATTCTTTTAAAACACCAACCATTCTTTTAAACTACCTATCACTCTTTTAAACCATGTACCATTATTTTAAACCACCTACACTGTCCTACAGCCACAATATTTCTTGGTGACACCTGCATAGATCTGTTTGAGCCATGCACTCATCCTCCTGTGTCATTTGTGATCAACATAAAACTCATCTATTTCAGATTATTCAGCTTCATTTATGCCCCCTCCCCACCATCCAACTCAGCCATAATGAGTACACATATCCTACAAAGCCAATGGGAAGATAGGCAAGCAATGGAGAGGACTGCCATCATCTGCGAATGCTAAGAAAAGTGAACTCCATAACACTACAGATTTACAATTACAAAGCATGCATAGTGCCAATGACGGCTCTCGTTAATATAACAAAAGCGAAATCTCAGATAGAGGTGTCTAAGAAGTGCAGTAGTGCATTCTTACTCGGAACATGATTGTGCTGAACTGTGAAACCCTACATGCCATCATCTTGGATATGAGTGCCGACTGAAACCATATTTTACTAAACCTGTTCATCTCAGACTCTGTATAATTATGCCATCCTGATACTTTCAGCTGTTTGCAAATGATACATGCATGATGCGGTCAACTTGGTACCAACAGTTCCAAGCTTCACCCTGCATTAATATGACTCAGTCCCAATTAATATTTACAACCAGAGACAACCTAGGTGACTAAAAAACGGTTTTATTTCGCAGCACTGATTAATGCGTATACAAAATAACTATAAACACTGACAATGTTTAAACAACATCAGACATAACAAGAAGTAGGGGAGGAGGAGGACAACGAAAAGGAGGAGGAGGAGGAGGATATAAATGGAAGAGTAAGAGCAGGAACAGCAGCAGACCTGTCACCCTGGGGCAATCAGTGGTATATGAAGTGTCAAAGACATTACTATTCTTTGGCGCTGGCATATGAGGACAGATGGCCAGTCCTCTCCCTATCTGCTTGATCTTCCCAGCGGCAATGAATGGTCATCCGTAATAGCTCAATTGACAAGGAGTGCAGAATGCAGATGAAGATGCAGGAACCCAACTTTTTGCTGTGGCACCACATCAGACAAAATAACACAATATAAAATCTTGCACCACACAAGATAAGAAATAGAAGAGCCATAATGTTGGTGCATAGAAGAAATAGAATAGCCATACAGCCTTCACACCCATGGATGGCTAATCCCCCTTAAGGCAGCCATTCATTAGCCTTGGCATTGGAGGGCAGGTGTGGCCAACCTAGCCTTCCCAATAACAGTGCATCCCTAGTGCACTCGTTTTATACCCCGCTAGAGGACAGTAGGACTGGAGTTGAAATTTAGAAAACGATTTATGCAAAGTTCTTAACCCCTCTCCCTGATCGTCCAATTGGCGGTCAAGAGAGACCCACTAACTATGCACTAGACACTAGCCACAAGACACTACGTCATCGTTCAGTATCAATAATTAATCAAAAATGTGCTCTACAATGACTATGTAGTTTGTGTAATAAATTCCAGATTGCAAACATTCCACTCTTTCACATCTGTATAACAACATGAGTGGAAAAATCTGAATGCCAACCAACCAACCTGGAAAGGTCAGTGCAGTCCGTGCTGGGGATTCTTCTTTTCATGGATGGCACTCAGTACAAGTATCCTCCATCAGGGTCCTAGTGTTAGGCGCACTTGTAACGCCATGGCTGTGTTACGGCACCATATAAATTGTCGTACTTATCATCATCATCATCATCATCATCATCATCATCATTATTATTATCAGTCAATTGAGATGTCATGAGTTCAAATCCTCACCAGGACATAACTTTGCTTCAACGTTTCTGCTCCAAAAGCACCGCCAGCCAACTCAGCTATGGGGATACACTGCTTGCATGACATACTCATACAAAGACTCATTAAACTAACTGATTGTTGTTAATATCATTGTTGCCATTGTTCTTGTCGTTGTCTTCAGATGGTGCTATTGTTGTTGGTATTGCCATTGTTTTCGTTATTGTTGTTGTTGTTGTCTGTTAAATTGTTATTGCATTTATCAAAAAAATTCCACTATCTAATGAGTATCAATTGATGGCACGCGTCTCATTTTCTACTGGACAAATAAGTCTATATAACTATTAGAGTCAGCTGTTACTAAATTACTTCACTGACTAGACATTAGGCTATTATTTAATTAAACAGTGGTACAATTTACTGACATTTCACAGCATTCACAGGCTCTGTATATATGCCAACAACACGCGGCGCTTTGATAACAGCCTCTGTTACAATCAACATCAATATTTCAACAAACAATTAGCCAAACAGCCACATTAAGAATGCAACATTACCCCAAACAGTAAAATATTTGTCATAAAAGTGGAATTAGTGCTGCCATTGAAATTAAGCCATTAACTGGATGTATAAAACAACTGTCCTATAGCCAAGGTCGTTTGTAGACCATAGTGCACTACAGAACAATTAATCCCAATTGCCCTAAGTACCCCTACATCAAAGTTACCTGTATAACAGGTTAGAGGGGTTAGGTAGTTCAGAAATATCAACATAAAACACAGGTAATTACAGCAACTGCAAAACATATTATTATTATTATTTTTAACCTGAGGCAAATATCTATCTCTCAGGATAGAAAATAATTCAGAAGAATTGTTTGTATGTATGTAGGACTTTTATGTATGCATGTATTCACTCAAAATTCATTCAGAGTATTTATATATATATATATATATAGCAACACTTCAAGGCAACTACACAGAAGTGCTCCTGACCCCCAGCACAGCTAAAGAGGACAGTTTTGAGATGTGTATAGAAAGAGTCAAAGTGGACCATGGAGAGATAAAGGGAGCAGCCCGATAAAGGGAGCGGTTACAAAACGAGGAGCAACCATCAAGAAGGTGGCTGTGCAGGCAAAAGGGACAAAGAGCACACCCTGCTCAGTAGATTAGAGAGTGATGAGTCAGTGCACTCAGGAAAGGGCAGCAGAGGTTATAAAGATAGGCCAAGACCCAATGAAGACCACCAGACTAAAGAGATGATGGGATCCTCTGCTTGAGGGGGAGCCAGCGAAGCACATCCAGCATATATCCGGAAACATGAAAAAAATTCGGATGCGTTCACATAGGCATGCGGCAGAATGCAGGACCTGGTCCAGGCAACCCAACCAACCAACTGAGAGGCCGACATAGAGTGAGCAGCAGTAGTCTAGAGGGGCTGTAATGAAGGAGTGGATGAGTGTTACAGTAGCAGTGGCGCCTAGGGTAAGTGGTGAGTGTGGAGCTGTGGCAACTGGTAGTATTCTATGAATCACGTCAGAGACCGTGAGTATGGGGAACGAAGGTGAGCTCTTGATCCAGCGTAACTCCAAGGTCATGTAAATGCATGTATGTGAGTGCATGTAAATTAGGGTGACCATACGTCCCGGTTTTCCGGGACATGTCCCGGTTTTTTGTGGGGCGTCCCGGTGTCCCGACGACTTAGGCAAAAGGGCAGAATTGTCCCGGTTTTTGACAAGAAGGAAACTTTGATATTTAAAACATCAGTTTTAGGTAAATAACAGATCAAAATATAGTTGTAACCCAAAAAAGTCGTTACAAAGTTATCATTTAGGCCTATATGAAATATTATATTACATCTTTATAGTAGGCTAGTGAGTTTAGCTAATAGGCCTACTGTATAGGCCCCCCAGAAATTTGCGCCAAGAAACTGAAAAAATTGCGCACCAAAAACAATAAATTTGCGCCAATTTTGCGCAAGTTAAAAAATGATAATTTTCGTTAGTTTTTCATTGAATCAGTGTACCAAAGTATCTAACAGTATTTTTGTCATTTAGTGTAAAGCTTTGGCGTTTTAGAAATTAGAAAATCAAGCAAAAATGCAGTTATAAAGTTTCTATAACCATGAGATTAATGTATTCAGACGATTGCAAAGAATTTTAATCTTGCAAAATTTACGCCCACCGAAATCTACGTTCATTACAAATAGGCCTACAACTTCAAGATGGTATTAATTATATATCATATGCCTATATTATAATGAATCACCAATTTACAAAACGTGTTGAAAAGTAGCCTTCCGTCTTCGTGTGCACGCCTGACGCCTATATAGATTAAATGCGTTCGTTCTGTCATAAGCTGAGACAGAACGCGACGCTGCCGTGTGATCGCTTTGAGAAACTTCGTCTAGAACATATTTTATTGTGTGGCCGTGAAGTTCAGGAATATTTTATACTTTAAGTTTTGTGCATTACTACTAAAAATAACGATCTTTAACTAAAAATTCCGATATAATTTCGTCCCATTCGGAGGCTGCCATTTTGATTATCGCCCATCGGTTTCGTTGCTATGTTGAACTGCGGCGCGCTGAAGAGATTTTTAAGTCAATCAAAGCCCAATTTAGATAAATTAGCAAGATTTTGTCAAAAATTGCGCCAAAATCGCGTGGATTGGGATTTTTTGCGCTGTTGCGCGAAACCTGGAAATTTGCGGAAAAGTTGCGTTGCGCAAGATCGCGAATTTCTGGGGGCCCTAACTGTAGATTTAAAGAATTATCAAGGTATGCCTAACGAGAAAGTTTTCGCAATGGGGGGAGGGCTACAATTTCACTGGCCACACCAGATCTATATAGGCCTACCGACCTCGGCAGGTCGCGCCAGGATCACAATGGAAGTTCGACCGCTCATGACAGCACTGAAATACAGCAATTTTTAGAGCTTACACAACTTATAACGCTGTAATTGTAATGTGGAAATTCAAAAAAATTGGAATGATGAGGGGCAGTGACACATTCCCTACCCAAACCTCTTTCCTGCTCGGCAGTGAACGCCTTGGCGGTCGTCTGCCGGACGCCTCTGTGCGCCCCAGAAACCATAAATCTTCCTCTGGGATATAGATTACTCAATGTGCACCAATTGAGATGGAGTTCTCAATTATAAGAGTACTGTACTAAATACATTGACGACTACAGCAGGTTGTAGATTTTTACACTGACGTCTATGCTCACCATTAAAATGTTACTGAGGTTATAGAGCTAGGCCTACGGCTCATAATCAGTAGTTACGAAATTACAGGTCTACAATTGATGTTTTCAAAAAAAGCGTCCCGGTTTTTGATGGCCAGAAAATGGTCACCCTAATGTAAATATAATTTATATATACAAGCATAGAGAGACAGGGACAGACAGACAGACAGACAGAGGGCACCTATTTATTACCTCACAAAAGCAGAGAACACATGGCCCTCTGCACGTCTGCTCTGAACAAGTGTATTTTTAAGAGTTCGAGAATGTTTCCTGCACATGGTCAAGTGTAATGGCGCATAAAATGCATTGGAAGAAGAAGACTGCTGCACGTAGATGATGACCTGATAGAAGACGAGATACATTGAGCTCAAGTCAAAGTGCAGAAGCACACGGCACCTGCACAGATGCTCAAGTTCTGGTTTTGTAAAATACAGGCAGGGAGACAGTGTAGCAGTCGGAAAAATCGTTAATGCAATGGGTCACAACAAACAGCAATTGGGAAAATTGCTAGACACGGAAATATATGCGCAAGGATTCACATCTTAATAAGACCCAACATTGTACAGGAGTTTTATTTGCATTCCCAAGCTATCGCCATTGTATTTGTTTCTTAAATCTGTTCCCTGTTATGGCAGTGAATATGTTTTCTAAAGTAAAATAAATATACCCCCATCTAGTGGGTTCACTCTCTTTGGATAATTATAATATAATTATAATATATTGCTCTTGACAAGTGTACCATAATTGTCAACTAAATTAGTCATGCGTGTATACATCTGTACTTTTTATTGTGAATGTACCATTGTCTGTCTTTTTACAGGAACAATAAACAAATTGTTATTGAAGGGAGTTAATGCTACACGAAAAGTTTTTTCACTCTGCATAATCTCCACTTGTATATAATATTTAACATTATAAATGGCTCACCCTTCTAACATGACATAGCATGCACTCATGCATAGGCTGGTGCCCTGTGCTTAGCTTTAGAGTGGAGCTTTAGAAATTGGTACTTTATGATAACTGTCAACACCTAATGCGTATGCTTTTTATGCCTTCCACGACTATAATAGACTTTATTACACATTACAAACCCCACCCATCGCCCAAGATGCACACACCCACACGATACATCAGCGCATGCTTGAAAAGAAACAACCAGAAATAAATAAATCTGTGCAACTATGGACGACATAAACTGACGGGCAACAAAGTCATTTGTCCAAGTCTATTTGTCCTTGATTGTGGTTTCGTTTGCAAATGAATGTTTTTATGTATGTATGTGCAATTGTTGTAGCGCCCCTTCAAGATAACTGCTCAGAAGCGCTCCCGACTACAGCGCAGACACCGAATCAGAGTTTCGTGCCGAAGCGCTGAGCAATTGCGAGTGAAGGATCTGCCCAATGTTTCTACGCGGCGGCTTGAGGTGAATTTGAACCTGCAATTCTCCGGCTGCAAGGCAGCAAACATACCCAATATACACCACCATACCCCATTTCAATTTTTTACATTTATATAGCAGTTCAGTTTTAAATTGATTGGGTAAGATGCTTCACAACTGTCGTTCATTTAAAAATGGCAACATGCCATTTAAGTAAGTAAGTAGTAAATACTTAAGTAAGCAGTAGTACAGTATAAATTTCTGATTTGATTCCAATTACAATCCTGCAGTCATTGGTACAGGCTCTTAGCAATTAATGGGACATATCTCTGTGATCATTCAGGCATGTATATACCACCTGTTACTAATCATTATTTTTTTATCTGCATCACAGAAGAGGATCAATAAGTGAAGTCAAATGAAAGGAAGTCATGAAACACTGAGGCCATGACCATTCTATATCCATACTGCATCACACAAACCAGACACACACACACAAACACACCCACAAACACACATACACAATCACACATACACGAATAAATGCATAAACGAGAAATTGTTAAGCATACCACGTGAGATTTACTTTTACTATATTTCCCATCTATACATTCAAGTATGTGTGTGTGTGTGTGTGTGTGTCTGCATCTGTGTTTGTGTGCATTCAGGTCTGCATGTGTGTATGCAGCAGTATCTGTTTGTGTCTAAACATGCTCAATTGCACATGTCACATATAGGTGCATTAAAACTAAAGCCTGCCAAACGTCTTCCTCATTAAAGTTGTTTATGACACCAACAATCATACCATACCACAGCAAATGATCTCTGTACAATGTGGACATTATCAATGAAAGCAATAACTCTTGCATTGAATGCCAGCGCATGAATAACTGCATTTCTACAGCTTGTAATGCGACTGTCATTGCCACAATGAATAAGGAGATCTATGTCTTTTTCTAATGCATGTTTTCTGCTTCCAACAAGACTGCTACATGCAAAAGACAAAGCATTGTCATTGATGTTGTGTATACATAAACACAGACCTGCATATGATTTGCTGAACATGATAAAAGCCACTGGCGCTTACCAACTAATTGATCTGCCATACAAGTGTCTGTAGACCTATAATCATTGAACATTTCCATCAATACTGCATTAGACCAATCCGACAGCAATTAACTTCTTGGTCTCATCACACTTTAAAGTAAATGCTAAAGTTCCTAAAAACCGATGTGAATTGGAGACTCGGACTAGATCCATGAACAATGACGGGTACCAAGGTTTCTAGGTGCCCACTGACTCTTAAGGAAGTCTAGTTGCTGAATCCGTAACCTCCTGTACACTAGTAATGCCAGCCCCAGGCCTGGCGAAAATAGGAGGGCTGCATCAACATCCCCAGCTGACACAAAATGCCATCAAGAACTATACTTGCTGGCAGAATTTCTAAAGCTGCTGCTGCCGCACACTCAGCCAATATCACCCGGAACACACCATCCACACTTCTGATCAACACGAGTAATAAACGAGCAATTACTTTATCTCACTACTTAGCTTTTCATCGCGTATTCAAGTCACGCAGAACAAACCTACTTAAACCCTACGACGGACAGTTAGCACGCAGCACTTCCAATCGGATCAAACGAGGAGGATGTGCTTACGAAATTACATCAATATTCCGACCGCAAATTCCACCACTGTCTTCTCAAACCATGAGTATACGTGATTGGCAAACACCGAGACATTATTTTTAATCGGCGGTTATGCGCCTAGAATAATTTGCAGCTGCAACGAACGAATAATAATAATTACTAGACGAAACATAACGAGAAAAGCATAACATCTGTGAACAAAAGATAAGACGAGGAGGGCGGGGGTGGGTAGGTAAAGACGGGGAGGGGTGTGGAGGATGATTGCAATTTCCAGCCATCGGATTGGGGTCTGATTAGACGTTGATTAAATACTGAAATTGCAAATTCCACCCTCTTCGTCTTCGGCGGCGATGTTATTGCGCTATATATATACGACGGCCGCAACTGTGCCCTGATTAGGCTAGACCCATATAATATAAGGAAATGACTGGTAAACGCGGGTACTAGTGTCGCTATAATGTTAGCAGACATGGTGGTTCTGTTTATATCCCCTATAGTCCAGTTGATCTTACAAATGTTCAAACATTTGCAAGGCCGTAACCAGAATTGTTGGGGTGAGGGAGGGGTGTTTACTCAGCAGCATCCACATCATCATATTGCTAAACTTTAACTATGACCACTGTGTTTTACCCCGCCTCCAAAAAATTTCTGGGCACCCATGTTACTATCTTCAATTATCATTGTTAAAATAATATTACTAGTTTATTAATTACTACTATTACCATTTTTACAACCTTTATTATTAATATTATTATTATTATTATTATTGGGTTTTTTTAGCGCCCGAGGTATATATGATCCCTCAAGCTTTAAAAACAATAAATACTAAAAGCTGTGTTATTATTACTATTATTATTATTATTATTATTATATCCTTGTAATATCTTCATTATTATTATTATTGTTCTCATGCATATCTATAGGCAAAGCATCAATGGAAAACGCTGACCAAAGTTTAGTAAAAGAGTTTCTACCATTAACCATTATACTGAAGGAGTCTCAAGCATGTAGGCCTACCTCGGTTTTAGAAGGTGAGGCTTGAACCAACTGGCTTAATGCTGTGCCCTACAGAGAAACCAGACGCCACAGTAATGGGTGCACACAATCAAAGCTACATATTGATTACATGGTATTTATTACTAGCCAAGTATAGCATCGGCTCATTATTATCGGATGCAGAAGCAGTCTGGCAGAAAACTTTATCTCACCAGACATGCATGTCCAGACAGTCATTTTAAGTACCCGGTATTTGGCTGCTGGGAAAAGCCTCAGTCTGTCCTCTTCTCTTGTCTCAGACGTCAGTCTGTCTGTCTCCGTCTGTCTGTCCTCTTCTGTTTGTCTCAGACGTCAGTCTGTCTGTTTGCCTCTGTCTCCGTCTATTTGCCTATATCTGTCTGGCACCATAGTTCGAGGGTACGTATGGTACGTATTTTATTATTTGAAAGGTACGTACGTATTTTAACGTACCTTATTGAAGGGTACGTGAAAGGTACGGTATACAACACTTAACCGTGGCACATGCTATAAGTCATTGTGCAACTATTAAAGCCTTAAAATGTTATATAATCACAAAAAAATCACCTCAGGCCGTTCACAAGTCACAAACTTATAAAGTCTTAATGATATAAGCTAAAATTGCTAAATATCAATGACAGGTAACTTACAACAAACTTTTATGATAACGTAAATACGATGGTGACGTCACTTTGAATACTCAGAATAAAATACGCGTATGGTACGCGTATTTTATTATTTGAAAGGTACGCACGTATTATACGCGTACCTTATATAAGGTACGCGTACGCATCGAACTATGTCTGGCACCTTGTAGTATAAGGTCGTCTGGACTGAGGTGCATGCACTGCCTGCATCCGTCTGTATGTCAGTCTCTAAGTCTGCCTATGTATTATCTTCATTTATTGACAATTCTAGATGTCACACAGCATCCAGGCACAAGTTAAATTTTAAAAAAGGATTGTTTGTTACCAATAGTTGCTCTCATAAGAAGGGTTTGTTTTCCATATAAAACTTTTGCTATATAGTTTTAATCATTTTTGTTTGGAAGCCTAAAGTTAAAATTATGCTCAACTGCAGGGCTAAAATTGCAATGATTTTACACATCCACCGGAAGTAACAATATTATGTGACATTGATGTCTGTGCAGAGGCATTCTACGTCTGCATTCCAACAGTTGTGGGTTTGAATTTAATAGCTGACTGCACTCCGTAATGACGCTCGTCAAATTGGTGAGGCATTTGTTTTTGCAACGATAAAATAAAAAGTAAATATGAAATACTCCATCATCAACCAAGGATGACTGAAGCATGGGCGCCTGCAGATATCTTGCAAGAGGGGTAAAAACACGGTTAAATTTTTAGCAAGAACTTGGAAAATGCAAAACAGGAAATTAAGAACATGGGTATGTACTATGTAGTACATTTAATAGATCTATGTTTCTAAATGTTAAATTCTCAGTTTCACTAAAGTTGTGTATCATTAGTGCTTTACTGCACAGACATTTTTTAGAAGCAGTTAAAAAAATATTGGTCAATTTTCCAGGGGGGGGGAGTGCCGCCCCATCTTGCCCCTATGCCCCTATGTTCGGGCGCCCATGGATTGAATGGCCCTTCCAAGTCTCTGTTACTGTCGTCCCCTCTACAAGATAATGACAGTATCAGTACTATAGTCTTAGCCAAATGCAGCCAGTATACGTAAATCAGAAACATACAGTGTCAATATACACACACCACATGACCACTTGACATACATGCACAGATTTGAGACTGATACCAATTACAAACATAATAAAAAATCTGTAAAAAATCGTATATAAATTATCTATATTATTATATATTATATATATATATATATATTAAATAATATATATACAATATTATACATTATATATATATATATAGTCATTTCCAGATTCTCTACAGCACCCAAAAAGGTGAACCACCTAATTGAGAGACAAAATTGATAGTCAGGGTCTAAAAGTCGGTTCCAGGTCAAGCTGCGAAGGGGTCAGACTCAGACACCTAGCGGTGAGGGAGGTGAGGGAAAGAAGAGAGGATGACATCAATATAGTCTAGTATATATACTCGCAGTCTTCCACTCAATTCGGATGCTGTGCACAGAGCTCTAGAGTGGGACGGATGCAACCCAGATTTACAATTGGCCAATTTACAATTGCAGATATTACTCTTCTAATTCAATCAAGCATAGTATAAACTGGTTCATTGCTGTTTTGTATTAGGAGATACTCTTATCTCAAGCCTCACCTATTCACTGGCCTCATCAATCTATCTGTCTGCCTCTCTTGATGCTCGCTCTGTCTGTCTGTCTGTCTGTCTTCTGAGAGTCTATCGATCTGTCTGTCTTTTCCTCTGTGCCATTACTTGACCTCTTCAGCATACCAAACAGAATCTCGTTCCTTCATTTATCTGAATTACTGGTCGTTGATAATTTTTAGGCAGTCAAGATCTTTACATTAAGATTATAACAAATGTATTTGATTAAAGCAAGAGTACCAACTACATTTAACTACTACCTATAATAGTAGATTTCTTGAAGGGGTGCTCATATAAGTCCATTGGATGAATGAATGAATGAAATATCTAAAGTTCTGACCATAAGAACAGGCATGGAACCTACATTGCAATGGTATACTAACCAAAGCCATTAACCAAAATCAAGCACAAAACTCATCTTAACAAATATCATTACAGCAAGGCTTTCACAAAAACAAAATTACTCACAGATCTTGTTTCAAACTTTATGCGTTGTGCACAGCAGGACATGAACGCAAACGTATCTATAAAAGTTTCCGTTAATTCATTAATTAACATGAACTCATCATATGATGGCTGTAACACGAAGAGCAATCCCCTAATGCAGCCTAAGAGGCACACATGGGTATCAAGTATCATCTTTCTAACCCTCAGCATATAATGATGATGGTGGGTGGCAAGTCCTCTCCCTTGCCCTCTCATCTTCCACTAACAGTGTAAGGTCACTGATGCCAGTGTATTCAGTATATCTGATTTGGCAAGGGGTAAAGTTGGTGCAGAACTCTCAAACCAAATTTTTTCCCATTCAGTAACTCTGACATTCGTAAACAGATACCACCCAACCCTGAACCATCATCTATTTATATAAAAAAAATTAGTCATTTACTTGTCACTCAAATTTATACTCAATGGTTTTTGCATATTGAAAGACAACATAATTATCTGTTTGTAATTAATATGCAGCTTCTTTTCTTATATCAAACTTATGCAATCAATTTCAATCATCCTTCCTTTCACAACTGAAATCAAAATCATTCTTACTCTAGTTTATTCCACTTCTTTTCAAAAGCAGTTCTACACACTTAGTTAATAAACAGAGTATCAAGTGACTTTCTTAAAGATTGAAGTTACAAAAAAACCACAACATCTTATCTAGCTTTCACAACCTCAAATATCTATACAAGTGCGCCACAGGTCAAATTTCCTCATCATATTTTCTTTGCAACTTTTCTATTAACGAACTTTCTATTATCAGTACACATTACGTGTGTATCAGTATCCATTCTGCTCAGAAGTGGACTCTAAGACACTGCTCTACACCCAACCACCTCACAGCAGTCAACTTTCCAGTACTAAGTCAGTAGGTACAAAAGTTATTTACATGAAATGATAAACTTCACTGGCAACAAACAGGGCCTTAACCATGTTGTCTTTTAATGGGGCGTCAGAGTAATATGCTGTAACCAAAGGTCTCAAAAATATTATAATCGTATACAAGAAACTTTCTGAAGCACAACTAAGAAATTATGCATAATTATTTATTCACAATTTGGTTGTGTCAAGTCAGGGTCCAAGGTTACTACAGACTTTGGTAACCAGGAACCAGAGAGAAAAGACATTATAATGAAGCTTGGGAGTTTATTCAACACGTAAAACCCCTACAACCAGTTCAACTTCAACTCTCAGAGCTCTATGGTAATGCTCCTATCTAATACGAAAGTGGAATGACCCCTCCCTCCATCAATAGTAAGATCTTAATCGGGGTGACATCCTTATCCCTCAGCTGATTCAAGACTCTTGTTTCCTCAGGGTTGCCATGCTGAGAGCACCTCTGAGTAGGTAGTGCTGTAAGAGGCACTTTTTAAATTTTCACATACAATAAGATAAGTTGATAGTCTATAGCAGCTATCATTACTATTATTACTGGCATATTATATCATTAAAAGAATTACTATGCACTTCTTCACTAAGTGCCACCATTGCAAAGTAGCACTATGATTAATAATGCTGAGCAACTGCAAGTGAAGAACTTGCTCAACGTTCCTGCTCAGTAACCAACTCAGAAGAGGTTCCAACTCGTTATGATCCGCATTGCAAGGTGAGTGCTCAACCAAATTGGCTGAGACATCCATAGACAAATTCTACAAGATCATTCCAATTACGGAATATTGAGACAATAATTAACCAGTCCATTGTTGAAAAATATTAATTGTTGAGTCCAGACAACAACAACAACAACAACAACAACAACAACAAGATCTCCAGCAAAAGCATGATTTTCCCAATTCCTGAAGATTCTGAACACTGTGTACGTGCTCAGTCGTGCTACTTAATTTAACCGTGACAGTGGAGTAAGTACAGGTGCACTTGCACTATCTCAATCTAATGCCCTAGATGCTTGTTATAACCACTTTTCATTTGAAGAGATAGTCACATGCCCAGCAAAAGTCAAGTGAGGCCAATGGTTTAAATTCATAAAATGGTAAACAAACACACGCAAGCACAACTCACTTCAGATCAGATCAAGGCCACACAAGCACCAATTTATGCCATTCTTCTGAATATTAACCTGATCACGGCTCACATGCCAATGTACGAAAATGGCTCTGAATATTAACCTCAATTGGGATGATGCCTTGTTGTGTTTAGACACATGTTTACTCATTAACAAATTAGCAATTAGCTGTAGCACAGGAAATTCATGATTTGTAAGCAGAAATCTATATAGCACAACTTTAAGAGAGTCTAATCAACAAGTTAAGCTATAATTTTAGTTGCTAATTATTCTGTTTGTTGTGTGTAACTTTAAATTGGTTTATAGTATTGGCAAAGTTGATTTTAAAATGATGGAAGAACCCAGCAGTGTACTTAGCAACCTGGCCCTCCAAGGCTGACTCATTGACAACCATGATGTAATATGATGTATACATTGTTTATCTACTAAAGTTTGTTATGTATTCAACTTCAATGTTTTGTTATTATGCTGCATGACAAAAAACAATTCATTGATTGATTGATAAAAATCAGAACCGATCTATTCACTCGTCTAAATGATAACAAGTTCATGAACAACAAAATATTCATCAATTAAACTCAGATAGCTTGAAAAGTTACACCAATCGTAAGCTCTCACACACACACTCATGAGACACAGTGGTGTAGGGATATGTTCAGACTTCAGTGCTTGGGAGAAGGAAGGTTGCAGGTTCGAATCTACCTCAAGCCGCTGTGTAGGGACCCTGAGCAAGTCATTCACTTGCAATTGCTCATGCGCTTCAGCGTGAAACTCGGATTCAGAGTCCACCCTGTAGTCGGGAACGCCACTGAGTAGTAATCTTGAACGGGCGCTTAACAAGTGCTCACACACACACACACACACACACACACAATAACGAAGAACTCGGGTCAAAAGAAGCAAAAAACCAAACTGGCAATTTATGATAACTCGAATCCATTTGTTACACAAATTGCTCAGAGGTTAGCAGTAGGCTAGTCTATGGACCTGGAGTGAACCTTCTCTATTCCAGCACCTAGGCTGGTAGTACAACAATCTTATAATCATGCTAGATAAACTTTAATCCCATAAGAAAAACAGAAGCATTGTTCTCATTCACAACTTACTACTTAGACTCAGTAAGCATCTTGAAGCTCTTGGCACTTAATACGTCTACTAAAAGAAAGCATGATTATTAGTAAAATGAATTAAAGTGAGAATAATTTTGTTTTTAAACTGTGAACAATTGAAACCACCAGTTGTTGATAAACGTAAACAATACAGAGATAATGATCTGGTGTGGTTTAAGATTATCATAAACAATGCAATCATCTGCAATCACATACTGTAGATCACCCAACCACCCCCATTCTCTCTCAGGACTATCCTGTTGTATAATGACAAGTGTAGAGGCTTGCAGACTTTTTGGACCAGGGATCAGTATTATCTTAGTTCAGAAAATCATTTTTTTCAGTTTTTATTTAGTTCATCATCAATCATTTCAGTTTAGTTTTAGCTTCATTTCTGATGATCTTAGTTTTAGCCTAGTTTTTATTTGCAAAATCATTTTGGTTCTTTCGTTTTTGTCAAGCATAGACTGACCTTTTTTCGTTTCGTTAACAAAATTTTAACAATTGAGTGACGTTCAGCAGCTTTGGGCTACAAGTGAGGCGAATGAGAGAGAATTCAAGGCAACTGAAAGGGATGGAATTAATTTAATAAACAGAAATTAGAAAAAACTGAACCATAAAATGAGTGTTGATGTCAAAAGAATCACCTTCCTTCATTCCGTGTTAATGCTTTTAAGATGCCAAAGGGTAGAGCGACACTAGGTTTATTGTTAGAATGGGAGCCATTCAAGTGTGCATTTAAATATGTTACTACATGAGGGACCCAGTAATTAAAGAGGAGTTAGAAAGCTGAGCCATAAGATGAATTGATGTCCAATAAGAGACACCGTCCAACGCTCACTTCTTTGTGGCTCACAGAGACAAGTGGGGTAAGGTGAAAGTAATTTAAGGTGACAGTAGTTTAAGACCTATACATGCACGCTCTATTCAATTGCTTCCTGGTCAAAAATCTAGGTCCAAGGAAATTAGATGCTTGTATTTTCTATAGTTTCAGTTCAAAATTTCAATATCTTCCTCATTTTTACTTTGTTCTATAATCATTCTTTTTGTTTTTAGTGATATCGTCCTCATTTTCACTTCGTTCTCAATCATTCTTATCGTTTTTAGTTAGTTTTACTGTTTTAGTTCACAATTTTTCCAGTTTTCGTTATTGGATCACAAAATCTTTTCGTTTTTGTTTTAGTTTTGTTCACGAAATTAGCACTACAAGGGACCACCTTACTTTCTCTAGGCATAGCTCATGATCCCCAACTGTTTAAGAAGTAAAATTCACTATTTTAAGTTTACCAAAATAACATTTTCAGACTGCCCTTGCTGACCCCTACATAACCTTTGTGGACCCCTCATTGTCCATAGACCAGCCTGAAAACCTCTGACATTTCTTGCTCAGACCATTTTACCATATCTCATTTACTTCATAACTATGTTCAAAACTTCTTTTAGATTAACTTTTCTAAGCAATTTACTTCGTCTTTGACAAGTTATCTACTCAGAGGCGCTCTAGACTACAGTGCGGACACTGCATTGCAGTTTCACGTCGAAGCGCCCGACCAATAATTATTGCGAGTGAAGAAGTTGCTCGAGGTCCCTACACGGTGGCTTGAGGTAGATTCAAACCTGAAACCTTCCACTTTCAAGGCACCGACGCCACCACTACACCACCATGTGCCTAAACCAGTTGGGTACCCTGCTGAACATGTCAATCATTTCACTAGTTTCAACAGCTTGGTCATTCATAACTTAATTATTCCATGTTTTGACAAGATTCCCAACAAATGACGACAGCTGTAAACTGCAGACTTTTTCAAATGTAAGCGACCATATACGGGCCTCAATCTTAATCATTCTTCAATCACAGATCGACTGAGGTCACTTATCGCCAATCCCCTTTTAGGCCTCTATGCGAAAATGCTATCTTACTTATCATTGTTTGTATGTTTGTATATGCACTTGTTATAGCGCCCATTTAAGCCTGTATAAAAGCATTTTCCTTGTGACCACAGCTACGTGATTACTGTGCATCGTCAAACACGTTTCGCACTAGTTCTTTTAATCAACGTACTTAATCCCCCATGATTCATAAAGTACCTTCACCTCTGCTTAACTGGCACACTGCCCTGGCCAATTCTACGAGTATTATAGTAAATACAGTTCGTGCAAGTCTTTAATGCATCGCGCAAAACTCGCACAGTGATCGCGTTATTACCTGTTTCTGCAGATAGCAATTATCAGTCTGACGCCATACCAGAATACTCATATCAATGTCCATTCAAAATCTTCTGTATAATTATCTAAGCATAATTACTCATAAAAAAGCAAAACAAAATTAAATTCCAAAACAACAACGACAACATACACAACGATGTCTTGTGCCGCAAAATTAGGTCAATCGCGCGAGAATAACGTTCGCTCGATAAATCAGAAAACATATTTTATTGTAGAGGCAACAAAACACTCGCTGTTCTTTGACGCAATATCTGCTTGTTTTGTGTCGTGTACAGAAACAGAACGCAGAAATATTTCCATATTTTTCATTGTCTTTTTTGGCAGCCTTAACCCTAGATAGCCATGTTCAAATGGGCCTGGCTGCTTGTTCTAATTTAGTCCTTCAGACTTTCAACGTTTCCACCTGCATTTCCAATCACGACTAGGCTAATAGGGGCCTAATAATAATTTTCGTTTATCCAACAATCCGGTTGACAGAACGCAACTGGCTACAGTGTACAATTAGCCTATGCAGTTCAAACAATTATTGACAGGAACTCATATTGCAGAATACATAGGCTAAATCTTAACTATACTAACTGAATGGCCTTCCTTTTGATCTACGCCTACACCCTGGGACTCTACCAAGATCGTTCCTTACTAAACTTTAAACTGATCTTTTTAGGCCCGCTGGAGTCGGGAGTGCCTCTGAGTAGTTTTTTTTACTTGAACGAGCGCTATATTAATGTCCGAATGAATGAATTAATGAATTAATGAATGAATTAATTAATTAATTAACTGTTAGGCCTAACAGACTTCAATAATCGACGCCAGATCGAGCCTTTTATTACAGTAGCCTAATAGAAGGCTCTGATCGACGCTAATAGCAGCCTACAAAGCATATCCGCCCAACGGGGGCTCGAACTCGTTACCTCTCGCAGTCTAGGCCAGCGTGTTATTCATTAGGCTACTCAACGGGGTCCTCTGAAAACCGAACTCTTAGCTGCCTTCCTGTTTCTTCGGATCTTGACTGGCTGCCTTTCGGTTTTGTTTTGATTAAGCGCCTTAGAATTAGGCCTAAGCTGGTTCTCGAGACTTCGCTTTTGTTGGCGCTGTAGAAGTTTCGTGATTACGATTACGATTACGATTAGGCTAGGCTACATTTCATTTACGCTTGAGAATATTGGTAATGCATTAATTGCTGTAGGCCTACTAGTCCTAATCATGTCACTCCTGTGCTATCGGAATCTAAGACTAATTCTTGTAAATTGGTTCTAAATTTATAGTCTTTGTTTTAGTTTGTGGTCGTTTTTGAGATCTAATCTACGAACTATGCAGTGATGCCACAGCTGTTTTTTTTCACTAGATCTGGTTTTTTTTGTCTTCGTCTGGGTTTCTGGGTTTTTTTTGTGAAAATCTGGGTTTTTTTCGATGAGTTGAAAATTTTAATTTTTTGGGGGACTTTTTCGGCTTATTCTTGACTTTTTCGGCTAAACGACTAAAAAAAAAAAAAAAAAAAAAAAGGTCATCAACTTTTTGGCCGGCGAAAATAGAAAATTTTCTTGACTTTTTCGGCTAAACCACTAAAAAAAAAAAAAAAAAAAAAGGTCATCAACTTTTTTGCCGGCGAAAATAGAAAATTTTCTTGACTTTTTCGGCCGGACGGCGGAAAAATGTAAAATTTTCTTGAGTTTTCGGCCGGACGACGGTCTGGGTTTTTCTGGGTTTTTTTCTCAAGCAAATCTGGTTTTTTTTCTAAAACCTCAGTGGCAACACTGGAACTATGAACCGTGGTTGCATGGTTATTATCTCCAAACTTCTAAAGAGTTTCTTGAAGAACGATAAAGTAGATGATTTGCGAATAAAGTCTGTTCCATTCAGTTGGGCCAGCCAGTGCAAATGCACGGTTTCCAAATCCCGGACTGAACGTGTGACTACAAAGTCACCTATTCACCAGCGCTGCATTGAGTCAAAAGGATTGTCCGTAAGAGTAGGCCTAGTCCAGATGTGATCCGGGTCGAGTTACCATTGGAACTATGAAAGTTTTACTGTGGATATAGGCAACAAAATAGTATCACAGAGGGTTAACGATATAAAGGATCAAACGAAGGATCACCAATGTGTGCTCCGTTATAATAAATACTTATTAGTGGCAACTCTATATAGGTCGCGATGTATCTGACTTGCCTTATGACCTGCGAAAACTACTGCGAAGACTGCTAGTCATCTACATTTATTATCTATATTTTGGACTGACTCTGACCGTACCTGACGTAGCGATCTTGTCTTGACGTCTCGCATGTATTCAGGGCTTAAAGTGTGGCTGGACGGTCATGGACGGCGTCCATGCACTTATTTCAAAATCTGAACGCCGTCCAGCCACTTGTTGGCCAGCGCAGCCTGGGAAAGTAAGGAGCGTCCAGGCACTTCTCTTGGAAATGTAAGGGGCGTCCAGGCACTTATTTTTCCACACTTTAAGCTCTGCATGCATTTACGTTGGTTCGATCATTTATTGCAGCAAACATCATTATGAACAGTGAATCACATTAAATTAGGATTATCTACCTTAGCATTCAGCCATGAATGCCGAGGATTCTAATCGTGTTGCGTTTGAAAGACAAGAACTCGACGACACACTTAGTTGTTGCATATGCACCGAATTCTTCACCGACCCGAAAGCATTGCCGTGCATTCATACCTTCTGCATGAAATGTCTCCAACAAATCGGATTTAAGGCAGGCAAAGGACCAGGCGATGAGATGCCTTGTCCAATCTGTAGAGGACAGTTTAAGATACCTCATCAGGGGTTTTCTGGACTTCCTAATAATTTCTTCATTGCCAAGCTCATACAAGTGGCAAAAGTTTCAAATCCGTCGGAATCGTCAAGCAACTTGTGTGATGTATGTCTCTCGAACGACGGCGAAACGGAAATTGTGACACCGGAAGCTGTTATGTTCTGCATTGAGTGCAAACAGAAGTTGTGTAAAGAATGCTGCAGGTATCATGATAAGTTTAAGTTAAATAAGAATCATAAGCTGATACCAGTTGATGATCAGCAAGTAAGAAGTGATTGTACAATAGCAAATCTAGCACCCAGTGTATGTGAACTGCATGAGCAAAAGGTTCTGGACGTATACTGTGATGAATGCAAGACAGTAGTATGTGCTATCTGTTTCATTGACGGCCATAAACAGCACAACGGTTCTCATGTTAGCAAATATGTGGACGACTTCTGTAAACAGATAAAAAGCAATATTGAAACCATAAATTACTGCAGCTCCCAAACTCAGATGAAGAAAGAGGAACTCAATAAGACTAAGGAGGACATGCAGCAGGAAGTAGAAATGTTGGAACAGGACGTTATGAAGAGAAGAGACGAGATAAAACAATTAGTGGAATCTCAGGCAAATTCTCTTTTGCAAAGTCTTTCTTCGTTAAGACATAGCAAACTGAAAGAAATCCAGATGGAAGTAGATGATATTGATGCACATCTATCCTGCTTACAGAGTTACAGTTCTTATGGCCAGAAAATGATGGCTATAGGATCAGCTAGTGATATATGTCGGGCAGTTTCGGACTTATCCGTTAAAGCAGCTGTAATACAAGGACAATGTCATTCTCTACTTGAACGAGAAATTCAGTCATTCAAGTTCTGCTTCGAAAAATCAGAATTTGAGGAGTGTCTTGAAGACGAAAACTTGATTGGAGCGATCAAAGGTGAGTGGCTTCTTTTGTTAAGTACCATACATTATTCATTTAACGTGTGATTCGCTTTTGCAATCGTAGAATTATGGATGAAATATCTTAAGATAAACATTGGCATGGGTGCCTGTGGAAAAACACATTAAGTTTAAGGTTCTGATGCTCATGCATAATTGCCTAGCAGGCCAGGCTCCGATTTATCTTAGAGATCTTTGTGTGCCAGTTCTATCAGTCCAGGGCAGAGATTCCTTCACTCTGCTATGCATGGTGGCCTGGTTGTCTTTATGGCTCGAACTTACACATTGCTGCATAAAAGGTTGCTCTGGTCGGTCCATCTTTCTGGAATAATTTTCCTAGCAGTCTCCGTAATAAACTTCTTTCTTTCTTTGCCCCTTTTCTGCAAGCATTTGATAACCATTATCTTTGATTTTGGTTTGATGCTGTCAGGTTGGGAGTGCCTTTGAGCAGTTTTTCTTGAAGTGACGCTACATAAATTCATGATATTTACAAAACGTTTTATTCGTCAATTATTCGTAAAAACCATCAGTTACTGTGTTCTAAAGCTCATATTATCCATTGCAATTTCAGAAGATTGTAGCCAAAGGCAAAAGAAAACAAGTATGCCAAAAGTTGCTGTAATAAAAAAGAAAAGCAGCAAAATTGATCTCCTGAAGGAAGAAATCAACTTGGAAAGAAGAGAGAAGGAAACTTTTCGATTAGAAAATGAGCAACTCAAAATTATTGTTGACAATGAAAAAGAGGCTAATAAAATTTTGAAAGAAGAGCTGAGTAAGAATTCGGCTTGTTACAGTGCTAAAATGAATCAATTAGAACTTGATGTTGACAACGAAAAAGCAACAATCAAGATACTTCAAGCAAATACGAAGAAACAGATAGAAAAACTAAATGAAGACCTTGACATTGAGAAGATAATAAACACAACTTTGCAATGCGACATAGACAAACTGAAGAATGATTTTGACACTGAGCATGGAACAGTCGAGAAACTTAGCAAAGAGCTGATCTGCAAGGAAACAGAAAACACGACGGTGAATGATGAGAACAAGAAATTAAGTCAAGAATTGGAAACTAAGAAAAATTCAATGCAAGATATGCTAAAGCTGTCCGGACAGAAACAGGAATATTGGGATATGGCAAAAACAGGTATAATATTATGCTCTAAAATCATGCAGAATGTATCGATTACCATGGCAATTTTTGATTTGATGCTGCCTAGGATCTGTTGTTATGGCAGCTATATGTAGACCCCAAAACCTCCGTCATTCACCACTCCCAAGTCGAGACCTGTTGCTAAGTAATGATGCTAGCAACTGTTAATTTAATATTTAACTTACTGTTGATCACGATGTCTGAGTTATGTTTTTGGACAATGACATCAGCAGTAGGACAGAATCAGCACTTTCATATAGAGTGGATTACAAGTTGCTGTGCAGCAGTCTAAGAGTCTTGCAATCAGTCAGTATCAATATCAGATCACTAATTAATCTGTGCTACCTGTCTTGGTTGTGTATGCCACATCGCTTGTTGGCAAACATTTGTTTTCATGCATTGATCATCAATTGTTTAGGCATCTCCAGGGGAAGGCTTCCCCTCCGAGAAATGACTTCCACTTTGATTTCCGAAAAATGTGACCAAATGATATTAGTTTTTAGTTTCTGTTTACATTACTGTATTGCCTGAACTCGTATAATATACCGGGTACTGTGATATTATTTACTATTATGATTGTGGCAGCATTATTTACTACTAAAATATATTATGATACTATCATAATACGACAATGAATGTAATATACTGGTGACATTTGTACTATATAATTACACCCATCTGTAGTTATTCATTATAATACTTAAAAATGCAGTGGAACTGAGTTGCTGAATTTGATACATTTAAAGAAATTATTATTGTTATTAGAATTAAAATGTTTGCAGTCTCTCCTTCAATGCAACCAATTTTCAATCGAGCAGGAAACCATGGAAAAAAATTTTCAACACAGTGCAGCAGATTTATATAAATTTATAATGCATCTGCCATAGTTTGTTGCCAATCTAGACCCTTATATTTTTATTTTGCTTTTGCTTCTTTTGTAAATAATTAATAGATTGTCCAGCTTCATACTTGTGTCGCACATTGCAACCCCAAAGTTAAGTGACTAAGTGTCAGCATCGGATATAAATTATTGTCTGCGCAAACTTTGATGGATACTTGATCTGGAGACATATTGTTCTTACAGATTGGAAAGCCAAGATTTTGGATGTTGAGCAGAAACGGGAGGAAGAGAGAAAGACATGGAAAAAGGAAAAGCATCAGCTAATCAGGCAGATACAAGAACATCAACAATTAATGGGTAAAGTTTAAGATATTTAAATAATAATCAGTTAGAAGTGTTTTATTCCTTCAATGAATGTGAAAATCTGGTGTTTTAAGTTTTTCATTTGATTTTTTGATAAGTTTTTGCATTATACATATGTAGGATGTCCATAAATGGAACGTCGTAAACTCAAAGTTTCTAAAGTGCGGTCAAGAGCAAATTGCAACGCAACACGTATTCACCTTTATCAAAATAGTGGCAGGGAATGTGACGAAACTTAAGTGCGGTGCTATACAAATATTCTGTGTGCTGATTTTAATATTCTAAATTACATATCGCGTATGAGAAAGATTGTTGCCGCTTAAAATTTGGCGCAGTTCATACAGTAAAACAAAACGAAAACATAAAACTATTTAATGATATCTTGAAGGATTCTATTCTTTATATTTGCAGATAAACTTCGAAGCGAATATAAATTGGATGCAGTATTTGTTCAAACGATCAGAACAAAAGCTGCAAGAGAACAAAAGAAATCGATCACTGGATTGACGACCTTAGACAATGAATTGTTTGTTGTTAGTCGCAAGAGTTCGACAGTTGAAGTTTATGATTCGACGACATTAAGTTTCAGTCGGCAATGGAATTTGAAGGAACTAATTCAACCACAGGATATAGGATCCTGCAACACAAACAAATGTCTTTATATCTTCGATTACAAAGGCTTTTTAAGTTGGTCGAATGAAATCTTGAGAGTTGATCGAAATGGAAATATAATAAACAGATGGACGACAGGAAGCAATTTTGGATACAGCCTGTCTGTTACAAGCGAATCGAATGTCATTTTGCCCATTTATAATGCAAGTAAATTAAGTGAATACTCTCCAAATGGAAAATTGATTCAAGATTTTTGTATACAATTGGGCAAAAAGTTCAAAGGTGAATTGCGAGATGCTATAAAATTAACCAATGGTCATTTCGTCATCAGTCTTTGCTGTGACTATCTTTATCAGGTGTGGTTAGTGGATGAATATGGCAATCTTACAAAGTCGTTTACACCAAGCATTGATCAATTCCATTTGTTCGTCGATAGAAACGGATTCGTGATGGTCGTTGATCGAGAGAAGCGTCACGTTTTGCTTTTGAACTCGGATTTGGAATTGAAGAAAGAGATTCTTTCAAGTGAGGAAGAAAATGGATTACGACGTCCAACAAGGATTCATCTGGATGCGCCAAATGGTCGATTGTTTTTGGCTGACGGTGATTCGAAGAACCAAAGAATTTCGATTTTTGATTTCAAATGATATTATTTTCATATCTATATAAATAAAAATGAAACTTTCTAATAGTTTGTAATATTTTTTCGCCGAAAGTTATGCACCGATTGAGAACGGTGGGAGCCATGGGCGGAGACCTAGGGGGGACAGGGGGGGCGGTCCCCCCAATGAATGTGGTGGGGGGACGGTCCGTATATCCGTCCCCCCCAATCGTCAAGTGTCAGGACTTGGACACTTGATGAACACACTGTAGGCGACTGACGAGGTTAGAATGTTAGAAGAAGAGATTTTCCAAAGAAATACTAGAAAAGCCTGTTCAACGCAGTAAGAGCGATGCCATAATAGAAACGGTATTAATACATCGTCATTTTTGAAAACACCCTGCTTGGACACCCTTAAATTCTTTCTTTGTGAAGCTATAGAAATATAGTAGGCCTAAACTTGCATAATTCGAATAATTTAGCTTAACCCATTAAATTTCTAGAAAACATTGAACAAATCTTCGAAAAACCTCTCGATCTAATCATGAATTGAGTTTAATTTCAACTCAACCAGTGTAGTTTCGACAATATAAGATCGGTTTATTTCACATCTATAATTCAATCACAACCAATTAACATTATAGTCATTGAAACCATCTAATTTTCGATTCGCTCACCCACTTCCATCAAATCCCTAAACCCTTCCCATCGTGTTCGTCCCCCACAAGACCGTAGCCAGTATTTGATTTGGGGGTGGTGGTGGTGTTTGTTAGGCGTAGAATTTATGACGACCATTTTATAGTCATTGAAATTTCTGAAAACACCCTTTTTTAGTTGTCACAATTTCTGGAGATACATTTTATTCTTATTTTAGTCGTCAAAATTTCTGAAGATAACTTTTTTAGTTGTCAGATTTTTTAAGACACATTTTTTTAGTTGTCAAAATTTCTAGACACCTTTTTTAGTTGTCAGATTTCAGAAGACACCTTGTTTAGCCGTCAACATTTCTATAGACACCTTTTTTAGTCGTCAAAATTTCTAAAGTCACTTATTTAGTCGTCAAAAATTCTAGACACCTTTTTAAGCTGTCAAATTTCTGAAGACACCTTGTTTAGCTGTCAACATTTCTAAAGACACCTTTTTTAGTCGTCAAAATTTCTAGAAACGTAATTTAGACGTCAAATTTCTAAAGACACCTTGTTTAGCTGTCAACATTTCTAAAGACACCTTTTATAGTCGTCAAAATTTCGGAAGACTTTTTTACCCATCAACATTTCTAAAGTCACTTTTTTAGTTTTCAAAATTTCTGAAGACACCTTTTTTAGCTCTGTTAAAATTCACGAAGACACTTTTTTTAAGTAGACAAAATTTCTGAAGACTTTTTTAACTATCAACATTTCTAAAGTCACCTTTTTAGTCGCTAAAATTTCTGAAGACACCCTTTTTTAGCTCTGTTAAAATTTCTGAAGACACCTTTTTTAGTCGTAAAAATTTCTTTTATTAGTCGACATAATGTTTTCGGCCGCTCGTCCGTCCCCCCCAAAGTTCGGACTAGGTCTCCGCCTATGGTGGGAGCGGTGAGCGGGATGGCGTGGAGGGGGGGGAAAACCCTATAAGCTTATTTCCCGGGCAACGCCGGGTACCACGTCTAGTAATTTATAAGAAGCATAATTTGTTCGATGCATTACAAAGCACTATCTATCTATCTATTTATCTATATCTATCTATCTATAACATTGCTCTTGTGTCCGAGTAAATTTGCAGTCAAGACAATGACCTGGGTAGGCCCTAAACAAGCAAATATCCCCGGGTCATTCAGCGCAAAATAGGTAGTCCTAGAAACACCGTACAACGTATTCTAAAAGATGGTTTAAAGTTATTTGTCGACGTGATGTCCAACAGCACTCAAACACTGACGCAAAGAGACGGCTAGCGAAACAACTGTTTCTTTGCGTCTAAAGCAGCGCGTGGCAGCGCGCACGGCTGTTGATAAAATTGAAAAGATATGGTTTAGCGAAGAGAGGATATTCATGGTAGAGACTCCTATAAACACCCAAAATGGTTCCACGACAACTCGTCTAACGACAACTCGTCTACCGACAACTCGTCTCCGGACAATTCGTCTAACGACAACTGGTCTACAGACGAATAGGGCCTAGTATTGATGAAATAGAAGCTGGATCTACAAAAATGGGTTTTAGCGTAAATGGAAGCTGGATTGATGATTTTAATTCATGTAGGCCTATTCCGACATGCACCCATTTCTACTTCAAATCTAGAAATACCTCCATCCAGCTTCTATTTCTCGCCTGTTATTTTAGTCAATCCAGCTTCTATTTCAGATATAAAAATACCCTCATCCAGCTTCCATTACTTAAGCGGTTTTCCTATCAATCCAGCTTCTATTTGAGATCTAGAAATACCTTCATCCGGCTTTTATTTATCATGCGTTATTTTCGTCAATCCAGCTTCTATTTCACCTGTAAAAGAACCATCATCCAGATTCCATTTTTCTTGCGCTTTTTCATCAATCCAACCTCCACTTCACCTCTAAAAACTGTCATCCAGCTTCCATTTCTCAAGCGCTGGATCAGTTGCCAGTAGACCAGTTGTCGTTAGACGAATTGTCCGGAGACCACTTGTCGTTAGACGAGTTGTCGGTAGACGAGTTGTCGTGGCACCCCCCAAAATGATTTTGTCTATGCGCGTGCTAGCAAAAAACGATTTGCGAATATCCCGGGGAAACGGCTTCATCATAAGTCAACAATGACAACAAAATATGGTAGCTAGCGCTGTCCCGAGCATATAATTAACTCATTCCAGCCGGAATTGTTTTGATACCTATGCTGTTAATGGGGTCACGGGTGACCCCATCCGGCGGGAAAGAGTTAAAACCTAAACTTGTAGGCCTACCTGTTCCATTTTTTTCAGTGCAAATACTAGAGTGAAAAACCTTTAATTTGACGCATAGGCCTAAAGTATGAATAAATTCAGGAAATTGGCGCAGTTATACGCATGCAAAGTCGGGACATTCATGCTGGACCAACCTGTAGGTAGGCTATACATTGTCCGCTCTGCGGCGCGACTTGTTGGTCATATCCCAAAATATGGCCATGTCTCATCTTATATGCGGGATATCTTACACTGGCTCCCTTCTAAACAGCGGATTGCATACAGGGTCTGTGCCTTGGTTAGGCGGTGCATTGACGGACTAGCTCCACCATATCTTCGAGAACTCTGCTGTTCCACCTTAGGAGTTCTGCGTCGATCCACCCTTCGATCGGCGAACCAAATTGAGCTTCTGGTTCCCCGCGCGCGGACTGCTATGCGACAGCGTCGTTCATTCTCAGTTGCTGGTCCTATCACCTGGAATGGTCTTCCTGTTGCATTGCGCCTAATTCCCAGAGGTCACTCCGCTCTGTTCCTTAAGAACCTAAAGACTGTTTTATTTAGCCGTGGTTGGGCCGGGAGCGCTTCTGAGTAGCCTACCTTGAAGAGGCGCTATATAAATTTCCGAAATAAAATTTAAAAAAATAATATTTAATTTAAGAGCATGTGTAAGAGCTTGTAAATGATCACGCCACTGTCCAGGGTGAGAATTGCCGGGGGGGTTGGGGGGGGTTCAACCCCCCAGTCTTTTTTAGAGCCCCATGTTAAAGTATGTTTTTTATACCCCAATTTCAAGTTTATCATAGGCCAACCCCCCCAGTTATTTTTCCACAATTCTCATACTGCCACTGTCACTACGCTGTAAACATTAGTCGAGTGTTACAGTAGCAGCCGTAGCTAAAGAGAACACGCTAACGGATTGTTTATAATATGTAGGCCTACTTTGTTTAGTCGACTGACTGACTGACTGACTGACTGACTGACTGACTGACTGACTGACTGACTGACTGACTGACTGACTGACTGACTGACTGACTGACTGACTGACTGACTGACTGACTGACTGACTGACTGACTGACTGACTGACTGACTGACTGACTGACTGACTGACTGACTGACTGACTGACTGACTGACTGACTGACTGACTGACTGACTGACTGACTGACTGACTGACTGGGTCATGATCAATTTTTGACGGACACGATGGAATAGAAATGTCTTCAGCCTGCGAACGGGTAAGCCCGCCTCGATGGATTGTTTTGGGGGTTTGAACACCACCGAAATGAAATAATAATTATGAATGCATTTACTAGCACATGATGTAAGAACTACAGCTAGGGCGTAGTGTGTTTTTGACCGTCTAGAACCCGCTAATGAGAGCTCGCGACGCTTCTCCAGTTGATTGGGTTGCCTGTGGGCTTGCTCACGGTCGAGTAGGCTAAAAGAAAACGAAATTAAATCCTGGCTATACGGCCTTGCGAACGGGTAGCCTACTGAAGAGGATCAAGTCAATAGCTAAGAGCGGCAGAGTGAGATAATTCCTCCAGAGGGACCGACAATAGCAGAGGAACCAACATTAATTAACGAAAACTCGATGTTGGGCCATGTTGAGCACTTGCATGGGGGTGGAGAGAGGTGCGGAATCGAAGAAGACTCTGAGAGTACAGGGGACACATTATTCATGCATTCACTTAGAAGATTTATATAGCGCCCCGTCAAGACTTCTACTCAGAGTCGCTCCAGCCCAGCCAGGCAGCCACGGCTGATTAGATAGGTCTTGATCACAGAGATAATTAATTCTGAACTTGTCCAAGTTAATTGTCAGGGATAATGGAAGTCTTGTTGCAAGCTAAACGCAGAGGTGAATAGGATGCGGCGCAATGGAAGATGGTAGCGTCATCAGACGCATTAAATAAACTGAAAATGATTCGGAGATGGCAAAGTCACTCAAACTTGCAGCTGTGGATGTGAGGACTGAGGACCAAGAGAAAAGTTCTTGATCCGGAGTTCCACTGAGATCACGGAAAGAAGGAGAAATGGTGATTTGGATAAATAATTGGCAGCAATAGCGGCGAGGTTTGGCGTATTGGAAATTTACTCAATGCTTAGCACTGCCTTATGATGGTGAGAATGTGAATCGTAATCGTACACTCGAAATTTCTAAAGCTCTACTCGAAAGCCAAGCGCGGAGCACCGGCTTAGTCATGAGCGCTGCGTTGAGTAAGAAGGGTTGTCTGTGAGAGTAGGCTATAGGGCCTACTCTGTGATGGTCTGGGTCGAGTTACTGTGAAGACAGTGTTACGGAATCAAATTCATGTTCTCAAAACTTCTGAATGGCTACTTAAAGATAATTATAATCGCAGGACAACGGCTTAATCACGAAGATTGCGTTGTGTCTGATCTTCTGATCTCACAGCTTGTATCTCGGATGGCGGCTTGCGCATAAGGCTATAATGGTGCAGACGCCATGGCTAATAGGCATAATAGGCTTACAAAAAGGAACTTCATGTAAAACAGTAAAAATGTAGATATTGTTTTACTAGTGATGATCAACGGGATATTTTTTGCGTGGCGTCAAAATGGAAATACCATAGAAATAGAATTTAACAAAACGCCTTTTTAAAGTTTATTCTTTTTGCCCCTATAGGCCTAAACGTTCAAGAATTTAGTTTTTAGGAAATTTCTCGTGGTCTTCGCTGCTGCCGGGCAAATCCGATGAACATTTGCTCGAGAGTCGTCTGTCCCACCGAATAGTCCTCGATCTCGTGCGTCACCTTCGCCTTCTCCATGATCCCGAAAACTTCAGACCACTTAAAACTCCGCATCTTGATTTGGTAGTTAAGAAGGTTCTCGTGTTGGTCCTTAAGAATGTTCTTTGGGAACGTTTGGCTGATGAAAGATTTCAGCTTATCAATCCGTTCCTGCAGTTCTTCGGGTTTTTCAATGGTGGCTGAGCGTTGAATCTTGATGCTTAGCGAGTATTCATCGCTGAACTTTGTCCTGAGGTGTTGGAGGCTCCCGAGGCAAAGGAAGCGACCGTCGACTAGGATTCCCATCCGAGTACAAATGGCTTCGCATTCTTCCATGCTTCGAACAAAATAGACATCAATTCTGCAGCAACGAAATGCTTGTGTCGAAACAAGTCTAGGCCTATGTAATACTGCATGCAGGTATGTAAGTGATGTTGCCACGTTAGCAATTACAAGAAGTAGGCCTACCGTATAGTCCGTGCAATTGTCCAGATATTTGTGTATTTATAAGCATCGGCGTGTATTTGTGCAGGCCTCTATATCTGTGTACTTATATATGCATGAGCAGACGTATTTATGAACGAAGAGGGTTTGAATAGATATCTTGATGGAACATTTTACACTGTTACTGAATTAAATCTATTCACCCAATTAAAAACGAATGACGAAGGTCGGTCAGTCGACTGATGAGCTTAATTAACTCATTTACTGATATTTTGGTCTTGATTCTGAGCCATGTGAGGTTTTGAATATAGTAGGTCAAGGCCTGAATGTATTCCTACCTGTGTGAGGTGAGTATGATGGTGGCGCCGGTGTTTCTTGCAGCGGCCAGAGTATTCCAGACGTGTCTTCTGGCTTCTGGATCGACGCCCGTTGTCGGTTCATCGAGGAAGACGACCGTCGGATTTCCCATCAACGCAACGGCCACACATAACTTACGCTTGTTGCCACCGCTACATACAACGCAACACAAATTAGAGAGCAAGTTAATAAGACAACGTAAATTAGTTACTGAAGTTCAACACCATCATTTATCGGTCTGATCATTTATCATTACGAATTCGACTTTGAATTCATAGTTTTATTCACCTGAGTTTTCTCGCCTGCTTTCTAGTGTATGGCTTGAGCGTCAGACGTTCAATGAGTCGGTCAATGACCTCTTGTCGGACCTTATCTGGAATTCCGTGTGCGCATGCGTACATCCAGAGCGTCTCGCGAACAGTCAGTTGGTCGATGATGGAGTTAAACTGCGGACAGTAACCGATCTTCTGATGCACATGTGGAAGGTCATCTTCAACGCTTTTCCCAGCGACATAGGCGCTTCCGAAGGATGGTCGGATTTCTCCGGTCAGCATCTTGAAGACGGTCGTCTTTCCGGCTCCGTTGACTCCCAGCAGACCGAAGCATTCCTTCTGAGAGACTCCGATACTCAACTGGTTAACGGCCACAAAGTTTCCATAGAGCTTCGTCAGATCTTGGAGGACGACTGAGTCCGTCTTGACGAGCTTCTCTATTGGATTTGAATGGATGCGTTCTCGCTCGGTTAACACATCCGAGTCCTCACTAGTCTTTCCACCGTCATCAGTGTTCAGCTTGTCGAGCATAGCTTGATTTACTCGACTCGGGATCAACAGGGTGAGCTGACGTAATAACATATATGCTCGGTCATTGCGCAAAATGCGTCCGACGACATCGGTTTCGATGACGTAGAGAATGATGAAGAAAACGATGCCTTGAATGACCATGATGACCAAAGGTCCCCCAACTCCAGGCGAAGTCCACGACAAGTAGTTTTCAGCCATATCGATGCACTGTTCACCGCAGTTGCCTTAAAGTGCAACAGCAGTTCATATGTAAAAGTGCAACGGTGGTTGGTAAATGACATTGTCAACTTATAAACTGCAATCACAAAAAAATAAAGTGCTATGATTGTTTTCGGTTATAATTAAGCTTCTAAACATACAGACCTAGGCCTATATCCTTGCACAGATAAATGCGTACTGCACATACATAAATCATTTGTTCTTTGGGCTAAAGTTGGATCATTCAGTAGGCCCTATGCGTGGATTTTGCTCCTTAAAGAGTTCACTTCAGAAACTCTGCCTGTGTGCATGCACACATAAAAATATGTAAATAAACACCATTGTTAAAGCCTAAAATACAAAAGTCAGTCCTATACAGCACAGCGTATAATGTATAGGGCCTACATAAAATATTATTGTTATTGAACATCAGATGTTTAACTACAATAGCAAGTGTTTCAGGGTTACGGTTGGGCACTGGGCAGGGCTGTATAGCCTACACGTGGGTATTCGCGGGTATACAGCATGTACTCCCCCCCCCAAAAAAAAAATTCGGCATAGTGTAGGCCCTCACTGTAGGGCTACATAGTTTTGAAAAAGAGGGTGCTATCAGGTATACAGCCTATATGCCTGTAACGCCCACCCCCGCGTACACTCCCGGAGTCGCCACTTCCGGTCCAACGTGTGAGAGGGCCGCGTGCGGTTGCAGGTCGTAGTTCAGAGATATAGACGGAGGAAGGGAGGCGGTAGCTTCGGGGTTCGAATCCCGTCGGGTTCGGGATGGCCAGGTATCTCGACCTCTTAGCTCTCCGTATGAAACTGGGGCCTTACTGGCCAGTCTTTCACTCCGGCGTAGGGTTCCGGGGTTGACCGGAAGTGAAAGGTCCTTAGGCCTAGCCCCCGAAGCTCTTCCCAGGCCGATGGCTGAGTGGTAAGGTCTATCCGCGGTGGTACCAAAGGGAAATATTGCTCCTGGGTTCGAACCTGCAACCGGCTTCGGAGATGCCCTGGGCGTCGTTTCTAAACGTTCAATGCGAGCCACGACTTCCGTTAGAGCTTCTCTGACATTATAATGTACTGCAGAGATTTCCTCTCTGACATTATCCCGTACCGAGGCAATCGCCTCCTGTGTATTAATAGCGTTAGCTTGAAAATCCGTTCGGACAGAAGAAATAGCCTCTTCCACATTGCTTTGTACGACAGAGATAGCCTCCTGGGTATCTCTAGCATTTGCCTGCACATCAGTTTTCACTGAGGAAATGGCTTCTTCCACATTAGTCTGCATCGAAGTCATGGCTTCTTGGGAGGACTTAGAATTCGTTTGTATGGCCTCTAGTAAAATGCCTATTTCCAGCGCAGATGGTGGTCTGGAGGGCTGCGAGGGAGTTGATGCTCCGCTTCTATCCATGGCGCTATACAAGTTTTAGCTAAGTCGAATCCTAACGCTAGCAAGAAGTAAATCCGAAGGTTTAATCAATGAATCTTATTATTATCAGAACCATTCAATAATTATTCGCAATGTTAATCAACAGCTTACAGTTTAAAGCAACTGATAATAATATGCAACACAATTCAAACAGACTTCAATCGGAGCAGACAAAATGAATCCCCAATTTTGTACTTAGATGCCAATCTTAATTTCTCTGCCCAAAAGATCAATTTAGTTTTGTATTGAAAACCCCAGCAAAACTGTACCTTCTACTAGAGACACAGGACAAGGCCGACGTTATGCGAGGAAAGGCGCAGATGGAGCGTCGAATCCAAGACGTGCGTCGACGATAAGTGACTCAGAGGATTCCGCAACAATCGACGCTGACAGGACGGTAAGGCCGAGTTGACACGTCGAGAACAGGGAATCCACGAAAAGATATTTAAATAATAGATTGACGCCCATAGGCAAATTGCGCAGAAGATATCGACGACAGAAGAAATTCCGTAAAACCCGAGCGGTTTCGATCCAAACGACAGAAAGATCGAAAACCCGAACGAAAGACTTAACTCCTTTACGAAGATGCGAAACAGAACCACAGCGCTGACGATTCGCTCGTAACACAAAACCGCAATGCAATCGGCTCCTTGCCGTTTTTAGAATTTCCGTACAGAATCCGTGAAGTAAATACGCGACAACGCAACAACTCAGACGACGAATCCAAGCTGACTTAAATAAACTATTATCTTTCTAAAATAATCAAACTCTGATTTTGTAACTTGCTCTCCAGAGCTACACGTCTATCCTCGTCGAAGTCCGTCGTGAATCTGCCTCCGAGCAGCGCGTTTCTCTTATATAACCTTCCTAGGGGTGACGCTTGCGCATGCGCACAAGAAGACCGCCTCACGTGCCTCGTGTTGCCTCCCTGTCTCAGGTCACGTCGACAGCGAGTGCACCGATTCAACCTTTCAGTTCAACACACGAAGGCCTTAATGGAAAACTTCCAATGCGCAGTCAAACCGTGTGACAGCGATTTCAAATATCGACGTACACAGACCACAGGCAGACATGTCCTTCTTTGTCCGTTTCTATGGTACAGCGACGTTTGCGTCGGTATCACTGCCTGTACGCTCGATTGCATCGGTCGGTGATATTCTTCTGGCCGTCGCTCCATGCCCTCGCGTTTGTCCTTCTCTATCTGTTTCAATGTATTAGCGACTACTGCCTCTGCCTCGCTGCGTGGATGCGCGACGACTCAATCGGCCTCCCCTCCTCCTTTTGGCCGTCGCTGCATACGAACCGCCAAAGGCCAATACCGTGAGAGAATCACACGAATACGGATCAACAAAACTAGTCACGGCAGCTGCAGCGACCTGCCTACGTCAGAGAACGCTCCCATTCGCGTCAAAATCGAAATCAACATTAAAATCTAGGTCACCAATATTATCTAGGTCACCGAGTGCAGCTCAGAAATTAATAATTTTATAATATATATCTAATTAATGGACCCCGAAAATACCATGCAGAATTCAAGAAAATAATGATATAATATAATATAGAAACCAAAAATACGTGGCGGCTGGTTATACCGGTCGCCACAATTTCACCGGCCATCTCTGAATTTCTGGCTCTATTTAATTGGACAAACAGAGCCTGAAATTGTCGGTAAGGTTATATGTCTGTTCCGACTGTTACAGCAAAAGTTTTAAACATTAAATGCATAAATCAACAATATGCCATGCACAATCGTAACAGCGGCGGCACAAGCGTTGAGCAATAATCGGTTCACCCGATTCATAGTTTAGTCTAGAGTGTCAATAAAAGGTCTGAATTTATATAGCTCCATATGCGATTATATAGACTAGATCTATCACAAATTTCTTTCGTTCAGTGTTATGCAGAGAGAGATCTATAGCAAACCAAGACATAATTTACAGACAGCAGCTTAATCTTGACCCTAGAGGTCATGAATATTATTACCAGCCTATCCATAGGCCTATAACGGCGTGTAATATCCACAAGGTCTCTAGCTTATCATGTGGTAAAACCTTACCAAACATTTCGCCAAACCTCTGATTAACGCCCAATTACAATTTATTCTATTCTCTTATAACGGCCTTTAACACCATAGCCTAAAATAGCACACAGCTAACTCACAATTTTTACAGCTACATGTCTGCTAATTATCAAGATTTACCACAGAAAACTTGCATAACTCCAATTTAACAGTAGGCCTAGGCCTCTCATAACAATAGCAACTATTAATAGGCCTACTAGTAATATTGCCCTTTCCGTCCAAGTCTATAACTAACCATACTTAATTATTATAAGGTAAATGGCAAGAGCAGCAATTAAATTATGCAGCCTTTAAACCTACTCACATCCTAATTAATCCTAATTATTAGTATACGACAGCAGTATATATGAATATATTTTATGCAGGCGCATCAAATTAAGCAGCTCAGATACGAGACTATAGTATTAATAGTAAAACATAGGCCTACATAACAGCAGGGATAATTATTATTACGCTACGCAACAATAGGTCTACATTCTTATCGTGGCTTATGACAGTCTCAGATGGCCTACTTTTATTTAATATACAACAGCCAATGCGCAACAAACTTAGTATAACAGGCCTTACTTGAGTCAAAATAACATGGGCTACTGCAATAGCGTAAATATCTATAATTATTATAGGCTATATATATCATAGGCCTATGCAAGAAATTCTCTAAGGTCCATCCGATTTTTAAAATGCGGCTGCAAACTAAACATAAATTCATAGGCCAATTTAGTCTATCTTTAGTCCACAGTTCGCTTAGCATGAATATTATCGTACTTATACTCATCCTTCGTTCGGTCTATCACTGCGTATGCTTAAAACCGGCCACACACGCGTGGGAAAATGATCAATAAATTTATCGTCTCTATGATGCGTCTCTCGCCAGCGCTGCCTCCCCCGCTATGTCGGTACACGGCAGGCGTGAGAGAAATCAGCGCTACCCAAGGCTGACATCATTATAATCACACGTGCAGTGACGACCTACAGGTCATGCTGGCCTGCCAAAATTAGGCCTAATAAACGCTCATAAAATTAGGATATCCATTGATCCGTAACTGAGCTAAAAATATTAATAATAATAATATACATACAGATTTACACGTAGGCCTACTATTAAATCCTCTGCATGATTACATGACAATCAAGACGGACGCTGACTCTTCTGTCCATCATTCATTCATCTGACTACAGGAACACCCTGCAAAGTCTAATCGAAAGCGGGTCGACACTGAATACGTCGGCCGTCTTTGATGTGTCGGTAACCAAGCCAACTCCCCCTCGCCGACTGCAATCGAATCTGCAGAGGCGTGGAAAATCGTTAGGCCACTCACCAAAATAGAATCTTATTTTCACACGACAACTAATTATGTGTAAATGCAGATACCGCGTCAAACATAAGCGAGCGCTAAATAAACGTGCACTCATTGACGCGTACACATTAAAGTCGTATAACCATAATATAGGCCTATATATACACACGAGTCCATAAGCAAACTGAAAATTAGGTCGTTCCTGTATCGTATTAAAACCCTTGCAGACCGATTGATAATAATATTAATATTGAATTCAAATGCATCCTGCGGAATTATAGGCTACCAGTTCTACAGTTAATAATATAATAATAATATAAAACACTAGGCTAATGCTTCGGCCGCATTATTATTATTCTAAGCCGTGCATCCCATTAGGCCGAACTACAAAATTAATGTAAACATTGCACGGCGGAGTAATTGAACAGTGAGGTAATTTACCTACAGCAAGCCTAAATTTACATATTATTATCATCTATGTCTTAGATATTAATAAAACCGGTAGGCCTACAAAAAGAGAATATATATTTATAATCAACCTGAGCTAATACAATTTTTATGTAGGGCTGCGGCCGATCAGCTACACAAAATTATATATAGCCTATCCATTCCAGCTTATCTATGCTAATCCTTATTATTATTTCTGAACTAGAAACATGTGTATATATAGGCCTATGCAGATCAAAGCCATTCAAGCCTGTTATATTATTATAAACATCTTCGTCTAAAAATTATATGAGCTCATCAGCCGTTAATCACAGTATTTTATTATCATCTATAGGCCTACCTTAAGCCTACAATTTTAATATTATAATCGCGTGTACTATTTATATGGCGCCTGGCGTTATGTACATTAATATAATTACAATAGCTGAGCAAAGCAGAATATATAGGTCACTCCAACAAAACAGGACCTATTATAGGCCCATGTCTCAACATTATCAATGCAAACTATATATGTAATTATATCGCTGCGAGTGCTACAATATGACACTAAGGGCCTCTAGAATTTTTATATAGCGCCATTTTAAATCATCAATAATGCCTCTATCATTTATTATTATATATCTGCTATGCTCACGACTAATTAAAAATCTTATGTAGCCCTACTGCTGCATCACATTTAACTGAGTGAATCTGTTATTATTATTCTTAAACAAATTAATTAATCATACTACAGGTATATATATATAGGCAGCAACATAGGCCTAATGTAAATCTTGCCTCACAATATCTCAATATCAGCCTATCAGGAAAACAGGCCTACCATTATTATTACCATCACAGCTAATTAAAATTGAGCGACCGTAGTCATTCTAATATATACCTTGGGTCGGAAAATCATTTATATGGCGCTGACTAATTTATATGGCGCCACACAATATTAACAGTCTGTATAACTGTCTACAGCACAATACTACAACTGTCCATCGGTGAAATATGCAATGCAATATAATTATTAATCTTCACAATACAACACACAGTTCAGTCACCCTGCAATGCAACATTACAGTTTTTACACCGTAACCACCACATGTAAAGCCATTACATGTAAAAATAACTCATTTCCATCAGAATCAAACTGAAAATTGTTACAGATGTTCCTGCATTCAGATAATCCCCGCAAATTAAGCGGTCATCAACCAAGGTCACCAGTTGACCTTCAGTTCTATCCATCGGGTAGTGGGCAAGACTTCAACCGGGGAGCTTTGTCACTCATAGTGAACCAGCGGCGTCCCTCCGGTTGTGCGTACTGTTCCCACCGATCCACCTGGTCTCTGATATGATCTGGGGTGGGCGCGCGTACGGCGAACACACGACCAGTGCTAGGGTTGTCCTGATTATCGCCCACCGGTCGATCGGGATTGTCGCCAGGTGGATTCTGTTGCTGCTGCCGAAGTGGACATCTGCTTAGCAAGTGCGAGCTAGAGTCGCAGTAGAAACAGCGCCGACCCTCTCTTGGCGAATTCCGACCAACGTTAGGATTGTCGGGATTATCGCCCCCAGCCTGACCAAGATTGTCGCCAGGTGGATTCTGCTGCCGTTGTCGGAATGGACAGTCCCGCGCGACATGATTTGTAATCCGGTGACATTCGTAACATCTTCGCTCTGATCGTCCAACTTCCGGTCCCGCCGCCTGTCGGTACCAGCAGACGGAGCTCCAATGGCCTGTTCTATTACAGATCGAACAGCGTTGGTTATTCCGCCAGTTATTTCCGTTACCGTTCGACCAACCATTTCCGTTTGAACCGTTCTGATCTCTCCACGACCCGCGAATATTGTCTCTGTATTGAGGCGCCGACACCGGTTGTCGCTCCATTTGTCTCTTCATTTGCTCCACCTCACGTTTCAAGTTCATTACTAGGTCCATCGGATCCTCTTCTTTAACTGCATAGACACGCCCAGGTCGTCGTTCTTGTTGCTCATGGCCACCGACTTCCGCTTTCTGATAGCCGTCCAATCGCATAGCTACCTTGTACGCTTCGTCGAGAGATTTCGGTTCCCGCTCGCGGATCTTCAGAGCGAGATTTCGGTCTCTCAAGGCATCCACGAATGCCCGAATAGCAATGGCTTCACTATGGGCGGTCGACACACCAGGATATGCTCGCGACGACAGAATCCTGATATCATCAACCAAAACTCCCAGGTCTTCCTCAGCTTTCTGCTTCCGGGTGCTGAGCTGCGTTTGAAACAGGGCCTGCTGCTCAGCGGTACCGTACCGTTCCCGAAGTCGCCGAACCAAAGCCGTCCAAGTATCCACGTTCGACTCGCTCAGCAAATGGGTCGCCGGTTCGACTAAGGAGACGACCAGTTGATTAAATTTCTCCTCGTCCGACCAGTCATTGTTCCTTGCGCATACCGCAAATTTGCGCAAAAAGACTTCCACATCCGTCCTTCCGCTGTACGATCCAAGTTTCGTGTATTGCCTTTGTTTAGGAGGCGCAGCCGACGACGGTTTGACCTCAGCCACTTTATTGATCGTTGACGCAGTTGCTTCCGGTTCCTTTCTCGTTCCCACAATGCTACTCGTCGGAAGTTCCCAGTCGCCTGTTGTCTGTGTCGCCACTGATGTCATAGGGACTGTTTTGGCGGGGCCGACGGAAGCGTTGACAGGCGCCAGTACCTTCGTCTCATTTACCGCCGACATCGCCGCTTTATTGTCGTCGGTTGTTTCACCTTTATTCAGATACATCGGTTTCAGAAGCGCTTGACGAGGCAGTTCGACGTCACGACTAAATCCAAAATTCTGAGCGCCGAGGCATGAGTTCATCCTCGCCGACTCCACGACGGTTGGCCACCGAGGAAAGGCGACGTCGCTGGTACGAGGCGGATTGAGACAGCGAAGCGGATCGAGCCACACCCGGTTGTCGATGCTGTTGTAGAGCGCGTTCGGAGCGTAGTTCGGAGCGTAGTTCGGAGCGTAGTTCGGAGCAGCCATCCATGACACGTATGGATGCTCAGGGTGTGCGCTCGGTTGCATCCAGTCACCCGCTGTAGTTGCCACTGGACCAGGTCGAAGATCGGGTCGAAGGTCGGGTCGAGCGTAGTCTCGACCAACCATGGTCGAAGTAACCAGCCCATCGTAGTTGGGCACGGAGTGATAGGTCGGCATTCCCGACGTTGATTGGAAAGCGTCGACCCGATTTGCCATCATTTCCGTTCTTGGCTGATCCGCATGCACGAACGATTCATGCTTCCTCCATTGCGGATCAGGTCGAGGATAATCCACGTGAGAGGGCGAAGAAGAGGCCAAAGGAACTGGGTTGACCTTATCACCCCCCTCCCACAATTTATGATCAATCGATTTATTTATTTCAAAATTTCTAAACTCCGATTGCTGTGCTGTTTGCATTCTTTTATCAATTATTTTCACAGTTTTAGGTCTAGATCCCATTATTTTGCTAACTTCAATGTCTATGCTACCATCATCAGACATAATCTCTACATTATCAGAAAATTCCCTTTCCTTCCTTCTTTCAAAAGATAATGCAGTTTCTCTTCTTTCGGCATTTTCCGTTTCCTCTTCCTCGTCAAAATCTCTAGAACTAATTCGACCCCACTGACTGGGACCAATTGTAACGCCCACCCCCGCGTACACTCCCGGAGTCGCCACTTCCGGTCCAACGTGTGAGAGGGCCGCGTGCGGTTGCAGGTCGTAGTTCAGAGATATAGACGGAGGAAGGGAGGCGGTAGCTTCGGGGTTCGAATCCCGTCGGGTTCGGGATGGCCAGGTATCTCGACCTCTTAGCTCTCCGTATGAAACTGGGGCCTTACTGGCCAGTCTTTCACTCCGGCGTAGGGTTCCGGGGTTGACCGGAAGTGAAAGGTCCTTAGGCCTAGCCCCCGAAGCTCTTCCCAGGCCGATGGCTGAGTGGTAAGGTCTATCCGCGGTGGTACCAAAGGGAAATATTGCTCCTGGGTTCGAACCTGCAACCGGCTTCGGAGATGCCCTGGGCGTCGTTTCTAAACGTTCAATGCGAGCCACGACTTCCGTTAGAGCTTCTCTGACATTATAATGTACTGCAGAGATTTCCTCTCTGACATTATCCCGTACCGAGGCAATCGCCTCCTGTGTATTAATAGCGTTAGCTTGAAAATCCGTTCGGACAGAAGAAATAGCCTCTTCCACATTGCTTTGTACGACAGAGATAGCCTCCTGGGTATCTCTAGCATTTGCCTGCACATCAGTTTTCACTGAGGAAATGGCTTCTTCCACATTAGTCTGCATCGAAGTCATGGCTTCTTGGGAGGACTTAGAATTCGTTTGTATGGCCTCTAGTAAAATGCCTATTTCCAGCGCAGATGGTGGTCTGGAGGGCTGCGAGGGAGTTGATGCTCCGCTTCTATCCATGGCGCTATACAAGTTTTAGCTAAGTCGAATCCTAACGCTAGCAAGAAGTAAATCCGAAGGTTTAATCAATGAATCTTATTATTATCAGAACCATTCAATAATTATTCGCAATGTTAATCAACAGCTTACAGTTTAAAGCAACTGATAATAATATGCAACACAATTCAAACAGACTTCAATCGGAGCAGACAAAATGAATCCCCAATTTTGTACTTAGATGCCAATCTTAATTTCTCTGCCCAAAAGATCAATTTAGTTTTGTATTGAAAACCCCAGCAAAACTGTACCTTCTACTAGAGACACAGGACAAGGCCGACGTTATGCGAGGAAAGGCGCAGATGGAGCGTCGAATCCAAGACGTGCGTCGACGATAAGTGACTCAGAGGATTCCGCAACAATCGACGCTGACAGGACGGTAAGGCCGAGTTGACACGTCGAGAACAGGGAATCCACGAAAAGATATTTAAATAATAGATTGACGCCCATAGGCAAATTGCGCAGAAGATATCGACGACAGAAGAAATTCCGTAAAACCCGAGCGGTTTCGATCCAAACGACAGAAAGATCGAAAACCCGAACGAAAGACTTAACTCCTTTACGAAGATGCGAAACAGAACCACAGCGCTGACGATTCGCTCGTAACACAAAACCGCAATGCAATCGGCTCCTTGCCGTTTTTAGAATTTCCGTACAGAATCCGTGAAGTAAATACGCGACAACGCAACAACTCAGACGACGAATCCAAGCTGACTTAAATAAACTATTATCTTTCTAAAATAATCAAACTCTGATTTTGTAACTTGCTCTCCAGAGCTACACGTCTATCCTCGTCGAAGTCCGTCGTGAATCTGCCTCCGAGCAGCGCGTTTCTCTTATATAACCTTCCTAGGGGTGACGCTTGCGCATGCGCACAAGAAGACCGCCTCACGTGCCTCGTGTTGCCTCCCTGTCTCAGGTCACGTCGACAGCGAGTGCACCGATTCAACCTTTCAGTTCAACACACGAAGGCCTTAATGGAAAACTTCCAATGCGCAGTCAAACCGTGTGACAGCGATTTCAAATATCGACGTACACAGACCACAGGCAGACATGTCCTTCTTTGTCCGTTTCTATGGTACAGCGACGTTTGCGTCGGTATCACTGCCTGTACGCTCGATTGCATCGGTCGGTGATATTCTTCTGGCCGTCGCTCCATGCCCTCGCGTTTGTCCTTCTCTATCTGTTTCAATGTATTAGCGACTACTGCCTCTGCCTCGCTGCGTGGATGCGCGACGACTCAATCGGCCTCCCCTCCTCCTTTTGGCCGTCGCTGCATACGAACCGCCAAAGGCCAATACCGTGAGAGAATCACACGAATACGGATCAACAAAACTAGTCACGGCAGCTGCAGCGACCTGCCTACGTCAGAGAACGCTCCCATTCGCGTCAAAATCGAAATCAACATTAAAATCTAGGTCACCAATATTATCTAGGTCACCGAGTGCAGCTCAGAAATTAATAATTTTATAATATATATCTAATTAATGGACCCCGAAAATACCATGCAGAATTCAAGAAAATAATGATATAATATAATATAGAAACCAAAAATACGTGGCGGCTGGTTATACCGGTCGCCACATGCCTACTCACCTCACAAGGAGTAGGCCTAGGCCAAACAAAATTCGATGACTGAAAAAGAAGTCATCAGAAATTCGATGACTAAAATGACAAAGGGATGTCGAATCAGAAATTTCGTCAAAAAAGTCGACTTTGCGGCCGTAGGCCTACGTGTAGCCTACTCACTTCAAAATTTACCAGTAGGACTATTATGCACAACCACGGGGATGGGGTAATTTCTAGAGCGCCACTCAGATATATTCAGAGGCGTTCCCAACTCAAATCAGCAACAAGACTTCAGGCCTTTATTCGTAACGGGGTGGGGAGGAAGCTTAAGCTGCAGTTCGTATACGGAAGATATTTCCAGCCGACATATTAAGCAAAAAGCTTCTGGAATGAACGGCGAACAGTAGCACCGCGCATGCGCATGCAGATAGCGCCCACTAGCGGCCGAGCGGAGAGTGGAGTGAGGAGAAGAGACTGAGGACACTGGAGGTGATTTATTCGTACCCGTCGCCGTTAAATTTCAGGCGCATTAACTGATGAATAATTATTACAACCAGAATAGAATACCGATTATTGATGAATGTTTGTCCTCTATTAAGTGTGGATATTTCCTAACAATGCATTGTGAATGAATTTGCCAAGTAAAAACTGCGCGCAATTCCTCTATTTCCATTTCTTTCCATAGCCATCTGCAAATTGAAAACAAGGCCTGTTGCTGTTTGATGACACTGCCATAAAAATTATTAGTGTCGCCCTTCTTTATCCAGGCCTGAGACTGGCACTGGCGCAGTGGAAGTTTACAACTACACAAATTCATTTTCAACTGCATATTTTACGTAGAACTGCACGTTAAAAAGTCCTGGCATGCAGATAACCTACATTGACACCAATAAGATTGTAGGACATTATCCCCTGGACAATACCCCCACATGGACATTATCCCCCCGAGCATTATCCCCCTGGACAATATCCCCCATGGACAGTATCCCCATAGACATTATCCTCTGGACAATATCACCCATGGACATTATCCCCTGTACAATGTCCTCCCATGGACAATATCCCACATGGACATTATCCCCCATGGACAATATCCGCCATGGACAATATCCCACATGGACATTATCCCCCATGGACATTATCCCCCATGGACAATATCCCACATGGACATTATCCCCCATGGACATTATCCCCCATGGACATTATCCCCCGGACAAAAGTCCATAGACAGTAAGAGATTTAGCGGTCTTTAAATACTTAGCGAAACATATTCACCTAAGCAACACGAATGCGAATCACCGCGACGTTTCACAGCTGCGCAGAAATCGACGAGTTTTGCTCCGTTGATTATTTGGCTGCAGACTCTTTGGTTTCGGTAGTTTTTTTCAATGTTCTGAAGAACCGCATTGAAGCCGTAACAGGGAAGGAAGACGTAGAATATCCAGTCCACGGCTTGCCATGAACCTTCACGTGATACCATATGCAATATTGCCACGACGAAAGGCACCACTATCCCTGAAAGACAACCAGAGGTTGGCTGTAGCGGTGTTGCCTTTGCGCAGATTCTCTGATTCCATCAGTTGATGTCGCAGAGTTGCAGCTGAAAGCTATTGACTTCCGATCAAACCTACCGCTAGATGCCATTAGGAGCGGGCGAAGTTTTTTATGTAGGCCCTAGCAGAATCCCTGAGGGCAGCTGTAGCCTGAAATTAGGATTCTCAACTCCAGAGTCTCAACTACAGAGTCGATTGAAGGCTGCTGCAATTTCAGTCTTAGCCTATAACTACGATTAAAGTTTTTTTTTAAAATTTATAAATGGAAAATTAAAATGCCTACACTAGCACACTGCCCAATAATGACGTAGGAATCGAGCTTGACCTCGAATTATAGCCGCTTCATTTAAAATAATAATACATTGATTGCTTTAATAATATATTAAAGGAGCGATAGGCCTACTGTTGCTATGCAGCTCAGAAGGAGTCGAGAAAAGTATGATTGATGTAGTGTAAGTTGTGTAACTCCATGATACCTGTGATGTTGCAGATGAAAAAGAGCCAACCGAATCCGGATGATATTTCTCCGAAGAGGAACGACATGATGTAGATGAAGGGCAACATGGAGAAACCGCAAAGCACGAAAGCAATGAAGATCACCCTACAATTAATACACACCAGCATCGAACAACCATTATTATTATTATCGGTGTCAATAGATTTAACAAGACCTTTCGCAAAAATAATTCGCAGTCTCATCCATGAAACAGTCGATAATAGCCTAATTAAAGTTTGACGTATTCCTGGCCGCTTATTTATAAAATGTACATGCCAGCTGCAACCATAGGTTTTAAGCCAATCACAAGTCATGAGGCTGAATGGACTTTAAACCCGGTGGAGGAATACGGCCTATCTCTTGGGATGACCCTACGACTCTACGGCGAGGCGATTCACCCTCGAGGGCGGAAGTACGAGTTACTTCTGGCCCGACAAAGGGGCTAGTCGCTACAGTTCTCCTTCTTCTCCTTCTTCCTTTTCGTCGTCTTTTTCTTCTTCTTCCTTTTCCTCCTTCTCCACCTCCTCCTTCTCCTTCTCCACCTCCTCCTCCTTCTCCACCTCCTCCTTCCTCTTCCTCTTCCTCTTCCTCTTCCTCTTCCTCTTCCTCTTCCTCTTCCTCTTCCTCTTCCTCTTCCTCTTCCTCTTCCTCTTCCTCTTCCTCTTCCTCTTCCTCTTCCTCTTCCTCTTCCTCTTCCTCTTCCTCTTCCTCTTCCTCTTCCTCTTCCTCTTCCTCTTCCTCTTCCTCTTCCTCTTCCTCTTCCTCTTCCTCTTCCTCTTCCTCTTCCTCTTCCTCTTCCTCTTCCTCTTCCTCTTCCTCTTCCTCTTCCTCTTCCTCTTCCTCTTCCTCTTCCTCTTCCTCTTCCTCTTCCTCTTCCTCTTCCTCTTCCTCTTCCTCTTCCTCTTCCTCTTCCTCTTCCTCTTCCTCTTCCTCTTCTTCTTCTTCTTCTTCTTCTTCTTCTTCTTCTTCTTCTTCTTCTTCTTCTTCTTCTTCTTCTTCTTCTTCTTCTTCTTCTTCTTCTTCTTCTTCTTCTTCTTCTTCTTCTTCTTCTTCTTCTTCTTCTTCTGCTGCTCCACGTACCTCTAATTAATTACCTTCTCGTTTTTCACCTACTTTAACTTCTCAGTCAGCGTACAATCGTCACTGTTCTTTCTGTTCTTATTCTCTTCGATTTGCTCATAATTTTTCAGGTTTCTTGTCCTTCCATTTGCACGCGCATGGTTAGCCTGCAAAATAAATTAGATGTACATGCATTGTATATAATACGCTCACGTCTTTAGACAATTTACAGGTATGCCCACCAAGAATTTTGCGAGTAGCCATCGATGCGAAATCCCAGAATGACGATTACGATGAGAATGCACAGAACGAGGTAAGTGACGTAATCCCAAATAAATGTTCCGAGCCAGAAATTACGCTGACTGACTCCACTCACGAGTTGAATGTGCTTGGCTCCAGACTTTCGTTCTTTTACCAGAAAGAGCATAAACGTTGGAAATAGAAAGATCAATCCATACAACACCATGAAGGAGAAAATGAGTTCGCTTTTGTTAACCCTACGGATGTTTTCCACGGCCTGTTCCGAGGACTTCTTTGGCAGTGGATGGTTGATGGTTTCAATCTGGTAGTCTTTGTTTCCATAGCATTGCATCAAAGTGTTTCCCAGATAGGATAAGGAGATGGCGATCGCGTGGTAGGCTTGGTTGTTGAAGAATCCAGTGATGTTCAATTTTCCATCTGACCCTTCTTCTATAGTTGCGCCGATCTGGTAATTCCAGTTGTATTTCTCTTTGTGATCTCTCCCGATACCTATCAAGTAGTCATCCAGTGTGAAGTTGCCCGACTCGGAGTTGATTAATACAGTATCACCATTGCTCTGCATCAAAATACTAGTTCTGTAGCAAGTGGACAGCTTCAGAGCGTTGGCGATTGTGTTTGGAACCTCGTATGGTATGATTGAACTCTTGAACTGGTTTAGGTTAAGGGTCAGAGGTTTGAAATGGTCGTTTCTTGGCAGACTCCGATGAGTCATGCATGCGACTACCGTAAAAAATACCGGAATCAGAATCTGGCCCAATGCGATCTCGTAGCTTCTTATGGAATGAATTAATCGCTTGTACAACATGGCGCGTAGCTGGAGATTCTGGCGTCTCCATCCGGTTTCATTCTTGTACAGCACAACATCGTCTGAAATTAAATGGAAAGTGTTCTAGTACAATGCGACGGTGGTAACTGCAGTACTGGCCTACTCCAGCAAATGCTTGCCATGTTGCGTTGCGCAATTCGATTATTTTAGTCCGAATCATCTTAATACAGGGCCTAAAATAATGTGTTTGCTGACATGAAGGTTTGCTTGAAGGTCTGGTTTGCAGCTGACTAGTCTAAAACGTAAATTGTGTGTTGTTAATTTGCGAAAAATTGACTCAAGGAAGCTATAGCCTAGTACAATGTCAGTGGCGTAGCCAGGAATTTCTGATGAGGGTTGTTATGGCCGGATGGTTGTTTTTTCTTGTATAATTGGACAATTAACCTTTGAAAAAGTTTTTCATATGCCAATCGGAGGTTTAACCCCAACCCTATTTGTTACGCCACTGCACCATATACACATGATTAGCCAGAAATTTCTGATGGGGGGGGGGTGTTATGGCCGGATGGTTGTATTTTCTTGTACAATTGGACAAATAACCTTTAAAAAACGTTTTTCCTATGCCAATCGGAGGTTTAACCCCAACCCTCTTGGTTACGCCACTGCACCATGTACACATGATTACATCATGGTGCCTAAAAACTTACTTGATGGTTCAAGCACAGGTTACCAGCTTAAAGAAGAGTTTTGGAAAATTATGACATGTATGAGTATTGAGTAGACCCATTTAAGACTGATGGCAAAGTATTTCCTTCGGTTATGAAACATAAAATTGGACCGCAATGATGATGATGATGATGATGATAATGATGATGATGATTATGCGGCCCGCGAACACCACCTGGAAATGCTATCATGGTACTTAAGCCTGGTTTTGCCAGATCACCACACTTTTATTTTGTATGTTGCGGCCTGCCAACCATTGTAAATTACAAAAATGTGGCCCACATGATGACTTAATTGAGTTTGAGACCACTGATCTAGATGCACAATTGCACAATGCACATACATGTATGGACTGGCTTAGAGGAGTAGGCTAGGTTGTTAATTATGTCCAATGTTTTATCTATGTATCATCTTTGTATGTATGTGTGTGAGAGCTGAGGTGTTGACACAAAAAATTATTAGCAATCTACCAAACAGTGGAAACGTCCATTCATTGGTTGGGTATACGTACTTCATGCCTTTGGTTTTAGCAAGGTCTTGATTCTCTTGAATCGCTCTAATGGCCACCAGTAAAAAAATAAAAGAAAGAACTTAACGCGAAGTGTTTTCGAGAAGCTTTGCGTCGGTCGCTATGCTCGTTCTTGGTCCGCCTTCCAGCGTAGACAACTCCGTTACTCTGTGTTCAAAATAACACACGTGGATAGTTTTAACAATAGCAGCACTGGAACTTTCTCGAGAAACAATCGCGATAACTAGACCTATGTCCGTTGAAACTCGGTTTGAATGATGCATACAGACAAATATTTAACAGGTGCAGGCTGTTAAAGGCATCGCATTCTGGTCACTTTGATCTGAGTTAGTTGCTCTATATAAAATTTCCTAAATAATAATTGTTTGGATTCCATTAAAAAGCGACTTTAGACTTTAGAATATATATCGTAAATCGGCAATAAAACTAACAGTTTATAGGTTGAGAATGACACAATGCTTACTCTGCAGAGACTGACCTGAGAAAGACGTCTTCCATTGTCGTGACCGAGACTCCGAAACTCTTGATACCGAGGGTTTCACCATCTGTCTCAAGAGTCTTAAAAAGTCTCTCAAATTGTGAGGATTGGTTACTCGGCAGAAGGAACGTAACCTCCTCAGCCTCATTGCTAACCATCTGAGCCATGGGAATTTGAGACTTTATGACATCCTTGAGGTGATCCACATCGCAAGTGGGCGTCTTAACTATCGTCAGGTGATATCCAACGCCTTCAGAAATAATTCAATGTAGTTCATTGTAATTAGCAGCAGCTGCACCTACCTGGCTTATTAGCAAGAATAGATTGTCAATAATAGTGCCTATAATTATTTTGAATATCAAATATTTTATAATTCATGTGTGGATAATATTGTGTAGTTTTCCCCAGAAGCGTCTAGATCAAGTCCAAAATTAGCAAACGAACCCAACATTTCACAAAATTCATCAACAGTGACAGACCAGAAGAGGAACGCGTTAAAAATCCAATGAGGACGAGGTCGATTGTGATGCTGGTGTTACTGGTGGTGGTGGTGGTGACGGTGGTGGTGGTGGTGGTGACGGTGGTGGTGGTAGTGGTGGCCCTGGTGGGGTGGTCAATACGATGAAGATACACAACAGTTACATTAATCGACAGATGACTAACGACAGCTGAGAATTTTTTACCGTATTTGTTTTTGAGGAACATTGGTGTTCCGTAGCACTGTATCTCTCCGTTGGACATGATGGCTATGCGGTCTCCCAGTATATCGGCTTCATCCATGTAATGCGTTGATAGAATAATCGTCCGGTCCTTTCTCTGGCTTTGCAGGATGTCCCATGTCTGTCTGCGTGACTCTGGGTCCATGCCAGACGTCGGCTCATCCAGAATCAAGATCTCAAATAATTGAAAACAAACTACATTGTGTTTTGTGGTATAAGAAAAAAGGCACCCCTCAAAACTTTTTTCTTTTTAACCGCCCCGATGTAAGCTTACATATGATCCCCCATGGACCTACACCTTAATTACTAAAATAAAAACATCTGGAACGGCACCTAGTCGTCGTTGAAATCTGTGCAGGAAAAGAGCCGCGGAATGCCAACGCATTATTATTATTATTATTATTATTATTATTATTTTTATTATTATTATTATTATTATATCCTTTTAATATTTCCGACAAACAACATCAGACACATAAAGAACAATAAACAACAGAAGCGGTAGTCATTGTTCTAAATGATGATAAAAGTTATTAGCTCTCCTCTGGGTCTGACTCGGCTAAAGTGCCTCGAAAGGCCACCGAGTTGAAGCGCTGGACAGTAATATTATTATTATTATTATTATTATTATTATCATTATTATTATTATTATTTAATATCTTCAAGAAAACACATCAACAACAGGAAACACACAAAAAAAACAGAAAAGCTACAGCTACAGTCACACGTCTTCCGGCCTCGGCTCAGCCAAAGTGCCTTATTATTATTATTATTATTATTATTATTATTATTATTATTATTATTATTATTATTATTATTATTATAGAATCAATCATAACTAGTTAATTAATAGCTAGCGGATGATGAGTGTCAAGAAGGATGCGTCATCGCATTCACAGCTCGGGAAGCAGTGGCAATGTTCCGGAGAGGCAGATGGCATTCCCTCGTTGTAGAGCCACCGAGATCCGCTGGAACAGATATGATGTCTCCATTGGGTCGTGGGTTGCGGTAGATATCCGTCTCCCCAACTCGGAAATGAATTGCTGTCCTTCAGAACACCAAGCTCCGCCGGTCTCCAGGGCGACGGCCACAAAAGCGTGGGTTCTGGTGATGGTGGCATATTTGATCGACTTTGACGTCGCTGCTCGTTCGGCGGCTACGCCAGCTTCGAAGGATGTATGTGGAAGATGGGACTTGGCGTAAGTGTCGGGCACTGTCACATCCCATGCCAATAATATTATTATTATTATTATTATTATTATTATTATTATTATTATTATTATTATTATCATTATCATTATCATTATCATTATCATTATCATTATTATTATTACCGTCATGCTATTGTTATTTGAAAGGTTACCCCTGTTCCAAATCGGGCGTCGGGTTAACGCTATATTATTATTTTTTTTTTTTTTACCCGAGGTATTTATGATCCCTCAGGATTTATGAATCTAATCTATGTAGTTAGTGGTCCTCGTCCTCGGTGCGTTGTGCGAACGTGCCTCTAAATGCAACTGCATTAAATCTTTCTGTGCAAATGGATAACCGCTGGAATAAGTGCACGGTCTCCAAAGGGTCACCTGAGATGGCGGTCATTCTGCGCCCCAACTCTACCAAGAACTCTCAGCCTGCAAGGTTGATGGGGCCAAGCGATTCTACAGCCACCGGAACAAACTCGTGAGTGGCAGGGAGTGATGAATATTTGGTCTGCTTCCTGTCCGCAGCATGTTCAGCCGCACCTCCTGGCACTGATGACGTCAAATGGACGTAGGAGACAGCGCAAGTGTGAATGGTAGTCGCGTCCCAAGCAACGTACTTGCCCCTAGCCCACGGGACCAACGTGGCCCCATCTGGTCTCTTTCCGTCACTCCGAATCAGGCACGGTGGCTCCTTCGAACTTGGGATGTCTGCTTTTGTAAGAGCTCTCCATATGATGTCGTTCAGTGCGAAATGGCGCGCTGCTCTTCCTGTCGATCGCCTGCAGACCAACCCATGATGACCTCCTGGATCCACGACTTCTCCGCACTGGTGGCATTGATGCGGAGAGCAGAGGTCCAGCCCCAGCCGAAGGCCTATCGCCACCCTCACAGCCTCGTTGCTCAGACCCAATCCGCAGGAGATCACTGGTACGGTCAGAAGCCAATCTCCGGCATGGGGCGATGTAACTGCGCCCAGCCTCGCACGGTTGAGTGGGTCATTGTTGGAAGACCACACTGCCGCCTTATCCATATTTATGAGGGGTCTGTCCCACACCTTTTGACAGGTCAAGGTTGGCTCAAGTCCACACGGTAACGTTGTTTTGCGGGACTTCATGACTTCTTCCCAGAAGGCATCGCTCCACTTCTCCGAGTCGAGCACGGTTGCAACGAGCGACTTGGTCGACGCAGCTGACGCTAAGTAAGCTGAAGATGCCAGCATCGACACAAGTCTGACCCCGATTCCTCCGTCTTTGATCGGAAGCGTAGCCTGCTTCCATTGAACGTCGCTGAGCCTGATGATCTATTATTATTATTATTATTATTATTATTATTATTATTAATATTATTATTATTATTATACAACAGTTGGATTACATCGCATTGTTACAGAGGCAATGTGGAAGAGAAGCAGATGGCGTTGCCCCGCTGGACTGCTATCGAGATTCTTTGAAGGAGGTAGCTAGTCTCGAGTTTGTCTTGTGTCGCCTCGGTCAACCTTCGTCCCAGGTCTAAGACAAAGTCCAGTCCTTCCGTACTCCAGGATCCGCTGCACTCCAATGCCACCGCCACGAAGTCATGTGTCCGGGTGATTGCGTCGTATTTGGTCCTTTTGGCAGCGGCTGCTCGGTTTGCGGCCTCCCCTGCTCCTGCTGATGTTGCTGCCAGATGCGATGCCGCAAAGGTGTCTGACACCGTCACGTCCCAAGTGAGACACTTTCCACATGTCCATGGAATGAGCGTCACGCCGTCCGGCCGTTTTCCGTCTTCCCTTGTGAGCCCTAACGGTTCCTTCTGAGATGGAATGTTGGCCCTTCTTAAGGAGCGCCACACAATATCGTTCAGCATATTGTGACGTTGTTGTCTGCCAGAGTTTTTTCTGCATGCCAGACCGTGGAGTCCTCTGGCGTCGACTCTTTCGCCACAATGACACACGTGCGGTTCGCAGAGGGTTGTCCCGAGTCGCATTCCAACGGAAACCCTTATCACCTCATCGGACAGGCGCAGACCCAGAGCAGTTATTATTATTATTATTATTATTATTATTATTATTATTATTATTATTATTATTATTATTATTATTATTATTATTATTATTATTATTATTATTATTATTATTATTATTATTATTATTATTATTATTATTATTATTATTATTATTATTATTATTATTATTATTATTATTATACACATTTATTTTTTCAAAGAAACTGACAAAGTCATTTACAATCTAATAAAAAATGGTCCTGTTCACAATAAGGGCTAACGTAGTTCTTCAGTGCAAGACCGCCATGTGTCTTGAATGTTCGAGTCTGTCGTTCCCAAAACTGACAAAGAGTTTCCTATTTTTAGGGCGACTGAAAGGCGCTGGAACATTATTATTATTATTATTACATTCAGGGCTGTTTAAAAATTTTTTTTAGAACTGCACAACCCCTTCTTTTCTTTTCAATCCTCCATGGTACATTACTTCCACTCGGAGGAAAATGACCATTTTTGCTAATTTTAACTGTACATAAGTGCTTCTACAACTGCACAAGTCCATTTAGAACTGCGCAGTTAGTGTACAACTGCACGTTAAAAAAGCCCTGGATGTACAATGTAAAGTTGTTGACTACGCATCATCAATATTAATTTTGCTGATAGGCCTAAGTGAAATCCTCTATTGGCGGAAACTTACGAGAGACAGGGAGGCGGTCCCCCAATTTTTTGTGGAGGACGGACTTACAACCCCGAAATATTTCAGAAATGTTTCATAAAAATCATAATAAATTTCCACATTTGTATCCGCTGTTTATCAGAAATGAGCTTACAATTTTACCATTACAGTGTGCAAATCAAACATTTTTAAATAGCCTACTGGTATGGTCCTACTGGGGAAGGGGCATTTATTGGAATATAAGAAGCGTCTATGAGCACTAAAATCAAGAGCAATATTGTTGTCATATGACAGCTGCGCGAATAAAAAATGTAATCAAATAGGGCTGATACTCCAAAGTCTTAAACCATGACTATCAGCATTGAAAAATGAGTGTAGAATGTTCGTCAGATTACGGCTAACAATGCAACCATTACACTTTTTAGTGTGGAAGTTCAAAACTTTAGCAATGGGGAGGGGACATCATTTTATTTAAGTCATAAACCAGGCATCATCGCGTATGGCCCACAAAGAATGAGACGCTATCAGAAGAGAGATATCAGATCAACATTCTGGCTAAGGAGTTCTAAAAGCGTCTCAGTTGGATGTAGGACTTTGATTATGGTAAAGATTATTTCTGTGTTATAGTTAAGGCAAACTCGACCGCTGTGTGCGCTTGCTACTGCGTGCTTGTGATTGTTTACCTTGGATCCAGCAATGAGCGCAATTCCGACACTGAGCTTTCTTCTCTCTCCGCCAGAGAGCTTTTTCGCCTTTGAGTTGATTTTTTCTTCCATGTGCAAGACGTTGAACATTCTGCTCACCTCCAATGAAGCCTCACTAAATGAACTTCCCTTCAGCTAAAGGCAACATGAAGATTTGATTTATCACTTCCCATTCACTATGAGTTGTTGGGCTTATTCTCATCATTTCCCTTGCATGCAAATGAATGAATGACTGAATGCATGGATGATGAATGAATGAATGAACGAATGAATGAACGAATGGCTGCATTCAAACTAAATATTAATCAAGATGATGGCGTCAGCGATAGAGATATTTGATTAGCGTGATACTTCTTCGTGGTGCCATTGGTAGGCTACATAAACTGTGTCGAGCAAAAAGCTCAACATATAATGGAAGCGTCAGGGTGAACTTGATCATGGTTTGTTTAGCCTATGCCAGAAGCTATTGTGGCTATTGTCGACTCCATCAATATGGCAGATAATTTTTCCTTATGCTCGATAAATTCTGCAAGTTTGATCCAATAGTTATTGCGGCAAACTCTTTCACTAGCGACTTCCTGGATTTAGAACGGTTGTCGCAAACTTTCCTTGACTGGAAAGGTTCACCACTGCAGCTCGCAAGACTCCGTCTGATGGTCAAACGTCATTGACGTCAACCCTAATCATACCGGGTGGGGACCCCAAGCACATAAACTGCTGTGCAACTTTTGTGCTATAAATGATTAAGAGTCGGCATTTTATAACCGATCTATTTACAATCTTTTAACCGGGCAGCTTTTTAAACAATGTTAATCCCAGTAACGAAAACAACAATAATAATGCTAATAATTAATAGTAATAATAATAACAGTAGGCCGAACAGTAGTAACGAGCCCTTAATTCACATGGATGGGATAGCCGTTCCAGAGGCACCAATTTTATCACTTCCTAGACACTGGAAGAAAGAAGTGCTTCTGGGAAAAAAATAATAATAGCTTGCATCGTTTAGGCATGTACATGTATAGCCTACTTCGTTCATTTCAATACAAATATCTTGATTGATAGCTTACGTTCATATGATGGAGGAACAGTGTCACTAACCACGGCAAAAAAGAGAAGGTGTTCTCTGACAGTTAGTGTATCAAAGAGTATATCGTGCTGTGGACAAAGGCCGAGGCTTTCTCGGATCTTATCCATTTCTCGTGTTATATCGAATCCGTTTATATAGGCTGTGCCTTTCGACAGCGGCAGAAACCCTGTTAAAGCCAGCAGATTCTGGCTGGTCAGTCGATTCTAAGACGTTTCATCCCCGGACGGTTCTTCCAGTGGACGATTCATCCAGTGGACGTTTCATCCCCGGACGGTTAATCCCCGGACGGTTCATCCAGTGGACGGTTCATCCAGTGGACGTTTCATCCCCCCACGATTCATCTCCGGACGATTAATTGTGAATATGATACATTAGTCGACCCTCAAGTAGAATCGTCCGGGATGAACCGTCCGGGGATGAATCGTCCGAGGATGAAACGTCCGGATACCGGTCAGTCACAATCAAAATTTATTATAGGTAAATTATTGGGAATGGCTAAATGCTAAGTCTGTTATCTCACGGGTTTTATATAGGCTACAATAAATAATCAAAGAAGAAGCCAGGTGAGAAATATTATTTTAGCAGGCATAGGAACAAGAACATAAACTAGAAAATCAGATGAAAGAGAACAACGTAAAAGCTGCGAATGAGAGAGAGAGAGAGAGAGAGAGAGAGAGAGAGAGAGAGAGAGAGAGAGAGAGAGAGAGAGAGAGAGAGAGAGAGAGAGAGAGCGAGCTACGACGCGTAACTGTCGAATTTGATAATAGCAGGCACGAGACAGGTAGGCCTATAGAGATAATATGTTTAGTGAAGGAGAGCTCTTGGTCTAAGATTACATCATGGAAATTAGATTACAGATAAATTATTTGTGAAATAGTGTCTATTAAAACTTTACAATGCAACCCGTGTCAATAATAACGTAACAGCTCGTCCAAACAACACTAGGGCCTATAATAAAATTTCCCATCGGAATCCATGTGCACCCCTAGGGTTCTGACTTCTGAGGAACCCAATATGGGAGGGGCTGGTCTAACCAGTTGGGTGGTCTAATGACATTTAGGCCTACCTGTTAGCATGAACATGGCCGTCGTTTTTCCTGCTCCGTTGCATCCCACTAGAGCGGTTATATTGCCTTCGTAGATGTCGATGTTAAGGTTGTTAACGGCTGGATTCGTCTCGGATCCGAAATTCTATGGAAAAGAATTATTATTAGGCTATACGCCTTTTATGTGATCAATTTACTCCTGTTTTCTACTTGCAGTGTCTCAAAACAAATAATACAGGTAACTTCTATTTCAGTTTTCAAGTGATACAAGTCCAGTGTAATTTCATCGCTGTTCTAGCACTTAAACCAAAATACTCCAAACCCTAATCGTTGATTGAGTCAACTATTCATGTTATGCACTTCATGTAGATATTAATTACTTTGTTTTAAGCGACCATTAAAATGATTTTTAAGGTAAAAATTAAGCTGCAATGCGGAAGTTGTTCGATAATTATGACGCCTAAAAGTTCAACGTTGATGTGTTTGCCTATCGAAACAAGTAGACCTACGTTTCTGCCTTAAATTGTGTAGCCTAAGTTTGCAAAATCTTAATGCTATTTGCTCATTATATTCTTGACCAACGCGATTGCATAAGAAAAGATGGTTTCCTGATTAAGTCGACTCTTTGAACAACGATAATTATTTTAGTCGTTTATTTTCAATCAACCATTTTTGTCGGAATACGAGAAACTCAGGTCTTTTGGAGCGACCTCCAAAAGACCTGAGTGTTATAGACTTTGTTTTCGGTCTAGTTTTTACTTGATACTGATATACGACATGCGACCAGAGTAACATTGATATGTTGACATGAGAATTTAGCTTTAAACATACAACTATTGTTTGATTATCGGTCAGACCTTAGTCAGTCCTCTGAGCTGTATCCCTGTTTTAGCATTCTGCAATGGAGTTTCGAAGTAAGGTCTTCTGTCTTCTGGAACCAGCGTCATGAACTCGTCGCTCGATTGATTTATCTGGTCTGCTTTTCTTCCCAGCCAATACTCCTTCTGCAGACGAACAAATAACACTTTCAAGCAAACTTCGATCATCTTGATTAATAACATTACTTTTTACAGCAACAAAAACCTCAACTTGAAATCATTTGTCAAGGATCATAAAAATTATGTTATACATTCATACAAAATATATGGTCACTTGCACAACAACAAAATAATATTATAGACCTACTTGTGAAGTAAGCTTACTTGAGCAATTGCTAGCACGAAGACCTCTTTCAATAGCCTACACGTAATAACCCAGCTGAGGTAAAGATACGTGCCATTAAATTGGTTCAGTTTCTCTTTGTAACAAACTCACATTGTCTTAATTCTTTTTTATCTCCCTCCACTTTTCTTCCTTTCTCCTGCCTTCCTCCACCTTTCCTTCCTCTGCTCTTTATCTCTCTCTGCTTCTAACTGGTTCATGTCCATTCGCTTTCATTCTGTTTTAATATCCCACTCTGATAATACTATCGACATCGCTAGTTTCTTCTCATGTTTATAATTGTAACTCACTAAATTCCTCTCCCCTCCACCTCTCTCACACACCCTGTCTCTATCTCTACCTCTATTTATGCCTTTATTTCTCTGTCTGTATGTCTCTCTGCATTATCTCGATCTCACTGCGTTTTGCATGAAATGGACTTAACCTAAACGACAAAAATCACACATCAATCAGCGTATCAGTGTACGTGTACGATGTACACTGTACACTATTCTCTGTGCCTAAGTGTATCGACAAATCGATACAGTTCGATCAGTCTCGATAAATTATAAAAGCTAAAACAGTATAAACTGACCGTGAAAGGAAAATTCAACGGTTGCGGAGATCCGAATTCGCCAGGTATAACAGCATCCAAATACCAGGTAAGCATAAGGTGTATGATTGTATCAATCAATAGCATGATCAGAATGTGACCCATCGTAAGATCATCTCCTGCAGCATTCGCCTGAGACCTAAGGTTGCTCCATTGTGAGCCAATTTCTGTTCAAATTTAAACAAAACCGTTTCTACAGATAAACATAGACCCGTGGCTTACATTAGCCTACTAGCGAAAAAGATACTTCTACAATAATATTGAAAGCCCCGCCAATGCCATGCCTTTGCTATGTATAGCCTACCTACTTGACTGTAACTAAAATACCAAATCGCCGCTGAAGCTACATGGAGAAATGGCTTTTATTATTTTTTTCCCGATTAAAATATTGATAACAAACCACCAAGTGGGATGACGAATGAAAATCTTCAGACCAAAACAAGAAGCGGGATGATTTTTCTGATTTTTTAGTGCAATAAATGCGATGATTGACGCAAATCTAGTGTCCAGAGGTAATGTGAAGCCGGTTTCAAGTTACCGGAGGGGGGGGGGGGTTAATGTTTAGGAGGGGGTAATTTGAAACCGTTACAACGGTACCGACTTAGTTGCGATTGTGATCCGTCGTGTGATCTACTATTATTGTCACTGATGCAGACTGGCATTTCTGGACCAAGTCTTTCAAAGCCAACTTGCATTAGCCTACTTAGCCTACAGATCATAAATTATTATTGTCAGCGGAATAAAGAAGAGAAAGCTGAGCGCAGGTGAATCGCCATTGCAGAAGAGACATTCGAACACTGAAGATGAAGTATCTAGGTCTACTCATGATTCAAATCAACGGCCTAGTAGGCCTATCTGCATGAGCTACAACTTTTTAAATAAAAAACCCTAGAAGCTGTCAGCAATTCAAACTAATCAACACCCGCCGCAACCTAACGCTGACTTTCAGCGCGTAAACCCAGTTTGCTCCGCTATATATGCATGTAGGCTATTATATTATTATAATGCCAAAATAATGCAGTCAGCAAAGCGCTCAATCGCTGTCTAGTTTGACCGTCGTAGTTCTAAAACAGCACACTGATCAGCTCTACGTCAGCAATTATCGTCATGGGTGCCCGCAGATAAGGCAAGAGGGGCCCTTGACCCGCCCCACAGAAAACTGTCACCTAGGTTTACTTTGCTAACGACTACCTTCTGGTTTACAAACAAAACTTCTGCGCACTACAGCACTCACATCACACATCACAAACCACGTAGGTGTCCGACTCCACTACCTGTCTGAGTCTGTCTCGTCACTCTCGTGTCATCTCCCATTTTCTACAGGCTAGCAGGTCTACTTCATACTACAGCACTAGTAACGACTAATGACACAAAAGTGAAACTGCGAGATATACACTGTTAGAAACTCTATAAAAATTTAAAAACCGCCCATGTTCTTAATTTCCTGCTTTGTGTTAATCGAGCGCTTGCTGAAAAATTGACCGTAACCATCGTGTTTTTCCCCTCTTGCAAAAATACCTGAGGGCTCCTATGGCAATCGTCGGTCAATCAATGCACGTACCGAGTTCTTCTTGCTGAGATATCTTGAAGCATCCGAATCCTAAGGCCAAGTTGAAGTCGACAGATGCTCCTAGCTTCTGCACAAGCGACATCTCGTCATATATCCTCTCCAGATAGAAATACGGCGTGTACGATAGGAAGAATAGTATACAACCGATGATCATGCCATAGGTGGCTGTGAAGCGCACGAAGAACAAACAGAAAATGAATGAGTGGGGAGAATGCAGAAGAATTCAAAACTTCGAGTTTGTAGCTGTTCTAGCAAAGTCATAAGTTAGAAGAACTTAGAAGAATTTAGAAGAAGTTAGAAGTTAGTTAGAAGTTAGAAGAATTCCAACAGGGTCATTCTACCTATATGCCCCTGCTAAGCATACAAGACAAAATCTCTAATGCAGTGCAATTGAAAACAATGAATACTCTCTTGGTATCTTTCTTGATGTAGCTAAGGCCTTTGATTCTGTAAATCATCCTATTTTGATCAAAAAACTTTATAACTATTGAATTAGAGGCACACAACCACAATGGTTTGTTAGCTATCTTGAAAATCGTTTTCAACTGGTTTCTGTTAACAATTGTAATTCTGATCTGCAACTCATTTCTCATGGTGTCCCTCAAGAATCTAATCTTGGACCTCTTTTATTTCTCATCTATATCAATGATTTACCCAATGTGTCGCCTTCTATGTAGCCTATTTTGTGCTATTTGCTGATGATTTTAACTTATTTCCTCTTGCACATGCCTTCCTAGCCACTTTAATTCAACCCTAACCATATCACAATCTAAGTACCATTCACCACGACTGTTTGCTTAGTCCTTGGACCGTGACCACTCTAGGTTTTGTTATCATTGAATGCCTAGCTGGGAATTAGCTTTTTCACATAACTTGAATGCTGAATACATCTCTGGTCTGTCTGGGTGCGTGTACACTGTACAGTACACAACTACACATACCTTTTGAGAATAGAGTAGAAATGGCGAAGCAGAAGGTGATGAGGGATATGGAGTAGAGCATAAGAAAGACGAATGTGACGGTGGGTGAGCTTTTGGCAATCACTGGTCCATTGGATGAGATCGGGGCGCTGTATATGACCGTCATGATGATCACAGAGATGAGCATGAACAGCAGATACTTGACGAACCACGAAGACCAGTACAGCCACATACGCATCCCCATCAGCTTCATCGACTCCTGCACATGGTGTTCACAAACAATTACAAACTCAAATATACACCCCCCCCCCCGATCAGGTCTGCGGAATTTATAGAACTGCACAACTCCTTATTTTCCCCTTCGTCTATGGTAAATTACTTCCAATCGGAAGACAATGACTTTTGCTAGTTTTAACTGTACATAAGTGCTTAGGCCTATGCAACTGCACATTTTGTGTACAACTGCACGTTAAAAGAGCCATGCCCCGATTTGTAATGTCATGTAAAAAGGGCGCCCGACAAAAGGGCGCCGACAATAGGGCGCCGACAAAAGGGCGCCCGACATAAGAGCGGCGCTCTTAAAAGAAATAGCATCGATAAAGAGTCGGCCAAGAGGTGATAATATTATTAGTAAATAAGCAGCTCAACGACGACGCGACAACGAGCAAATAATAATTAAATATTTCACACATGGTTTTTGTTAGCGACTCTGCGGCAGTCTATTTTTGAAATTTTTGGCTTTAACTTTTAGTCATATTTCTAGTTTAAACAACTTTTATGGAGTTTGAACTTCTCATTTTAACTCTTTGTTTGTATTTCTGAAATAATTTATTAGCTTCTTACCTTGTGCTTTCAGCTCTCTGAGCTCTAGCGGCCGACATGATCCATTTTCTCCAATGCTTTCTTTCTTTCTTACGTCGCTTCCCTTAGTTCTTCCAAGTTCGTTCCTGTTGTTTCGTGAATCTCATCCATCCACCTTTTCCTTGGCCGCCCTTGCTTTAGCTTTTACATCGCGTTAAACATTAAAGTCATGTATGTAGCCTAGTGGTGGCCGGATCACTTGTCTTTTTAAAAATACTTGATTTCTTCCGCGATATCTTTCGCGATAATATTTCTTTTAAGAGCGCCGCTCTTCTGTCGGGCGCTCTTTTGTCGGCGCCCTTTTGTCGGGCGCCCTTTGACGGGTTACCGAAATGTCCGACACCATATAAATTTCAGTTATCATTATTATCATCGTTCTCATTATTATTATTATTGTTGTTGTTGTTGTTATTGGTATTATTATTATTATTTAATAGTAATAATATTATTATTACTATCAGGCCTACAGGCAAAAAGATTCTGAGCAGGTAACCGTTTAAGAAACCTTCTGATGCAATTTTGCCCAGGTTGACGGTATATTTCAGCTGAATTGCCTGGACTAGTAGATTCAATTGTAAAGAAACTGTGACAATATTATTGATGACATTGTATGCGACTGATTGTACCTTGAATTTGTTTTCCTTCTCCAGCACAATTTCCTTACAGATTGTATATGCAAAAGCATAACTGGCGAGCACAATGTGCAAAGGTAATCTGAATTTCATGACGGAAACAAATTCATCTGCTCTGTATGGAGGATATGGATATCGCTTCAGTTGGGTCGTTACGTTCATCGATGCTGGGTCGAAACTTTGGTTCACCTCGGTTATTAGACTCAGGTCAACGGCATTTTGAATCGCCAGAAAACCACTGCGGAAGTACCCTACAATGTAATTTATGTACTGCATCTTTAATTGCCAATCTATATGCAGGATGGCATCTAGTTCTATGAATATTGCTTCTGATAATTATAACTCTATTTCTTACATACACAAGTAGTACACATAGCCTGAATGACTCCTGGAATCTATATAGCGCCTCTTCAAGGACATCCACTCAGAAGCATTCCCTGAGCTGGCATAGATCTATTCAATGGTAAGTGTCATAGCATGCATAAATACTGCATCAGTTAGCAAATATTATCTATCTATGCAATTTATATAGCGCCCCTTCAAGGAGTCAACGGCATTTTGAATCGCCAGAAAACCACTGCGGAAGTACCCTACAATGTAATTTATGTACTGCATCTTTAATTGCCAATCTATATGCAGGATGGCATCTAGTTCTATGAATATTGCTTCTGATAATTATAACTCTATTTCTTACATACACAAGTAGTACACATAGCCTGAATGACTCCTGGAATCTATATAGCGCCTCTTCAAGGACATCCACTCAGAAGCATTCCCTGAGCTGGCATAGATCTATTCAATGGTAAGTGTCATAGCATGCATAAATACTGCATCATTTAGCAAATATTATCTATCTATGCAATTTATATAGCGCCCCTTCAAGGAATCTACGCAGAGGCGCTCCCGACCCAGGCCCGGTCAAAAAGAAAAGTCTTGAGCAATCTATAGAATGTGCCAGAGATGTTCCGAGGTTGGGAACGCTGGTTAGAGGGAAGGTCATTCCAGATGGAAGGTCCAGTGACCGAAAATGCCCTATTCTGCCTTGTGGCAGTGCGGGCATAGGGAACCATAAAGTCACCTCGAGAGGCCGAGCGCAGAGATCGGCGACCCACAGTAGTTGAGGTCAGAATGAAGAACTCACGAAGATAAAGAGGTCCTGTTCCCAAGACACAGCACCAAGCAAAGGAAATAATCCTGAAGTGGACGTGGGACTGAACGGGAAGCCAATGTAGGACATCACGAATGTAGTCCGAGATATGACCAAACTTAGGGACACCACCCACCAAGCGTGCAGCCGCCCGCAGGACCCCCTCCAGACCACGCAGCCGAACCTGAGGAAGACCAAAGTAGAGAGAGGAACAGTAATCCAACCGATTTGCAATGAAAGCATGAACTAAGGTAGAAGCGGAAGCTGAAGACAGAGAGCGAGACACGACTCGCAGCTGACGGACATGGTAATAACAGGAGCGAGTCAGGACCTTAAGATGGTCAACAAATGTCATCTCCGGGAGTCCGGGTCCAGAATGATACCCAGATTACGTACAGAAGTGGAAAAGACAAAGGTGGGGAATTCAGAAGCCAGAGGCAGAGACCCCAGATCCAGCCTATCCAACTGTTTTCGAGTTCCATGCCAGATATAATGAGTTTATGAAAGTACCTGGTAGTCTATATGCGTTTTTCTATTCTACATGGAATAAATTTGTGAGGCGCGGTGGTGTAGTGAGTATGTTCGTGGCCTTGCAGACAGAGGGTTGCAGGTTCGAATCCACCTCAAGCTGCCTTGTAGGGACCTTGGGCAAGTCCTTCACTAGCAATTGCTCAGCGCTTCGGTGTGAAACTCCGATTCAGTGATCGCGCTGTTACAGTAGTCCGGAGCGCTTCTGAGTAGTAATCTTGAAGGGCATGTAGATTAAAAACGAGTACTCTTAGCAGCTGATCTAGAGATGAAAAACCTGGATCATTTCCGCCAAATAGATCTTTCACATTTCTCGGTTGGATCATAATTCGAGGATAGAACGTGGCGTCTGTTTTCCAATCCACTTCGTCTGAACGCAGACGGATCTTGTAGTTGATCTTCGTCGGAAGACCGACCAAGTATAATTCCGAATCATCGAGGAAGACGATTGCTGCAAAAGCATCTCGATGTATCGCCACGTAGTCCTCCAGCTCACTCTCATATGCAAAGCCCAGATCTATACAAGAGAACGATTAAGTTAAGTTGTCCGACTCTACCTGATGTCCGACTTTATGTTAGGTCTCCCTACATCGCCATAATTTAATCAGTGCCCCAAAGTCAGACTGTTACATTGTGTCTGTCTTATTATTTATTTGTTTGTTTGTTTGTTTATTTATTTATTTATTTATTTATTTATTTAGCGTTTGCAATGCGTATGCCTAACACGAACAGACGATTAGGTATACGAATGTTGCCTACTCGTAGGATTCTTGACACCCATGATGGTCGCTGCTCTATTCACAATCCTCGCGACGAGGGTCGTATTGGGGGCATAGGCGAGGATGAAATCTACGGGTGGAAATCTTCCGTCGCCGTTCAAGTTTGGGGCAACGAAGAAACTGTCGTAGGTTGTTGCGTTTGAATTGAACGTGTGTGGGTTTATGTATCGAAAGAATATAAGAAGTAGAGACCATAGAATCGGCAATAGAAAGAGACAGACGGTGTCGATCATCTGTGCCATCTTTTTCTCAAGCAACCAGTTTTTCCAGAGCAGAACCCAGAACTGCCTCCATTTCCTCCTGTAACACCATTGACAAGAATATTTTACTTAACGCTCTGCACTCGAAGATGTCAACACAATATTAATCGTTACATCTCGTTATCTGATTTAGGTGTCACATTATCTGCGAACCAACAATTTTTAACACTAACTTTGGGTGGGCTTCTTGAGGGAGGTATACTATACGCACAAGTTTGAAGGGAAAATTTTCCCTTCCCACATTTAGTAACAGATTACGGCCCTGATAATGTGCATATACGTATATCATCATCATCATCATCATCATCATCTGTCTTCTTCTTAAGTGTTCGATATACGTATATCATCATCATCATCTCCATCTCTGTCTGCTGATCTCTGTATATTTCGCTTTCTTGCGTATAGCCACGAATACAGCGGAAGTCGGTGTTTGTACACTGTTTTATCTGTGCGGTGATCTATCCGTTTACGATGATAAAATTGATGAAAGATGTGTTTGTTGCCTTAGATATGATGTCCATTATTCAGTTAATAAATTAACTTTTACTATACTTTTACGTTGAACATACGGAGGTGTTACTGAAAGGTAAACTGATGGCGTGGGCACATGTTGAGGGAGACTCGATCTTGATGACTGTTCTCGTAGGAAGAATGGAGGGAAAGAAACCACCAGAAAGACCAAGAAAGATGATGTTGGACTGGTTGATGGACAGAGAAGAGGGACGAGGATATAAAGAAATCAAGGAAAAAGCACAGAATAGACAAGGATGGTGTCTTTGGAATTTTGGACCTGTCTAAGGGCAGAACACTTAAGAAGGAGACAGAAAGGTAAAATACAAGGCTTAAGAGACAAGCTTTATTTTACAATACACGAGTTGAGCCAGATGAAGTATAATAATAAGGGCAAAAGTTTCTGAACCTAAAAGTATTCAGTCACAACGTTCGAGACATAAGAAAAGCTTATCAATGTTAAAGTGGTAAAAAAAAGAAAACATACGAATGTCCTCGATGTTGATGTGAACTTTTACTTGGTTCGGCCATTGCGATAAAATAAATCTCTTAGAACATCTGGAATACAAACCTGCGAGAGGCAGCGTTAATTAAATAATCTTAGTTAAAAACCGATAGGGCCTATAATACCAAATAAATTGAACTCTTTCAAATGAACCGCGTATTATTATGAACATACTATTTGTGATGTCATCTTGTTTATGACGTCATTGCTCGATTTGGAAGCGCTCCTAAAATGGAGTCTAAAGATTTCAATATGGAACCACTGATGACTAAATCGGGAAAGGATCGAGCAAGGGCTTCAGGTCTATCCCCCGGAGGGTGAGGGGGTCGAGAGGTTGGACGGGGTAGGGTGGAGTGGGGGTGCGGGCGGGCGGGGAGGGTTGAGGCTGGAGGGGTGGCGCGAGAGGCGTGGTGGAGCGGTGGTGTTGAAGGTCGATAATGCGAACTTTGCGGGGAACGCTGGGTGAGGCTGGGATGGGCGAAAAACCAGAATTTCTTCGGGTAACAGAGGCGAATACAGAAACTTTGGACGACGCACTTTAGAAACTTTGAGTGTATGATTACTATGTTCAATTTATGGACATCCTATAATGCAGAAACGTATAAAAAAATCAAATGAAAAACTTAAAATACCAGATTTTCACATTTATTGAAGGAATAAAACATTTCTAACTTCTGACTTAAATAAGATCCTGTCTTCTGGGGGGTTGCGGCACATCAATATGCTGATGACACTCAGGCATACGTCCAGGGGCCAGCTTTAGAGGCTATCTCACTAGTAGAGAAAATTCTGATGACTTCGGAAACGATTGGCGCCTGTATGTCGTCCAACCGCCTCAGGCTTAATCCTGGAAAAACACAGTTTATTTGGGTTGGAAGTCGCATGCAAGTTTCTTAAGTTGATATGCAAAATCTGCAACTTTGCTTTCCTATAGCATGACTTTTTCTACCACTGTGCGTGATTTGGGTGTGACCTTGGACCAGGAATTGACCCTTTCTGATCACGTGAGAAATGTATGTCGCACTTGTTTCTACCATAATGGCATCTTCGTCAGATTCACTCGGTGCGTCGCTCTCTTACAACTAAAGCCGTCACTACTCTGATGCATGCATTTATATGCACGAGAGTTGACTATGGCAGTGCCATTTATGGCTCGATCTTCCACAGTGCTGCATAGAAGTTTTGCTATGGTCGGTCCGTCTTTCTGGAATAAGTTACCTATTAGTCTCCGTAATGAACTTCTTTGTCTTTCTTTGCCCCTTTTCCGCAAGCGTTTGAAAACCATTCTCTTTGATTATGGTTTGGTGTCAGATCGGGAGCGCCTCTGAGGAGTTCTCTTGAAGTGGCGCTATATGAATGTTCGATTACAATTACGCTACTATAAAGACCGATGGCAGCCAGAAACAGTTTTATTGAGGAATGTTGATTGTATTACTTATCTCAAAGCGCCTAATAAACGACAAGTGGACCATAGGCTATACTCAAGTTGAACAGGATGTATACATGAGGACATCTTGGTCTAAAGGTCATGAGAAGCAAGAGCTAGTAGCCTACTTAGGCCTACATGTATATACCCGGAATATACCGAAAAGTCAGTGCAAAGTTAGCGTAGCCTTATAATAATACTTTCAATAAGTTAGGTGGATAAAGCACTGTAGCGAATTGATTAAGCGCACAGATTTCCTTCTACGATTGTAGGTAGGCTATATCGCTTAGCATACGCCTGTTCTAAAGCTGCGCGCAGAGTTTACAAAATAATAAATCCTGCGTGATAAGTGCTTCTATTTGTAGCCTACTGATGTTGAAGCGGCGATTTAAATAGTGAAAGCAAAAGTAAGCCGCCGACTTTAGCATTCAGAATGGCTGCAGAAGATTCCAATCGTCTTGCGTCGGCAAAGCAAGAGCTGGACGACACGATCAGTTGTTGTATCTGTTACAATTTCTACACTGACCCAAAAGCTTTGCCATGCATTCATACTTTTTGCATGACATGTCTTGAACAGACCGGGATTAAAACAAACAAAGGACCCGGAGATGAGATGCCTTGTCCAATCTGCAGACGGCAGTTTAAGATACCTCAAGATGGCTTTTCTGGACTGCCCAATAACTTCTTCATTGCCAAGCTGATACAAGGGGCAAATGCTTCAAACCCTTCAGAATTATCTGAAGACTCATGCGACGTATGTCCAAAGGATTGTGAGGAGAAGACAATGGAATTTATATCAAAAGCTAACATGTACTGTACTGACTGCAGGCAGAAGTTGTGTGAAAAATGCTGCAGAGATCACAGAAAATTCAAAATGCTTACGAACCATAAATTGATATCAATGAGTGAGCAACTGGCAAGTGATGTCGGAAGCGTGCAGGTAAATCTAGCACCAAGTGTCTGCGAATTCCATGAGCAAAAGGTTTTGGACGTATACTGCAGTGAATGCAAGACAGTAGAATGTGCTATCTGTTTCATTGACGGCCATCGACAGCATGAAGGTTCTCATGTTAGAAAGTATGTGGACGACTTTCGTAAACAGATAGAAAGCAACATTGAAACTATTAATGGGTGCAGCTCCAAGGCTCAGACGAAAAAAGAGGAACTCAATAAGATTAAAGAGGATATGCAGCAGAAAGTGAAGAAGCTGGAATCTGATGTGATAAACAGAAGAGATGAGTTGAAACAGTTTGTGGATTCTCAGGCAAATTCTCTTTTGCAAAGTATATGCTCATTGAGTCAAACCAAATTTAAAGAAATCCAGATGGAAGTAGATGATACTGATGCACACATGTCTTGCTTCCAGACTTACAGTTGTTTCTGCCAGAAAATTATGATTAATGGATCAGCTAGTGATATTTGTCGGACAGCTACTGATTTATCTGCTAAACCAGTCGAGTTGCAAGGGCAGTGTCAGTCTCTAACCGAAAGGGAAATTCTTTTCTTTGAGGTGAGCTTCACGAAATCGGAAATCACGGATTGTCCTGAAGACAACTTGATAGGGAAGATTGAAGGTAAGTGGCGTTTCCTGTTAAGTACCACTGATTTTTTAGCCTGTTATGTAGGCCTAGATAGCAGTGTGACTCCGATCAGTTTCATTTGAAGTTCATAATAGGCCTGTATATGAAACCCAGCGCTCTAGGCCTATTAGATAATAGTGAAACTGTCAAAAACGTAATATTCAAGACAAACACATAAGTTCGCATATTGCCCAATAATTTTGTGATCTAGGAATAGTTAATAATAGCCTAATGCCTAATGGAGAATGAAGGTAAGTGGAGTTCCTGCTAAGCACCATGATTGTATTCTTCAGAAAAGTTAGCTTGTCTGTCTAATATTAATAGTTTGTGATATAGGAATAGGCTAGTTATTGTAGACAGAAAATAATTATTGAAGCTACTAATTTCTTGTACAATTTTAGACGATTGTAATTCGGGTCAAGCAACAACGACATCAAAAGCTGCCCTCATAAAGAAACAAAGTAATGAAATTGATCTTTTGAAGGAAACTATCAACTTGGAAAGAAGAGAATGGGAGAGGACAAAGACAGGTAAATCACCTTTAATCATCAATAATCTGTTTCCTCCTCTTATAAAAAAGGGATGACTTGAATTTTAAAGTGTTGAGTTCAGAAATGTGTTCTTGTTCAAAATTAGTGAGCTTAAGTATTTAATGAAATCAAAATGGTTTGTTTTTGCGAAAACATAAAAATACATCAAGTTTTATTGCAACAGTGTTTTGGCTAATCTTGTGCCCTACTCTAGGGGATCAATGCGGATTACAATTTTTGTCTTTGAATATATGGACCTAATTCTCGGTGGCTAATTTGTCATCTCTCTAGACATTCAGCTGATTGTTTTTACAGACTTGATAGACAAGAGTTTTGGATTGACAAAAGAAAAGGAGCAGCTAAGCATTCAGAAAGCAGAACTTCAACAATCATTGGGTAAAGGTTAAAGCAAGGCTTTGTTTAACATAAATGAACATGAAAGTCTGATGCACAACATGCCCTTTGGGTCTCTATATAGCTGTCTTCCAACCTCTCTATAGATGTGTTATTGTCTAGAATATTATCTGTCGATGTCTATTCGAGACATTGCAGATATCTCTAGTGCGGAGGCGGATACAGAAATTTTCGAAGGGTGGGCAGAATTTTTGGTCTTGGGTATGTAAACATTTTTCGTTGGTCTTTGGCCGAAATATTTGATGACCATTTTTTTAGTTCTTTGGTCCAAATCTCGAAACAAAAGAGAAAAGATACCACATTGCCCACCAGAAAAGCTGATGATTTTTTTATGATCATTTAGCAGAAAAGACCATTCCTTTAAAAAATTTACCGTTTTCCCCGTCAAAATATCTGATGACCTTCTTTGTTTAAGTCATACGCTACTTTTCCTCTCTCTTTCTTCTCTCTCTCATCTTTTCCAATTCCATCATCGAACCTGTAGGGGGGGGGCACGGCTATTACCTTAAGGGCACGGCTATTTTACCCGCCAGAATAGCGGGTGAAAAATTAGAAATTTCTCAATATTTGGGGGGGCCATGGCCGGAATTTCCCCCTGGATACTCCACTGCTCTAGTGCATCTTCACCTTTATTGTCTATCTGCTCTGCATGTAGGCTGCAATAATCTCCATTGAAACATGATATTAACGGTTCAGTTCATGAAGTCATAGGCTACAGTGCAAAGACCTTTAAATTATTTGGACAATTCTTTCTGTTTTCAGACAAAATTCGAAGCGAATATAAATTGGATCCGGTTTTAAGTCAAACGATCAGAACAAAAGCCGCAGAAGAAGAAAAGAAATCGATCACTGGATTGACGATCTTAAACAATGAACTGTTTGTTGTGAGTGAAATGAGTTCAGAGGTTGAAGTTTACAGTTCGCTAACCTTAGGTTTTAAACGTCGGTGGAATTTGAAGGAATTAATTCAACCGCAGGATATAGTATCCTGCAACACAAACAAATGTCTTTATATCTTCGATTACAAAGGAATTTTAAGCAGGTCGAATGAAATCTTGAGAGTTGATGCAAATGGAAATATAATAAATAAATGGTCAATAGGAAGCAATTTTGGATACAGCCTTTCTGTTACAAACGAATCGAATGTCATTTTGCCCGTTTATAGCTCAAAGAAATTAAATGAATATTCTCCGGATGGAAAATTGATCCGAGAACTTAAAATAATAATTTCCCTGGGGTTTTGTCAATTATGGCATGCTGTAAAACTGACTAATGGTCATTTCGTTGTCAGTCTTCGCTCCGAAAATTTACTTGCTCTTCATCATGGTTTGTGTTTAGTTGATAGAAATGGAACTGTTACGAAGTTGCTTGTTGGAAAATATATACCATCCATTGGATATATGAATGTTCCGTTTCACCTGTTCGTCGATGGAAATGGATTTGTGATGGTGGCTGATCGAGAGAACAGTCGAGTTTTGTTATTTGATTCAGATCTGGAATTCAAGAGGGAACTTCTTGCAAAGGATGAGAAACATGGATTGCGACGTCCAACGAGGATTCTTCTGGATAAGTCATCTGGATTGAATCAATTGTTTGTGGCTGACAACGAGCCGAACAAGCAAAGAATCTTGATTTTCAAAGTCAACTAATTAGCCTATGTTAACCTTTATTTTTTTAAGGAAATGTTGGTAAATTACAGGAATTGATAGGCCTAATCGTCCCTCACAGTTTATGCAATGAAACATTTAAAGAAATTTTTATAAAATCTATTTGAGAGCTTCTACTAAACGGTGCTAACGCTTTTGCTTTCTGATTTGATAAGTTAATTGTTGCACTTGCACATAATTCTAGCTCTGCTCATTTAGGCTGCAACTCAATACACTGATTGTAATGTGTTCAGGACTGATTTTCTTGTAATGGCGTCATATACATGTACATGTAAACATTCGTTGAGCAGATGACTATTGCTTGTCTTGTTTTTACGTTTGGACCAGTTCTCAGGTTTGGACTTTCTGTCAGACTAATTTTGACGAGCCAGATATACCTATTTTAGAATGCGAATCTATTGACTGGTGGAACATCCAGGCCTATTGCGCAAAAGTCAAAGTAGAAAGCTATCGCTGACCATGCATTAGGTGAAACTGAAGGGGAGAAGCTGAAATCCCGGAAATCAATCCAACTAAGAGAACAAGCAAAAACTACCAAAAGAATATATCCAGTTAAAATTTATATTTCTGTAACCCAAACTGCATGCACGCACTGAAGCTGACCAAAGAACTTGACATAGGCTAATAGGCTATGCAACCTTCAATCTGTTCGGCTAATTAATCAAGTGACCAGATTGAGTAAGCTACTAAACTGATAAACGGAAAGGATCTGTTAGTCCTAGCCTAATTGTTGTCCAAGTCGTAATTAAAGTCTAAACCAGCAGTGTCACCGTTGTCACGTTCAGAAAGGACGAGGTCGGTCGAACAAATTCTCTACGACAGTGCTGTCCAACTTGCGGCATGCGGACCGCACGCGGCCCGCGGGATGATTTCAAGTTGGTTACTAGGTCCCGATAAATCTTGGCGCCTTGTGTAAAACAGTGTAACAAACTAAATTAACAAACTAAATTGACAAAGCATGTAGGCTATAGGCTATTAGTCTATATTACATGACAGCAGAAAGAGGAATCGAATTGATAATGCTAGAACCCTCTAACGACTATGCTGTACACGAATCTATAGGCCTAAGTGATCGGATAAGATAAGGCCCACTGATGAGCATGTAACAAAGGATCCCTTGACAGGAGTGATAATTAATTATAGAAGGTCATGGCGCCCGGCTTGCGACAGCGCACGTTACACTGTTTCTGCTTTTGAACTTCTGACTAACTGAGAAAACTATTTTTTCTATACTATGTGCAATGGTGCATCCATTCAAAAGAGGTTTAGACACTGTAAAGAAATGCAAAGTAGGGTGTGGTGTGTCGATGATGACAGTAGTTCTGTAGGGTGTAGGCCCTAGCTGACGCATAATATGTGTAGGCATGGAATGTCCAATTCTTTATGTGCAGATAATAGGATTTGTAGCCTTAGACTCCGCGTTAAATATAACTACTAAGCCCACACCATACGTGATTTTTATGGGCATGCAGGCCAGTATGAGGGTTAAGCTGTTATACCGTCGATGCCTTAGACGTGTGAGAGAGAGAAAAGTACTTGTAGGCTACATTTTTAATCATTCTGGGTTACAGGGTGGTAGTCTATGTTCTAACTTCTAAGAATTATACAATTGGCAAATAATCCAAACCATGCACCATTGAACCGGCTTCCTATTTTATAAAACAGGTCTGAAAAAGATGTAGAGACATAGGCGTAGGAGGCGGGTCTAGAGGGGCAAATGCCCCCCAAATTGCGGGCAAGTCAAATTTTTCGGGCAAGCAGACCCAGGAAATTAGTAAAGAAACATAAAACAGTATTTTTCACGAGATTTCAAGTCGACGACTAAAAAAGTCGTCAACTTTTTTGTCTGGGAAAAGCTTATCGGTAGCATGTCCGACTCTTGGGACGTGACTAATAAGACATGCCCCAGCGCGCAAAACCCGATTCAAGCAGCCAAAGCCAAAGTGCCAAACACGAGTGGCCGTACACACCATACAGTTGCCTACCTGTACACATCTAGACTACCGTACTGTAACTGTAGGGCTGTAACGGTTTTCTCCACAATATTATTTGGACCAACAAAGAAGTCTGAGTGCAATGAAAACCAGTTTTAAGCTTATATATTTCTAAAAGGGTATTTACAAGCTATCAATCACGAGCAGTTAGGCAGACATCCATTATAATATTATAATAGTTGAAGTGTTGTGAAAATGGAGACGACGTTCTCTAACAATAAGCATTTGACAAAGCACTGCTTTATTTATCGGCACACCCATTCATTTTCGGCGACATAATACAACAACTGTCGGGTATTTTACGGGAGAAACTCAGTCAACCGACATAGTTACATGGCTAGAAGCTGCAGGAGAACAGAGCCTATGTAAAACGTATGGTTAGGCTAACTGGCTGACGTTTCATGCAAGGCGCTTTATGTGCAATTAGGCCTATAGGCTACAATTTCATCAAACTTTCTCTGCATGGGGTATTATAATAGCCTATAAAACAATTATAAGGTTAACTCCAGACTAAAAGTTAGCATGGATCTTACGAATATTCTGAAAGTTAGGAAGGAACTCCGGGATATAACGGAATGCTGTATTTGCAACGACATTTTCTCCGATCCTCGAGTGTTGCCTTGCATTCATTCGTTCTGTTTAAAATGTCTAGAACAGACTCAGTCTGTGTCACGCAAGATCCATGAAGGAATTACGCTCTCTTGTCCAATCTGTCGGCAGGAGTTCCCTCTCCCACCAGAGGGATTTTCTGGACTCCAGAAGAACTTCTTCATGGAAAGACTGGCCAAGATGGCAGCAACACTCAACCCGAAAATTCACCATCCATGTGAGACGTGTCTTGAGAACAACGAGTCAACACCAGCGATAAAGAGGCCCACAGCAGCGATGTTCTGCTCGGAATGTCGTCAGAAACTTTGCGAGGATTGCTGCGAACTTCACAAGAAAAACAAACTTCTCAAAACACACAGTCTTCTCACTTTGGATGGCGATGGCTTAGCCGCACATGACATCGGTTCACCGGAGACGTTTGCGCAGAAATTATGCAGCATACACGAGAAGAACTACCTCGATTCGTATTGCAGGGACTGCAATGAAGTCGTCTGTGCGTGGTGCTTCATAGAAAACCACCAGACTCACAGCTGGTCAAGTGTCGACGAAATCTTAGACGATTTTCATGAACAGGTTGGTCAAAATCTTTCCAAACTGTCCAGCTGTTTGAGAGGCATCTTGCGGAGACGTCAAGAACTGGATAACGGTAGGAGTGAATTTCTTCAGACGATTCAAAACATCGAGTTGACGATTATCCAAAGTCGTGACGAGATTAAAAGACGGGTCGATGAAGACGCAAAGTCGCTGCTGGTGGAACTGTCCTCCATAAAGCAGAGGCGACTGAAGGACATTGAAAATGCCAGTAACGGAGTTGAGCATCAGTTGGCGATATTCGAGAGTTTCGTGAGATACTGTGACGAGATGAAGACCAAAGGAACGGCTAGTGACATCTGTTTGGCTTTGGACGATTTAGACAAAAGAGCAGATGAATTGTCTGCTATGCATGGTTCTTTAATGCAGCTACAGATTCCGCCGCTAGACATCTCCTTCCAAAAATTCAGTCTCAATGAGATACTTCTCACAAAGGACCAGAACCTGATCGGAGAATTCTGCGGTAAGATTCACTTCCCAGACAAACAAACAGCTTTAACGTAAGATTTATTTTTATGCAGTAGCGTTGCCAGGTAAACATGTGTGGGGCTTCATTCAAAGGTTTTTCTTCAATGTACATGGTTGCAAAAGACACAGAATTGATCAAATGTATTTATTTTGGGGTTTATGTTTGATACTGTAAAATCCTCCATAAAAGGTCAATGTTTGCATGCAAGAAGATAGTGGGAATTTTTCCATTGACAGTTTGAGCAGCATCATAGCCATGGTTCTTGTTCGGTATCCAAAAACTGCCAACCTCAGCCTAATCCGATAATATTATATAGCCTATAAGTTCAAAAATCAGATCGGCTTTCTTGTTGTATAAAAACTCACATAGGCCTATTAAACATATAGGATACTTCACTTAGCCTATACATAATGGCAAATAGAGTGAGAATGTAGGCTACTCGTCGGTAATGTACGCCTATTCGTCTGTAATGTAAGCCTACTCTTCGTCTTATAAGCCAGTGGTGCTTGAAGCAGTCAACGATGTTTGATAGCATATATCATATTTTTGGCAGCACCTTAGCTGCCAGTATTATAGTCATTCACGCCCTTTATGCGTTTAAAGCATGATAAAAAAAGAGTCTATAGGCACAGGCGAGGACCCGTTATTAAGATATAATTTTTTTGGTATAATATACATTATATTCTATAAAGCCTGATTCATGACACTTAGTTTACATAGATAAGTCTTACATGTACTTAAGAAGTAGGTCGAAAACAGGTGAAAACACAGCCAGGGTCTGCATGGCAATAGCAATAACACTCATCTGGTAATATCACAGCGCACAACAATAACCTTTCTCATTTTTCTGGTCAAATACCACCAACGTCCAGCCAATGCCCACACTCCTGAGAATGCCTCTGCGTTGAATCCTTGAGAAAACTCTTCATTTACAATTGATGAGTGCCATCGATTGATACTTGGTCTAAAGATATAGTGGCGCTTTAAAGTGTCGAAGAATGATCTATAGGTAAACCTTACCCGCTCAGTTTTCATTTACAAAGTGACACATCTTTGCATAACAGTCATTTATTAGGCCAATTATACATGTAGATAGACTCGCCTGATTTATTTTCTTTTGCAGTGGATGTGATAGATGATGGTTCCGGTGATACCGTATCTGACGAACAAATGACGCCATCTTCCGGTGAATCGGTGAAAGTAGGCCTATCCGTCTCCGAAGAAGCGATGCCTACAGTTGAGTCTGAGACAGTCACACCAGGGTCACACCCTGCAGGTAGGGTCTAACGTTGAACCGCATGTCTTAAAACGCAGCAATATTATTGGTATACAAAACGAAAGTGCAAGCAAAACTTTGCTGCAAAAGATGACGATTGAATTGAAACTTCCGATTTAAATTAAACTTGAAATTTGTGCCATGGAGCTAAATGGACCAATATGTGAGCAGTATTTCACTGTTGTGACAGCAAGCGTTGAAAGGGAATCCATAATTATTTGAATGTTGGACTTCACACAGCAGCTGCTGTAGGCTATACAAGATTATTGTTAAGACCTGCATTATTATATTATATTATTTTATTATCTGGTTACAAGGCAGAATTTTGGGCCACGAACTAAATTACACGACAATACCGGTAGCCAATTATCTGCATAAACCCATAATTATCTTGTGGTAATAATTAAGCAAAAATGTGTGGAACTGCAGAAATAATTTATGCAGGCAAAAATTGAATAGTGGTTGTTTTCAATGTTTCATTGATCTTGATAACTATAACATCATAAGCGTCATGCAGTGCATTGCAGTCTCACACATTATGTGCTTTGCATCTGTTTCAGACACCGAATGCACCAACTACCGACGCACTCCATTCCTAATCAAGACAATCAAGACATCAATGTCGCATATGAAGGATAAACCGATCTGGGGATTGGCTATCCTCAACCGAGAGCTGTTCATCCTAACACAAAAGATGTCAAAGATCGACGTCTTCTGCACCGACTCATTCAGATTCAAACGCAGAATTTCATCTACGATGGACTTCGCAAATCCAAGAGACATTGTATCATGCAATCGAAACAGATGTCTTTACGTGATCGACTGGAAGGAGAAGTTCACGCAGAAGGAGATTGTTCGATTGGAACCAAATGGAACTGTCATCCAAAGATGGCTGACTGGTGAAGACAAAGGTTTACTATCGATTTCAAGAGACGCTAACATCATTCTCACAGTAACAACCAAAAACATGTTGAAGGAATACTCACCAGAGGGTCAACTGATCAGGGAAGTCATTCTATCTCCGGATGCATCCACACCATGGCATGCAGTCAAACTGACCAACGGTCATTTCGTGGTCAGCAAAGACGACGATCGTTTGCATACGGTGTCCATAGTGGACCGTGATGGACAGACTTTACGGTCGTTCATCAGAGAAGGAGACACGAATCTCAAGGGTTCAGTTCACGTTGTGGTAGATGGAGGAGGAACAGTGTTGTTGGCTGATACGTTCAAGAATCGAGTGTTATTGTTGAGTGCGGATCTGCATTACAAGAGACTGTTGTTGTCGAAGGGTCAAGGTTTGAGATGTCCAGTCAGAATGCAACTGGAAGAGTCGAGTGGACGATTGTTCATCGTGGATAATGAATATGATTACTTCAGTCGAGGGAAGTGGAGAGATGGACGGATTCTCGTCTTCGATGTAACATCAAAAGCTTAAATGTATAACGCCAAAGGCTTAAGACATTAAAACGTTTGACTAGTATGTGCTAAGAAAATGCATTTAGAAAATAAACGCGTCGTTCAGAAAATGTACTAAATTATGAATAGGCCTGCGAGTCAATATAGCAGCATAATAAAAAATGTAGGATCGTCGTGGACAAAGGACCTATAATTAATTATTAGGAATTAGACTTTATGGTCACACGTTGTTACTCTGGTAAAGGTCGCTATTCTCTTCGATCAGCATCTGCTGGAAAGTAGGGCAAGTGTAGTTGCTGGTATACATACACATCTTGTCTTTTCCCGGCGTTCTTTCACTTTCCCTTCATCTGAAACTCTGCCTCATCAGAGTCATCATGTTCGTAACTCTCGTAGTGAGATTGTTTTTCGCTGTAAACTGAAAACTTTATTTTTCCAGTCTACCTACAGATATTTTTATGGCTGCCGAACTTCAGTGTGCATTTCTGAGCTTTGTAAGGAGGTATTATCATAATATTACAGCTGTCTTGTATTGTATTGTATTGTATTGTAGGCCTATAATACTGATTGTGCCAGTCTGAAATGTCCTTTACGCCTGTGGGAAGAATCTTGAATAAAAATGAGTGATGAGGCATTAAGTGCTTGAAGACCGAATCAGAACTCGGTGGAAGAAAGCGAAAATGATTTGAGAGTCTATCTAATCTATAGATCTAGGCTACAGCAATGTCGACAAAATGGTTAGTGTCAGTTTTGCAACCGCCTCCGAAGAAGGTTAGGCACACTGTTTCCCGATGAAAAGTAGACACCGAAATGTTTGTCAAAAACTGCTTGAAAATTAGACCAACATCAATAAAATTATAGGCCTTCCCGGTAACCTACAGCGTTTTCGAATAAATCTCCAGCATACATAGGTCTAATGACTTAATTTGCAGCATAAGCAAAAACATTCGTCTTGCAAATAGTTGGCAAAAATGAAAATTTCAATCAAAAGACCGATGCTTTCAATCAAAAACATTTTCACTGAGGACGGCGGATGACCTTTTTTAATACCAAGATTGCGCTAAATAAACGGCTCACAGCCACAAATAGAAGAGAAGGTTCGACACTTATGTGAAGGTTATAGGCTATAGGCCTACATGCATAGGCCTAACAACGCAAAGAAAGTTAAGAACAGTCTGAATATATAGGTCACCGAAAAGTCAAGGTATTGTTCGCCTAAATAAAACCTCCACTAAAATAGTGTGGATTGAGCACTGTGAATTTATTCCATTTTTGAAATAGTTTATCGCTTACATCTGTTATAGGCCTACTTCTAAAGGTACGTATCAAAGTTATGAAAGTGCTTCCATTTATGGTGACATTAGGCTACGGCAGCGATTTATAGGGGAAGGTTGCCAAAGATGGACCCCTTAAGGATGACGGTCCGTTTTCGCCACAAATTATGAGAAAATGATTATGCAACACGGTCGTTACATAGATTAGGTATTGATACACCAGTGGATGCAATAAAATTTTCATTTTAATAATTTGAATGAAAAAAATATTAAAAATTAAAAAAGGACCATGGGCGCCAAAGATGGACCATGGGCGCCAAAGATGGACCATGCAAAAAATGTATTGTTAAAGGTGAACAAACAGCTTTAATTCATCAACCATTTCTTCTAAAATGAACTTAGCCTATTGCTAGATGTTAGATCTAAATGCATATTACACCAGAGATCCATGTTTGATGTAGGCTAAAATTGTTAATCTCTAACGAGTCGAATTGTAATTAATTGACACACTCGTTTTATTCCAGTTTTTTTTATGGTAGCCTATACATACAACACAAATGTAGGTTACTAAAAATCAAAATGAAGTTTTTCTGAAACTTTTCCTGAATTTCTGCATCGCACTATTTGCGATATTCTGAAATAAAGTCTCCTGGGGGGAGAGAATATTTTATCCGACTACGAAACAAAGGAAAAGGAATTTTGCGTAGTTGTTTGCATTCGATGAAAATCAAGCTCAATGAGCAGATCGAGTTAATTCTGGTGCATCGTGGAGCGAAGTTCGCGTTTTATGCGCTTCAGATGCGAGAACGATCGCTCGCCAGTGCAATTGTTACCATTCGACTCAGAAACATACGAAGCACCACTTCAAGGTTAGGAAAAGCGCTCTTGATGCCGTTGTCACGAAATAGGGTAGCCTATTTCCCCGTATAAATCGTATCCCCCCCCCAAATGAGGAAAAGTCGAAAAAACCGCTTCCGAGCGTATTTATTTTGCAAATTAATTTTCATCTGCTCTATTTTGACCAATGACTAACAGGTAGCCTATGTTTATTCCTACTAGATAATTTATTGCTTTGGTTTTATAGCACTTAGAGCATTTAGAACACTTAAGAACACTTAGAGTCACTAAATAACTTCGAGTTGCCTTTCTCTGAACATTGCTTAGGACACTTAAAACAATTAGACTTTTAGAGTCACTTTAAAGTTTCAATTATACGCATTTTTCAAAAAATGGGATAGCCTAGAATGGTTTATCTCCTCGGATAGTCTAGACCGATTAATTCCATCCGGGGGGGGATATATTGATTCATCCCCCGGATAGCTTTCAGAGGGTATAGGCCTACTCCTTTTCGTGACACCGTCCTTGACAATGATGTCATACAAATCTTGATGACTGTAGGCCTATTTCCTTATAGGCTATTCTACAGTTCTCCTGTTGGATTGGAAGTTTTTGTTTAGGCAGGAGTTATTTTTCATCAATATCACTTCTGCTTAATTAGAAGTTATTATTTATGAATCCAACTTCGATTTCAGCGAGATTGTTTTCATAAATAGGCTTACACTTCTATTTCTGTAAAAGAAATTATGAATCCGATTTCTATCTTGCAAGAATTATTTTCGCCAATCCGACTTGTATCTGATAAACATTGAAACGGTGAAAACTGTGAAACCCATGCAATGGCGAATAACTAAATACGCTAAAATGCACTTTTACCAAGGCCGGATAAAGGCATGTTCAACATGTTTGGCCGAACAGGGGCCCCACACTTTATGGGGCCCCATACATACAATATATTAATTTTTTATTATTTTTTTATCTTTGCTAATTATAATAGGCCTACCAAAATGAGTTTAACATATCTTGGCATTGAACAATTATTCCAATTATTCAGAAACTATTGATTTTAACATTATACAATTTTTGCCCATGTGTGGGGGCCTTTATTATAGTCTTCATTGCCAGGCAGACTGGTCTAAAATCAACCAGAAATGCTAGTAAGAGCTATAGACTATGCGTTTTATTGCTTATAAATATCAGTTTAAACACTTAATACCTCTCCTGATCGAAACACAAGTGCTATGCCACACATTATGGCTTTATGAGGGCGTAATTACGATAATGTATGCTCAGTACACACTCATGTCATGTCATGTCAATACGCCGACGTCGCTACGCGACGGTTGGCTACATTAGTGGACCAAAGTACTCCAGCAAGATCTATCTTTTACAGTCCGCAATAGCGCCGATGTAAAGGTTTCAAATTACCCCCTCCTAAACATTACCCCCCCCTGAAAACTGTAATTTGCATCAATCATCACATTTATTGCACTAACAATATCAGAAAAATGATCCCGCTTCTTGTTTGGGTAAGAAGATTTTCATCCGTCATCCCACTTCGTGGTTTGTTATCAATATTTTCATCTGTAACTAAAATACTAAATCGCCGCTGAAGCTGCATGGAGAAATGGCTTCGAGGCTATTATTTTTTCCGATTAAAATATTGATAACAAACCACGAAGTGGGATGACGGATGAAAATCTTCAGACCAAAACAAGAAGCGGGATGAATTGTTCTGATTTTTGTGTGCAATAAATGCGATGATTGATGCAAATCTAGTTTTCGGGGGTAATCTGAAACCGGTTTCAAGTTACCGGGGGGTAATGTTTAGGAGGGGGTAATTTGAAACCTTTACACCGGTCCTAAGCCCGGGCAAAATGAGGAAGGTTTGCCAGATGGGTGGCGATACGCTGGCAGTGAAAAACCAAGGCGATTGTAATCCGCCAAAACCACGACGCAAGTAACAGAGCTACCCAGATGCTTCAAGGTGTCATGATGTGAAGCAGACATGCACAGGTCGGTCAGGACAGACCGATGGAGAGGGTCGGGGGAGAGAGCGTGGGACACAACGGGCATTGACCCACGTTGTCCTTCGTGCCTCTTTTTCACGATTCTCTTCAATCAGACAAGGTATTTTAGATGCTCCAAGATGTTAATGGTATGGAGCAGACCTGCTGACCGGACCGGTTGAAGCTGGGCAACATGGCACGAGACAGACTCAGACAGAGAGTGGCATCGGACTCCTACCGTAACGGGCATTGAGCCTAAGGATATTGATGATGATGATGATGATGATGATGATGATGATGATGATGATGATGATGATGATGATGATGATGATGATGATGATGATGATGGTGGTGGTGGTGGTGGTGGTGGTGGTGGTGGTGGTGGTGGTGGTGGTGGTGGTGGTGGTGGTGGTGGTGGTGGTGGTGGTGGTGGTGGTGGTGGTGGTGGTGGTGATGATGATGATGATGATGATGATGATGATGATGATGATGATGATGATGATGATGATGATGATGATGATGATGATGATGATGATGATGATGATGATGATGATGATGATGATGATGATGATGATGATGATGATGATGATGATGATGATGATGATGATGATGATGATGATGATGATGATGATGATGATGATGATGATGATGATGATGATGATGATGATGATGATGATGATGATGATGATGATGATGATGATGATGATGATGATGATGATGATGATGATGATGATGATGATGATGATGATGATGATGATGATGATGATGATGATGATGATGATGATGATGATGATGATGATGATGATGATGATGATGATGATGATGATGATGATGATGATGATGATGATGATGATGATGATGATGATGATGATGATGATGATGATGATGATGATGATGATGATGATGATTTCGACATAAAATGTGAGCTGGCTGACGGTCATCTCACCAAAGATTATTGATTTTCATTATTATTTTGAACACTATGGTCTCTTAGCTTTAAAATGATACCTTTAGGCCTATATCAACAAAATTCTCAAAATATTTTTTTGACTTTTATGTCTCATTTTCCGTGGAATTGCCCTATAGGCCTAGTGGGTAGGCCTATGTTCGTTGCCTTGCAGCCAGAGGATTCTAGGTTCGAATCCACCTCATGTCGCCGCGCAGGGACCTTGGGCAAGTCCTTCACTCGCAATAATTATTGATCAGCGCTTTGGCGCAAAACTCCGATTCAGTGTCCGCTCTGTCGTCGGGAGCGCCTCTGAGTAGAGAGATTGAATGGGCGCTATAACAAGTGCACGTATAGGCCTACAAACATATAGGACATAGTCACAGAACAAGGGCACTTAGGCACAGAACGTAGCACGTGAAGGGATAAACAAAATAGGCCTAGCAAGGATCTCTCCAATACATTATCTGTGGACATTGGACAACCCTTCTAACCTGACGCAGGGATCCGAATAAGCTGATGTCCCGCGCGTTTCTTTTAGCAGTGCCTTATAATGTTTAAAGTTTAAGTTTAATATCAGGAGAAGTTCTATCAGACGTATATACGTCGATGATAGTTGATAGATAGGCCTACTAGGCCTAAGCTTTCTGCCTTACGTGACGTCAGATAGCCCTCATTAGCATATTGAGCGCAGGCTTCAGTTTTATTCATCGACGATATTGACGCATGCTATGTCTACTCAATATCATAATATAGCCTACGTCGATGGAAAATACTTTGTAAAATAAGATAAGTATTTTATCCACAGGTAGACCTACAAGGCAAGCGATCGGGATTCAACCTCGGTATCAGTTGGGATGGCATGTTCAAGTAAGGATTTTATAACTTTTTAATTCTTGTAAGTTGCAGCATAAAAATATTATATCTGTTGTATAAATAGATTAAGCGGCTGATATCAGATCTGCTGATACATTAATTTTGGCCTCTCGATTATAACGATGAGTAGCAGGCCTATCAAATTTATTTTTAAAATGACATTTTCCTTTATTTTTTAAGTCATGCTGTTGAGAGTTAACAATTTAATGACTTAGGCTGCGTAATTCCTATAACGCTTTGGGACGAGAAATGGTGGCACTGTGGTTGTAATTTACGCGTAGAAGTAGAACAAAATCAGACTTTCCGAATATAATTATCCGAACTGGCAATAGACGATGCCAGCGTTGAAGCTTAGGAGACCAGACTACTGCGTTGGTCTGGTGCGTTGCGTAGTCCTATAGGCCCTACCTATAGCCTATATAATCAGCAAATCTAGGTGTTTGCGGAGGTTGTATACGCAGAATTGCTCCACTGATCAGTGACTGATGCGTATGCTATAGTAGGCCTAAGTTACCATAGGCGGATCCAGAGGGGCCAATCCGGCCATGACCCCTGTAGTGAAAGAGAGGGCAGTCGGCGATGATGTTTATTACTGTATAACTATGTACCGTTTTATGACTAATAATTTAGATTAACAGTAGGCCTACTCATAGGCCTAGATCGTTTCTGTGAACACTTTATAGTCATTACCGATTAACTAGAGAAAGAGAGTGGGAGATGGAGAGAGAGAGATAGAGACAGAGAGAGACAGACAGACAGAGACAGAGTGAGAGACAGAGACAGAGAGAGAGACATAGAGAGAGAGACAGAGACAGAGAAAGAGACAGAGAGAGACAGAGATATGCAATGGCCCCAATGGGTGCACGCAGCAGCGTGCCACAGGGCCCAGGGTGTTACGTTCTAATCTTTATGTAAGAACGCGTGGTTTACTTAAATCACTTTGTTTGATTATTAAAGTAGTAACTAAGTAATAATAATCTCAAGTAGAACAGTTTCTGTCGTGTCATTCTTTAGTTTATGTTTTAACGTTGAATATCGACCATGCTAGTTCCAAACAGGAAGTGACGTCAGTCCATAGATTACATATAGTATCTTGAGTCACAGCATTGACAATGTTCATTCCATGACACCTTTCCTCTTAAGTGATAAAGTCTCTAAACCTAACAGGTGGTTTCACAGATCGTCCTGAACGAGTACTCTGTAAGCAACTCTTGACAGGTGGAGGCAAGATGACTGGAGTGGATTCTCTTGGAAGCATGACGTTTGGAGTCGAGTCCTTTGGAGGCATGGAGATTGGAATCGAGTCCTTTGGAGGCATGAAGATTGGAGTTGAGTCTTCCTCGACCAGCGGCTGACAGTCTGGAGGTGGATCATTCGTGCGAACCAAGTCGCGACGATTCCGACGAAGAGTTGATCCATCTTCTGTATCTATGATGTACGATCGAGGTGTAATGTGTTTGTCTCTAACTACACCTGAGCGCCATTGACCATTATGATTTACTCGAATGGTATCTCCTTCATGCAGAGGTTGAAGTGCTTTCGCATGTCTGTTGTAAAACTTTTCTTGTTTTGATTGACGTGTCTTCAGTTCTGGTACGGCTTTCCTTGACATCGGCTGCAGACGAGAAGGCATAACTGGAAGTTTGGATCTCAAAAGCCGACTCATCAACAGTTCAGCAGGACTATATTGCAAACCTGATATTGGTGCATTCCTGTACTGCAACAAGGCTATGTATGGATCAGAGCCATCTTTCTCTGCTTTTTTCAGAAGTGTTTTCACTGTCTGCATGGCCCTTTCCGCCATTCCATGTGACTGAGCATAACGTGGGCTTGTTGTTGTGATTTTGAATTTCCACGATGTTGCAAATGTCTGCATTGCTGCACTTGCAAAGGGCATGTTATCTGCCACCATCTCACAAGGTATTCCATGGCGAGCAAAAATCGACTTCAAGTGAGGTATCAGTGAATCAGCTGTCTTCCCTTGAAGTAGACAAACTTCCGGGTACTTTGAGTAGTAATCGACAACCAGTAAATAATCATTTCCAAAAAGTTGAAAGATATCTGCGGCGACCTTTTCCCAAGGTCGTTCTGGCACTGGATGAGGGATTAGTGGTTCCTTCTGTTGATGTCTGCAGAATGCATTGCATGTGGTACATTTACCAACATATTTTTCTATGTCTTGTGACAACCCTGGCCAGAACAAACATGAACGTGCAAGACCTTTGCATTTCTCAATACCAAGGTGACCTTCATGCAGTAGAGCCAGCATTTCATGACGCATTGTCTGTGGCACTATCAGCTTTCCGTGCACAAACATGAGGCCATCAAGTTCATATATGTCTGAAGCCATTTTGCGGTATTGTTTCAACTCCACTGGTAGATCTTCTGTAGATTCAGGGAACCCTTCTTGGACCATACTTTGCAGACGGACCAAGACAGCATCATGCAAAGTCTCCTGGCGAAATTCTTCCAGTCGTTCTGGGCTGGCTGGAAAATTGCTGAGCAACGCATGTACGAGAACCTCAAGGTCTTCTGTAAGGTCATCCGAGACTTCTGTATCCACTTCGGTGTATGCTCGAGACAAGGCATCTGCGATGAGCATTTTGCTCCCAGGCAAGTATTCAATTGTGAGCTGGAATTTTAACAGTCTGAGTAGCATTCTTTGAAGCCTAGGTGATGTGTCACAGATTGGCTTTCTGAAGATTGCCTCCAAAGGCTTGTGATCGGATTGAACTGTTGTCCTTCTGCCGTAGACGTAGTGTGAAAATCTCTCACAGGCAAACACAATTGCTAGCAGCTCTTTCTCTATTTGCGCATAATTTCTCTCTGCTGGAGTCAAAGATCTAGATGCATAGGCAATTGGCTGCCCATCTTGCAGGAGACATGAACCAAGACCTGTAGACGATGCATCAGTCTGTATCATCAGTACTTTGTTTGGGTCATAGTACTTCAACGTTGCTGCCTCACTAATCAATTTTTTGATCAGATGAACAGCATTTTCATGTTGGTCTAACCAGTGCCACGCAATGTCTTTCTTTAGTATTTGCCGTAATACGTCCGTGTGAGAGGAAAAGTTTGGTATAAACTTAGACAAATACGTGACCATTCCCAAGAATCTTTGCAACTCTTTCTGGTTGGCTGGAGATGGCATGTTGAGTATTGCCTGAACTTTGACATCGTCTGGACGTACACCAGTACTTGAAAGGATGTGGCCCAAATATTTGACTTGCCCAACCTTGTACTGTATTTTCTTTTGGTTGAATTTCACTCCATTTTTCTGTGCACGATCCAAAACTTGTCTAAGAACTCGATCATGTTCCGAGTCATCAGCTGCAGCTATAATCAGATCATCGAGCACAATGTTCACACCTGGAATGTCACCGAATAATTCATTGCTTCTTTTCTGAAAAATCTCGGGTGCGGAAGAAATTCCAAAGGGCATGCGCAACATAGAATAACGACCAAATGGAGTGTTAAAGGTGCACAAGCGACTACTCGATTCATCTAGCTTGATCTGACAGAAACCATCTTTCATGTCAATAACGGTGAAGACCGATTTCCCAGATAATTTGGCTAGGACATCCTCACATGTTGGGATGCGGTAGTGTTCTCGTTTAATGGCTTTGTTAAGGTCTCGTCGATCCAAACATAAGCGAAGAGAACCATCTTTTTTCTCAACCACAAGCAAACTGTTCACCCAGTCAGTAGGCTGATCTTGTTTTGTGATCACTTCTAACCTTTCCATTTCCATCAGTGTTTTCTATAATTTATCTTCAAGTGCAAGTGGAACTCGTCTTGGGGCATGAACAACAGGTGAAATATTCTTATCAATTTTAATATGATATGTACCTGGCATTTGTCCTAGTCCGGTGAACACGTCCTTGTAGCCGTCAAGTATAATCGAAGAATTGTTTGCCTCTGACAGGGAATCAATTCTCTGCACAATGTTCAGAGCTATGCAGCTGTGCAGACCAAGGAGAGTTGGAGCGTCCGGTTTTATAACGAAGAAATCAGCTTCCACAGTACCACCACTGGTCTTTGCTGTAACAGAGACTATTCCCACTGGCGTTATCTTACTGTTGCCATACGCAGTCAGTGTCGTTTTGCAAGGTTTTATTTTTGGACGGTTAGCAAGATTGTTCAGAGTGGACTGTGCCATAACATTTGCTTCAGCACCTGTGTCAAGCTTACATTGAACCAAATCACCATTAATTTCTATATCTTTCCACCAGCCATCAGTTCTTTGTCCCACTGACAGCACTCCTACAAAGAAATTCTGGACATTATCATCATTGACTGAATAAACCACTTTCTGCGTAGAGTTCTGTTTCAATTCTCTTCCGGTGTTTCTAGATCTCTGAGGACTTTTGAACATGGTTGGTTCAGATGAAGTGCTTTTTGAACGACACTATTTCTGAAAATGGTTAGGTTTTCCACATTTCATGCAATTTATACCAATTGCTGGACATGCTCTGGGTTTATGTGAGCCACCACATTTGGAACAGGCAATGTCATTGGAGTGGACGTTATGTATTCTAGCATTGAAACTCGTCTCACCTTGAATGGACTGCAGTTGTGCTTTTGTCGACTCAGCCGCTCGACAGATGTTCAACGCCTTCAGAAGGTCAAGGTCTGGCTCTCGCAGCAAACGTTCCTGAAGACGAGCATCCGGACATCCCAAGACAATTCGGTACCGAATTAGACTTTCGGTCTGATTGCCGAAATCACATGACTTGACCTTTTGACGGAGTGTAGTGACGAATGTATCAATCGACTCACCCGATGCCTGGGTCGATCTCCAGAAGTTGTAGCGTTCAAAGACGACGTTTTTACGAGGCGAGCAATACTCTTCGAATTTTGAGAGCGCAGGTTGGAGTTTTCCAGATTCTCCCTCAGTAAACGCGAATGTGTTATACACTGCGAATGCGTCATCTCCAACGATATGGAGAAAGATAGCCAACTGGACGTCGTCTGGCTTTTGGTCTGACCCTGACGCCTTCATAAAGTTCTGGAATTTCTGTTTCCAATTTTTCCACGACTCTTCTAAGTTAACACTGTTCATATCGAGCGAATTAGGCTGCTTGAAAAGTTCCATTGTTCCGTGTCACGTGTGTTATCAGTATCCACGAAAACGATTAAAGTCACGTTTGTTCACGACGCCATGTTACGTTCTAATCTTTATGTAAGAACGCGTGGTTTACTTAAATCACTTTGTTTAATTATTAAAGTAGTAACTAAGTAATAATAATCTCAAGTAGAACAGTTTCAGTCGTGTCATTCTTTAGTTTATGTTTTAACGTTGAATATCGACCATGCTAGTTCCAAACAGGAAGTGACGTCAGTCCATAGATTACATAGGCCTATAGTATCTTGAGTCACAGCATTGACAATGTTCATTCCATGACACAGGGGGAATGATTGACAGGTGAAAGGAAAGGGGATAAGAAGGGACGCGACAGGAGAGGAGGGATCATTCGCCGGAGATTCGCGAACAGATCGGATCGGAGGGAGGCCAGCAAGCACCCGGAGAGCTAAATTATAGCATATCTTAAACGGGGGACTTGAGAAGAAAAGGGCTTGGAGCGAATGGCGAGGTGAAGAATTGAAGAATAGATTATGACAAGTGAATCGTTGTAAATATGATGTAGATATTAGAAAACGATGATTAATTAACCAACAAGAAATGGATTCAAAACTGTTTCGGGTTAATTCTCTGTGCGACTAATCAAACGATACCCACGTGCCGAGAGGAGCTATAAGACCTCGAAGACTTAGCCGCTACTCTTAACACCGCTCGCCACCAAGACTGGAAGACTACAACAAACATCTTCTCTTTCAGCACATAGGCCTAGTGTCAGCAAGGGGCTTCGAGCTACGAGATCTGGGCAGTTGAACAACGCTGCCGATCTTAGCCGAATCGATCGCACAAAGTCATCGACACGAGAGGAAGAAGACGAAACAAGGAATCGGACGAACGCCGGAAGAAGGATTCGGACGATCACCGGAACATGGAGTCGGACGGACGCCGGAGCAAGGAGTCGGACGGACGCCGGAGCAAGGAGTCGGACGAACGTCGGAGCAAGGAGTCGGACGGACGCCGGAGCAAGGAGTCGGACGATCAGGACATCAAGTGACGCGGGACAATCTGGAGCTCGGAGAGATCTTTCCAGAGGGTGCAGAGAAGTCGAACAGAACGACACATCCAAGACACCTGGAACTGTAGAAGCATCAGGGTTGTAAGTGTGACGGTATGAGACGGTATGCCATACCGGCACCTCTTCAGTTTGGCTGAAAGCATACCGGCACCTCTCCAGGATAAAATGCCATACCGGTATGGCGCAAAGACATGCCGGTATTGACGGTATGCAAGTCAAGTAGTGCTTTATTGTCGAAGTGGCCTAATGGATGGTTTTTTGCGTTAGTCATTTGTCTGAATCCACCTCCTTACTTGCTATTGTATATCTGCAGCATACAATTTACTTACTTACTGACCTCTTGCAGCCAAGGTTTTAACGGTAAAATATTCGCCGATACACTTAATTTTCGGTAGCAGTAGGTGGCGGACTACGCTAATACTGTTAAATTAAATAATGTCATTTTGTTTATAATTATTATTAACTATTATGGCTGCCGGGCCTCCAAATAAAAAACTTCGCCAGAGTGTACTGTCCTTTGCGAGCCCAAAAACAGTCAAGATACTTCCAGGTTAGTACTTAGTACAGACTTAGTACAGACTACAAACTGTTTAGTGTATATATTTTAGCGTAAAAATAAACTGAAACACATCCTATATAATAGCACGACTACCTAATTAAATACCCTAAAATACAATTTTTACCGAAATATGGGTATCGAAACAAAAGTGGGAAAATAATTATAGAATGGTAACATTTGAGAATGACTGATGCAAAATATTGATTATAAAACAGAAGTGGGATGTACCCCCTTCAAGAACACTACTACTCAGAGACTGTCCCACCTACAGCCTGAAGGTGTACCGAAGTTTACCAACAGCAGTTCCTCGATGTAGCTAACTGGGCCAGTTATATATTTATATATACAGGATTCTATTTGGAATCGACAACACACACGCATATATATATATATATATATATCTTATATTCTACAACTGCTTGAGACACTGCTTATTATAGCGATCTTGGAATACGCATGAAGTTCTATTTCTGTAGGACTACCGGAGTTTACAAACTCTGGATTTTGATTCATTAAACGTGTCATTAAACGCCGGTGAACAAATTATTTTTAAAGGTGCACAAGTGATCACAGTACATAAAAGTCCCAAAGAATAAGTCAGCTTTGAAGTGGCAAAGAAATCTCTCGTTCAGGTGGCTGCAGAGAAAAATTTCAGCATATTTGATGTTCCGGCTGATGGTGACTGTGGACTTCATGCTGTAGTGCACCAGCTGTCTGCTCAGGGTATATCCATTGACACAGCATGTCTCAGGCAGCGAGCAGTATCGTTCCTTCGTTCACATCCACAGCTCATGAATGAACAGTTCTTGATAAGCCATCGTGACAAGGACGTCGACTCATACCTGATGCGTCAGTCGAAAATTGGTCAGTGGGTTGATGAGATCATGTTGCGTGCTGTTGGTGCGAGTGTTTCACGAACTATTCGCGTCCTGCATGATAATGGTCATGTCACCGAACTAACTTTGCAGACTGATGAGGACGATAGTGTAAGTAGAAATGATACGCAGCATGAAATGATCATTAACATCGGCCTCGTGGGAGAGACACACTACGTCAGCCTCATTACTAGTGTAGGTCAAGCTGTAGGTCAATGTTGCTCGCATGATGTAATCACTCCTTCAACTGCATCTGATCACGAAGACAGTACTGATGTCAACAAACTACCGTTCGTTTCTGATGCCAAAAATTGTAACTCAGTATCTGAGGTATCGAGTAAGCACGCAGACAAAAAAGGCGATAGTAACATAGATGTTAAAGATATTGATGAGCACAGCCCATCGTTTCCACAATGCTGGACTCTCAAACAATATGTGTCAAAATGCGAGGAATACAGCTGGTTGCTTTGCCAAAACGGGAAGCTTGGTTGTTCAGTTTGTTTTTCAGCTAAATCTGTAAAACTTCATCAATTCCAAGGAATAAAACTGTCTACCGAATGGGTGAACATCCGTGTTGAACCATTTGGGTGTACACTCGGTGAACAGCAACAGTCACTTCGTAAGAAGATGTACGATCACAAAACCAGTAAGGCTCACCAATCTGCTGAGATGATTGCGGAAACGGCAAAGAAAAACTTACTGCAGGAGGCAAACGCAAAACATAGCAAAAACGAACACGAGACAACATGCAGAGTTTTCCGAACTGCATATAAAATTGCAAAGAAGGAGCGTCCGTTCTCTGATCTACCAGACGACATTGACTTGCAGCAACTGAACGGCATCGACATGGGTCGCATACTTCACACACGCCTGTCTTGCACAAATATCATCACACATGTCGCGAATGAGATGCGATAGAAACTCGTTGCCAACATCATTGTCAACGAACATAAAATTTCTGTTTTAATTGACGAGTCAACATCAGCGAGTGGTCTCACAGTTCTTACTGTCTGTATGCGTGCTGCTGTCAATGAGTCTGGGCCACTAACATTCTTCCTTGACTTGGTTGAGCTCTCAAGTGCTGATGCAAAAACAATAACTGCGTCGCTCTTGAAATGTCTTGATTCTCATGGATTTAATGATGCCTATCTGAAAAAACATTTTATAAGCTTTGCAGCAGATGGCGCATCGACAATGTTGGGTAACAAATCTGGAGTAGCTACGTTGTTACTCAAAGACTTTCCCGATATCTTTGTGTGGCATTGCGCTAATCACAGACTTGAGCTGGCAGTTGGTGATACAAACAAGGAAGTTACAGGGCTAAACAATTTTCAGTCTTTCATCGACAAATTATACACAACATACCACGCTTCACCAAAGAACAAGCGTGAACTTAAAGCATGTGCAGCGTTGCTGGAAAGCCAGATACTGTCAATAGGGCGCGTTTTTGACATACGCTGGGTTTCAAGCAGCGAGAGAACACTCAAAGCAGTGTGGACAAACTATCCTGCTCTATATGCACACTTTCTATCTGCATCCACAGATCCAGAGAGAGACCACACAACCCGTCAGAAGTACAGTGGCCTAAATAAACGTCTCACCGCTGTTGGCTTCGTCAATAATGTTGGGGTGATGCTTGACGCACTTACTGAATTAGGTGACCTGTCACGTGAGTTGCAGAAGCGTGATATGACCTTAACTCGGGCACAAAAACTTGTGGACCGTCAAATACGCGTCCTGGAATCAATGGCTGACAACGCTGGTCCATATCTTAAAGAAGCCAAGGCAGGCATTGCGGAAAACAGCTTCAAAGGGATTCGTCTGGGCACAAATACAAAAGTAGATATCGAACTTCGACAGGGACAATATTTTAAGAGTCTCGCCGCCAATCTTCGCCGTCGCATGCAGACCACAGAATCTTCAAACGTTGGCACAAGCGAAAAAGCTCGTGAGGCCAACATTCAGAAATACAACAACCTATTGGCCAGCATCGATGTGCTAAATAAAGACAGCTGGAAGGACAAGGAATGCGATGCTCTCTTTGGCGAAGCAGAAATAAAGTTCTTATGTGAGAAAATGAAGATTGACGAAAGAACCTGCATTTTGGCCTTCCGTGAATTCCGGGACGACAGCCGAGGGACGGCGATTCCGAAGATGCGGCATGCACTCCAACAGCTGTTTCACGCTGTTGACACATATGTGGTATCAACAGCAGAGTGCGAGAGGACATTCAGTGTCATGAACGACATTTCAACTCCTATCCGAAGTAGGTTAAATGTGGCACACTTGGCACAACTGGTTTTTCTGAAATGCGTTGGTCCACCACTGTCCAAATTTAAGCCGAGCGACTATGTAGTGTCTTGGATTAAGAAAGGACGCAGATCTGCTGATGACACACATTGTCCTGATCGAACAACGAAGGAATCATCACATCCATATTACGATCTATGGAAACTTCTATGATACTAGTTTATCAGATTCACACTATAGTGACTATACGATATCATATGATATAGCAGATCTCCTCTCCACTGTCTGCAGTTTATGATTGCTCTATCTGTATATTTCTATAGGCCTAAAGCTAAAAACACTAGGGCATAGTATAAAGTCTAGTAACAATTTTGCACGTTTTGGTGTAGCCTATGCTATTTCCTAGTAATACGCCTAAGTTTTCAGTTTTTTAAAATAAAATTCAAATTTTAATCAATTTTAGGTGAATGAATAATCACTTAAATGTATTGCCAAAACAGGTCTCATTTGACTTCAATTGCTCTAAAATGCGTTGTCGGCTGGGGCTCCGCCCCAGACCCCGCTGGGGGAGCTTACGGCGCTCCCCCAGACCCCCTAATCGTTAGAGGCTGAGATAGTACACTTGTAAAAATTCCCTTAGAAAAACCTGGAATGGTCTTTAAATCCATACCGGCACTTCTTATTTTCCACTTACATCCCTGAGAAGCATCTGGTGAGCACGAGCCATTTTGTTTGACTGCTCATAGTCATTTGGTGTTGCGAATGTTTGTTGTCTGAATGGTGTTTGTCGGAGAATTGTTTTGTATTGCAAAAGACGGCAATTGATTAATTAGAGAATGTGGTTCGAAAGCACAAAATTGTGCTAAATGCTGATTGTTGCTGCCATTTCAATGGGAAAATTCAAAAAGTTTCTGATGAGACTCTGAAAAAGTACAGGTATTTTGTTCAGATGACACCTTAAAATGCTGCCATTTCAATGTGAAAATTCAAAAAGTTTCTGATGGGGAGGGGCAATCCCCTCCCATACCCCTCCCCCTCCCGGTCTCGGCGCTACGCCCTCACGAGCGTCCTTCGCACGCTCAATTGTCTCCCCCCCCAGAAACTTGAACCCCCCTCCCCAGAGGCGGGGGACTAGATTAAACACTGTATATTGGCTACTCTAAATATTCGCTCAATCAGCAAAATTATTTAAATCATTCCACATCTGTACGTTCAATATTGCCATATTTTCAGCGTATTAGCTACACGCCACTGAAGTAAATTTCCGTTGTGAAAATTAGGTGCTTGATGCACCGAATGTTTATATTTAGAATCACCGTCTTTGTCAAACGAGAAAATAAAGGATCGGATACAAAAGATCTGGAGTAAGTTTGTGTCAGGTGTTGATCCGGATCGACTGAGTGATTGGCTACTGCAAGAAAATGTTATCGCCGTTGAACAATGGCAGAAGATACGCAATGAAAATTCGACAAGTCAGAGTCGATGTCGAGGTCTACTCCAACACTTGTTCTCCATTCCACATCCAAAAGCATTTCTCGTTGTGTATCAAGCCTTAGCTGAAGAAAGTCACTACATACTCGAATCAATTGACAACCAAGAACCAGCCTCAGGAACTGAATTCCAACCGGACATAAAAGGTTAGGTTATTCACGTATTCAAAAGAATGCCATTGTCAAAGGATAGTTATTCTTAACAATTTCTCAATTGTTATGAGCATCTTACGTCACCGTCACATTGCATAAGAATGCATATACAGGGTGGGCCAATAGGAATGCAACAACTTTGACGCCTTATAACTTTAACAGTTTTTATCTGACCGTCTTTTCCTATATATCCAATTGAACATAATTATCCATATTATCATTCTACAAAATATCTAAGAGATACTAATACGAATTTTTGAGATAATGCTATTAATGTTCGATGTCCCCTTTTTGCCATAAAACTGCAAGAAAAAAAAAACAAAAGTCTTAAACTGAATGTGTCATTGACTCAATTCTAAGCAATCACTAGTTCTAACAATTAATAACAATTCATATCTTGAGTGAATTTATCATCAGTCAAACAAATACTCAATATGTCCACCACGTGCTTTAATGACAGCATGGGCACGAGACGAGCACTGATCGATGACTGAGTGCTTGGGTTATTTCAGCCCAGCAGTAAACAATCAATTTTTCAAATGTTCAACGTCACGTATCGGTTCATGCTGAAGACAACCCCAGATTGAATAGTCAACCGGGTTTAAATCTGGGCTGTTCGGTGGCCAGTTCTCCGGTTCAATAAACTCTGGTACGTTAGCGTTCAGATAGGCCTAGGTAACCGTATGACGTGAACGATGCGCCGGCGGGAGAACGTTTGCGACCACAGTTGCGGCTGTTAGACGTTCCCGTGGCATCAATTTGTTTAATCAATCGATGTAGAGCATATTTATTCCATTTTCTAGAAGGGAATTCTATCAACATCTGATGTGCATTGTATTCTTTTTCTACTCTTAAGATTCTGATTAAAATCCTATCCTCTCCCGTGAGCGGCGCCATGATGTTCATTATTTACATTCAAATTGAGAGGTGTGCGCCGCACCGAAATTTTTATTTAAATGGTGCCGTATATCAGCGCAAGATTTGGCACAGTAGTAGAATGGATAATTATCTTCAATCTAGTATATTGATCACAGTGTTCGGATAAAAATTGTTTAAGTTATAAGGCGTCAAAGTTGTTGCATTCCTATTGGCCCACCCTGTATATATATACACTGTGTCCACGATAAAGTAGAACCCACAACAAAGTGTCATAACTCGGTCAAAACAGTTAGGATTTGTCTGAAATTTTAAATACAACAACTGTGACCATATTTACATGAGATTCTAAAGCCGATTAGAAATATACGTGAGTTTGCCAAATTTATGAGCGTTTGAGATGCAGCACCGCAAAATGCAACTTTCCAACATGGAAACAGCTGAAAGGAAGTGAAATTCAGCTACGTATGGTGTTCAAAATGTAAATTGTTGTTCACGAACACACGACCATAGACGCAGAGGCTACTGTTTGATTGTCTGTTCGATGATCACCTGGTCATATAGCTGCCACTCTTCAATCAGACGCGCCCTACGGTTATCGATGTCATGAATACGGGAACGAAAAACGCGCTATATACTCCGGTACATGTACCCGGATCGAGGTCTAGACTGATAGGCGGCCACAGCTACGGATATGAAGCCGAGTGTCTTCCGGAACAGCTACTACACTACTACGTCTATGGTCGTGTGCTCGTGAATAAAAATTACATTTTGAGCGCCATTGATAGCTGAATTTTGCTTCCTTTCAGCCTTTCCATGTTGGAAAGTTGCATTTTTCGGTGCTGCATCTCAAACGCTCATACATTTGGCAAACTCACGAATATTTCAAATCGGCTTTAGGAACTCATGTAAATATGGTCACTGTTGTTGTGGTTAAAATTTCAGACAAATCCTAACTGTTTTGACCGAGTTATGACACTTTATTGTGGGTTCTACTTTATCGTGGACACAGTGTATATACAGGGTGGGCCAATAGGAATGCAGCAATTTTGACGCCTTATAACTTGAACAATTTTTATCCGAACATCGTGATTAATATACTAAATTGAAGGTAATTATCCATTCTACTACTGTGTGAAATCTTGCGCTGATATACGGCACCGTTTAAATACAAAGTTTGGTGCGGCGCACACCCCTCAGTTTTGAATGTAAATAATGAACATCATGGCGCCGCTCACGGAAGAGGATAGAATTTTAATCAGAATCTTAAGAGTAGAAACAGAATACAATGCACATCGGATGTTGATAGAATTCCTTTCTAGAAAATGGAATAAATATGCTCTACATCGATTGATTAAACAAATTGATGCCACGGGAACGTCTAACAGCCGCAACCGTGGTCGCAAACGTTCTCCCGCGCCGGCGCATCGTTCACGTCATACGGTTGCCTATCTGAACGCTAACGTACCAGAGTTTATTGAACCGGAGAACTGGCCACCGAACAATCTGGATTTAAACCCGGTTGACTATTCGATCTGGGGTTGTCTTCAGCAACTGGTCTATCGTGAACCGATACGTGACGTTGAACATTTGAAAAAAATGACTGTTTACTGCTGGGCTCAAATAACCCGAGCACTGATGGCCTCAACCATTGATCAGTGGTCGTCTCGTGTCCATGCTGTCATTAAAGCACGTGGTGGGGTGCTAGGACAAAATGTCCCCGGACAAAATGTCCCGGACAAAATGTCCCGGACAAAATGTCCCTGGACAAAAAGTCCCCGGACAAAATGTCCCAGGACAAAAAGTCCCCGGACAAAAAGTCCCTGGACAAAAAGTCCCCGGATAAAATGTCCCCGGACAAAAAGTTCCCGGACAAAATGTTCCTGGACAAAAAGTCCCGGATAAAATGTCCCCGGATAATATGTCCCGGGACAAAAAGTCCCCGGACAAAAAGTCCCCGGATAAAGATGTTCCCGGACAAAATGTCCCCTGACAAATAGTCCCTCTAAAGAACATAAAATCGCACGTTCTTTCACGAGTCCCTCTGTATTTTTACAACAGTTATTTGTGCCAGAAAGACTTATTGTCAGCATTATTGGATCTATAAACCTTCTATTTTAGGCCCTGTGCTTTTATAAATGTTTTAATCTAAAGAATTTCCGATCAAACAAATGGCATGATTGGAAACTTGCAAAAATAGCGAATACATAATAAAAGAAAATAAATGTTAAAATTTATACAATAATAATGATTATAAAACGTAAAATATTAACCACTTTAGTACAACCAAGCAAACATTTGTAGGCAACTTAAAAGAAGCTTAATAAACCTTTTTAAATTGTCAGGATTCCCATGCAGGGCTGTGAACACGGTAATCATGGGTGATAATGTGGCTTCCACGTCCCGGACACTACTTGTTCACGGGTCGGAATGGATGCCAGCCCACTTTTCCGTCTGAAGCCACCCAAGTCACGGCTCTGTCTGTAACGCCCACCCCCGCGTACACTCCCGGAGTCGCCACTTCCGGTCCAACGTGTGAGAGGGCCGCGTGCGGTTGCAGGTCATAGTTCAGAGATATAGACGGAGGAAGGGAGGCGGTAGCTTCGGGGTTCGAATCCCGTCGGGTTCGGGATGGCCAGGTATCTCGACCTCGTAGCTCTCCGTATGAAACTGGGGCCTTACTGGCCAGTCTTTGACTCCGGCGTAGGATTCCGGGGTTGACCGGAAGTGAAAGGTCCTTAGGCCTAGCCCCCGAAGCTCTTCCCAGGCCGATGGCTGAGTGGTAAGGTCTATCCGCGGTGGTACCAAAGGGAAATATTGCTCCTGGGTTCGAACCTGCAACCGGCTTCGGAGATGCCCTGGGCGTCGTTTCTAAACGTTCTATACGCGCGACGACTTCAGTCAGCGCTTCCCTAACGTTATCTTGTACTGAGGCAATTGCCTCTTGTGTATTTATAGCGTTAGCTTGAAAATCCGTTCGGACAGAAGAAATAGCCTCTTCCACATTGCTTTGTACGACAGAAATAGCCTCTTCCACATTGCTTTGTACGACAGAGATAGCCTCTTCAACATTGCTTTGTACGACAGAAATCGCTTCCTGTGTATCTCTAGCATTATTCTGTATGGTTGCCTGCACATTAGTCTGCATAGAAACCATGGCTTCTTGGGAGGACTTCGAATTCGTTTGTATGGCCTCTAGTAAAATGCCTATCTCCAACGCAGATGGTGGTCTAGAGGGCTGCGAGGGCGTTGATGCTCCGCTTCTATCCATGGCGCTATACAAGTTCTGGTTATGTCAAATCCTAACGCTAGCAAGAAGTAAATCCGAAAGTTTAATCAATGGATCTTATTATTATCAGAAACATTCAATAATTATTCGCAATGTTAACCAACAGCTTACAGTTTAAAGCAACTGATATTAATATGCAACACAATTCAAACAGACTTCAATCGGAGCAGACAAAATGAATCCCCAATTTTGCACTTAGATGCCAATCTTAATTTCTCTGCCCAAAAGATCAATTTAGTTTTGTATTGAAAACCCCAGCAAAACTGTACCTTCTATTAGTGACACAGGACAAGGCCGACGTTATGCGAGGAAAGGCGCAGATGGAGCGTCAAATCCAGGACGTGCGTCGACGATAAGTGACTCAGAGGAATCCGCAACAATCGACGCTGACAGGGCGGTAAGGCCGAGTTGACACGTCGAGAACAGGGAATCCACGAAAAGATATTTAAATAATAGATTGACGCCCATAGGCAAATTGCGCAGAAGATATCGACGACAGAAGAAATTCCGTAAAACCCAAGCGGTTTCGATCCAAACGACAGAAAGATCGAAAACCAGAACGAAAGACTTAACTCCTTTACGAAGATGCGAAACAGAACCACAGCGCTGACGATTCGCTCGTAACACAAAACCGCAATGCAATCGGCTCCTTGCCGTTTTAGAATTTCCGTACAGAATCCGTGAAGTAAATACGCGCCAACGCAATAACTCAGACGACGAATCCAAGCTGACTTAAATAAACTATTATCTTTCTAAAATAATCAAACTCTGATTTTGTAACTTGCTCTCCAGAGCTACACGTCTATCCTCGTCGGAGTCCGTCGTGAATCTGCCCTCGATTGCGCGTTCTTGAGTTAGTAACCACGCCTCAAGGGAACGCGACGCATGCGCAGAAGGCACTGCACGAGCCGTGATCACGCATGTACCGCGTGATCAGATAAAGCGCGCTGAATTCCTATGCAGCTGCGACCACCTATCTCCCTCTAAGCGCCTGTCTGCAGCTCACTGTCTTTCTCTCTCTTCCTCTTGCTCTGACCCGTACGCACGAGTTGCACTGAGTCAACCGCGCTAAAAATAGACCAGGTCACCTCGTACAGCGTGAAGGAAAAATACCACACATGCATTCAATGACAGCGGCCAGCAGGGCGTATTGCTCCGTCCGTCTGCCTATCCGTTTATCTGTACTGCTCTGGCGCTGCGCCTGTCATATCGGCCGACTCCTCTTCCTCCTTTTCGGCCGACCCTCCATTCGCTGAGCGTATGCAAGAAGCGATCAATAATCTGGTAGCTATGGCGACCGCTTACGTCATCTCTGTCGGCGACACACGAGCTCAACATTAAAATCTAGGTCACCAATATTATCTAGGTCACCGAGTGCAGCTCCAAAAATAATAATATTATATATATATATCAGACCACGAAAATACCAAGGGATCCAAAAATATATAATATAATATTGCAACTAAAATTCCGTAGCGTCTAGTTATACGCAAACGCTACACTCTCACCGCCCAAGGAATTTATTTCAGACTATGTTTAAGTGGTAAAACAGCCTCTGAAATTGTAAAGTAAGGCTACAATTTATGTCTGTTCCGACTGTTACATCAAAAGTTCAAACATTAAATGCATAAATCAACCAATATGCGACGCACAATCGTAACAGCGGCAGCACAAGCGTTGAGCAATAATCGGTTCACCCGATTCATAGTTTAGTCTAGAGTGTCAATAAAAGTTCTGAATTTATATAGCTCCATATGCGATTATATAGACTAGATCTATCACAAATTTCTTTCGTTCAGTGTTATGCAGAGAGAGATCTATGGCAAACCAAGACATAATTTACAGACAGCAGCTTAATCTTGACCCCAGAGGTCATGAATATTATTACCAGCCTATCCATAGGCTTTTAACGGCGTTTCATACACACTTAGTCTAGATCTCTTAGGCTTATGTGGTACATTCTGTGTCTACAGAAATAAGATTACCAAACATTTCGCCAAAACCTCTAAGTAACGCCTAATTACAATTCTATTCCCTAATAACGGCCTTTAACACCATAGCCTATAATAGCCCACAGCTAACTCCAATGATTATAACTGCCTGTCCGTGTATTACTATTAAAATTTGCCATAGAGAAATCAGCATAATATCCATCTAACAGTAGGCCTAGACCTGATATTAATATAACATTCCTCATTAATCCTATTTAGTAACCGAGAATAAAATAACCGACTTATTAGGCCTAAGCCATAGGCCCTACAGGCAATGTGTACAAACAGCCCTGCACAATATAGTAGGCTGTAACCTAAGTTTATATTCTATGCGTGCCATGTCTATGTCCCAGCGATATTAATTTAAATTAATAGGCTCCATTAGCCAATGCACAGAACACTTACAGTAACATCAGGTTAATTAGGTCGACTTAATATAGTTCAGTTTACACTAAAGTACAAGGTTACACTGTAATCTCGTTCACGAGATAGCGTAATCAAAGTTAATTATCATAGGCCTATGTCTGTAATTATCAGAGGCTCATCATGATTAAAAGGCTAAAATTAAGCATACAGTCTATGCACGAATCTATATACCATTATTATTAATCCACAGTCATTGCTGTCTTCTTATTTTACGTCTATATTTTAATCAAAATATTATGTGTTAACTTAGCATGAATAATGTATCTAGGTCATCCTTCTTTCCTTCAGTCACTCTATCAGTAATCCAATGCACAGTCTACAGGACCACCCACACGAAGTCGCTCGCGTGGGAAACTAATCATTGATCTACGTCACCGGCTTCTTTGAAGCGTCTGAGCGTCTCTCGCCGACGCTGCCTCCCTCCACCGTATCGATACACGACGACGTGAGAACAGCAAGCGTTTAGCCAAGGCTGACACAATTATAAGTCACACGTGCAACTGACTAGGGGTCGCCTTTACTCATTGACACGTACGCTGGTCCAAATATAGATACGTACACAGCATACACATTAAAGTCGTATAACCACAATATATACACACTAGCCCATATAAGCAAACTGAAAAGTTAGGTCACTCCTGCACCGTATTAAAACTCTTACAGAACGATTAATAATAATATTAATATTAAAAGGCAGAAATCTACCTTACGAATACAAATTCGTCCTGCAGAATTAATGTATAATTATAGGCCAATATAAATCGTCCCGCTAATGCTTATGTCACGAAATTATATTCTAAGCCGTTAATATAATCAGACCTTCAATTTCAATCATTAGGCTGACCAACCAAATTAATGTAAACATTATACGGCTGAATAATTATTCATAGAAGCAGCGGTTTATCAACAGCCTATCAATTTATATATAATCATTTAAGCCTCAATATTATTATAAGCAGATGTTATATATTTATAATCCTCCTCCTACCGGTTTAATACACAACCGGAGTCAGTACAGTTGTTATGTAGGGCTCCGGCCGATATATATTAATTAGGCCTATATAAGCCAAACAAAATAATATAATATTATCCATTCCAGTAGATCTATGCTAATTCCTATTATTATTTCTGAACGAGCAACATATATATATATATAGGCCTATGCACGTTAAAGTCATTCAAGCCTGCTATATTATTATAAACATCTTCGTCTAAAAATTATATGAGCTCATCAGCCGTTAATCACAGTATATTATTATCATCTATAGGCCTACCTTAAGCCTATAATTTACTTATATAGCACCCTTCAGGATATAAGCCTACAATTTAATACTATAATCGCGTGTACCCTAGGCCTATAACATATATTTATATGGCGCCTTGCGATATGTACATTAATATAATTACAATAGCTGAGCAAAGCAGAACATAGTATATAGCCTACGTTTCAGTGTTATTCATGCAACCTATATATATAATTATATATACAATCTTATCGCTGCCAGCCAGATAAAAATCACCGGTCTTCAGCGATGCAGTAAAACGCTAAAGGGCCTATGTAACATTTACCTAGCGCCAGTTTAAATCCTCAATAATGCCTCTAATATTACATATCTGCGATGACCACAACTAATTACAAATCTTATGTAGGCCTACTGCGGCATCACCATCTATTAATGACTTAATTAGTTACTCACGCTATATATATGCAACAGAACATAGGCCTAAGGTAAATCTTGCCTCACAATATCTCAACATCAGCCTATCAGGAAAACAGGCCTATCATTATTATTACAATCACAACTAATTAAAATTGAGCAACCCTAGTCATTCTAATATATCTCAGGTCAGAAAATTATTCATATAGCGCCAACTAATTGATATAGCGCCACACAATATATATCATCTGAAGCAATATTAAAACCTGTCCATCGTTGAAATACAATGCAATGCAATACAAATATTAATCTGTGCAATGCCACACCAGTTCAGTCAACCTACAACGCACATTACAGTATTTACACCGTAACGCAATATGTAAAACCATTACATGTAAAAATAAATCATTTTCATCACAATCGAACTAAGACAATGTTACAGATGCTCCTGCATTCAGTTAATCCCCGCAAATTAAGCGGTCGTTAACAAAGGTCACCAGATGACCTTCAGTTCTATCCATCGGGTAGTGGGCAAGACTTCAACCGGGGAGCTTTGTCACTCATAGTGAACCAGCGGCGTCCCTCCGGTTGTGCGTACTGTTCCCACCGATTCACCTGGTCTCTGATATGATCCGGGGTGGGCGCGCGTGCGGCGCACACACGACCAGTGCTAGGGTTGTCCTGATTATCGCCCACCGGTCGATCGGGATTGTCGTCAGGCGGATTCTGTTGCTGCTGCCGAAGTGGACATCTGCTTAGCAAGTGCGAGCTAGAGTCGCAGTAGAAACAGCGCCGTCCCTCTCTTGGCGAATTCCGACCAACGTTAGGATTGTCGGGATTATCGCCCCCAGCCTGACCGAGGTTATCGCCAGGCGGATTCTGCTGCCGTTGTCGGAATGGACAATCCCGCGCGACATGATTTGTAATCCGTGGACATTCGTAACATCTTCGCTCAGATCGTCCAACTTCCGGTCCCGCCGCCTGTCGGTACCAGCAGGCGGAACTCCCATGGCCTGTTCTATTACAGATCGAACAGCGTTGGTTATTCCGCCAGTTATTTCCGTTTGAACCGTTCTGATCTCTCCACGACCCGCGATTATTATAGTCTCTGGATTGTGGCGCCGACACCGGTTGACCCCATTGTCTCTTCATTTGCTCCATCTCTTCTTTCATTTGCCTCATCTGTCGTTCTAGATTATCGAATTCCGATTGTCCTTCTCTGACAGCGTTGACTCGTCCATGCCGTCGTTCGTGCTGCTCATGGCTACTAACTTCCGCTTTCTGGTAGCCGTCCAACCTCATAGCTACCTTGTACGCTTCGTCAAGGGACTTCGGTTCTCGTTCCCTAATCTTCAGAGCGAGATTTCGGTCGCCCAAGGCATCCACAAATGCCCGAATAGCGATGGCTTCGCTGTGCGCTGTCGATGAGCCAGGATACGCTCGCGACGACAAAAGCCGAATATCATCGACCAATACCCCCAGGTCTTCGTCGCCTTTCTGCTTCCGGGTGTTAAGTTGCGTCTGGAACAGGGTCTGCTGCTCGGCGCTACCGTACCGTTCCCGAAGTCGTTGGACCAAAGCCGTCCATGTATCCACGTTCGACTCGCTCAGCAAATGGGTCGCCGGTTCGACTAAGGAGACGACCAGTTGATTAAATTTCTCTTCGTCCGACCAGTCATTGTTCCTTGCGCATACGGTGAATTTGCGCAAAAAGACTTCCACATCCGTCCTTCCGCTGTAAGATCCAAGTTTTGTCCATTGCTTCGGTTTAGGAGGCGAAGTCGATGACTGCTTGACCTCACTCGCTTTAACTGTCGTAGATGGGGTCGGTTCCGGTTCCTTGAGTGTTCTACCAGCGCTATTCATCGGAAGTTCCCAGTCACTAGGCATTGTCTGTGTTGCAACGGATGTCATGGGAACGGATCTGGTAGGACCGACGGACGCGTTGACAGGCGGCAGCACTTTTATTTCACCAACCGCAGACATCGTCGCTTTGTCGTCTCCAGTTGTTTCGCTTTTACCCAGATACGTAGGTTTCAGAAGCGCTGGACGAGGCAGCTCGACGTCACGACTAAATCCAAAATTCTGAGCGCCGAGGCATGAGTTCATCCTCGCCGACTCCACGACGGTTGGCCACCGAGGAAAGGCGACGTCGCTGGTACGAGGCGGATTGAGACAGCGAAGCGGATCGAGCCACACCCGGTTGTCGATGCTGTTGTAGAGCGCGTTCGGAGCGTAGTTCGGAGCGTAGTTCGGAGCGTAGTTCGGAGCAGCCATCCCTGACACGTATGGATGCTCAGGGTGTGCGCTCGGTTGCATCCAGTCACCCGCTGTAGTTGCCACTGGACCAGGTCGAAGATCGGGTCGAAGGTCGGGTCGAGCGTAGTCTCGACCAACCATGGTCGAAGTAACCAGCCCATCGTAGTTGGGCACGGAGTGATAGGTCGGCATTCCCGACGTTGATTGGAAAGCGTCGACCCGATTTGCCATCATTTCCGTTCTTGGCTGATCCGCATGCACGAACGATTCCTGCTTCCTCCATTGCGGATCAGGTCGAGGATAATCCACGTGAGAGGGCGAAGAAGAGGCCAAAGGAACTGGGTTGACCTTATCACCCCCCTCCCACAATTTATGATCAATCGATTTATTTATTTCAAAATTTCTAAACTCCGATTGCTGAGCTGTTTGCATTCTTTTATCAATTATTTTCACAGTTTTAGGTCTAGATCCCATTATTTTGCTAACTTCAATGTCTATGCTACCATCATCAGACATAATTTCAACATTATCAACAAATTCCCTTTCCTTCCTTCTTTCAAAAGATAATGCAGTTTCTCTTCTTCCGACATTTTCAATTTCCTCTTCCTCGTCCAAATCTCTAGAACTAATTCGACCCCACTGACTGGGACCAATTGTAACGCCCACCCCCGCGTACACTCCCGGAGTCGCCACTTCCGGTCCAACGTGTGAGAGGGCCGCGTGCGGTTGCAGGTCATAGTTCAGAGATATAGACGGAGGAAGGGAGGCGGTAGCTTCGGGGTTCGAATCCCGTCGGGTTCGGGATGGCCAGGTATCTCGACCTCGTAGCTCTCCGTATGAAACTGGGGCCTTACTGGCCAGTCTTTGACTCCGGCGTAGGATTCCGGGGTTGACCGGAAGTGAAAGGTCCTTAGGCCTAGCCCCCGAAGCTCTTCCCAGGCCGATGGCTGAGTGGTAAGGTCTATCCGCGGTGGTACCAAAGGGAAATATTGCTCCTGGGTTCGAACCTGCAACCGGCTTCGGAGATGCCCTGGGCGTCGTTTCTAAACGTTCTATACGCGCGACGACTTCAGTCAGCGCTTCCCTAACGTTATCTTGTACTGAGGCAATTGCCTCTTGTGTATTTATAGCGTTAGCTTGAAAATCCGTTCGGACAGAAGAAATAGCCTCTTCCACATTGCTTTGTACGACAGAAATAGCCTCTTCCACATTGCTTTGTACGACAGAGATAGCCTCTTCAACATTGCTTTGTACGACAGAAATCGCTTCCTGTGTATCTCTAGCATTATTCTGTATGGTTGCCTGCACATTAGTCTGCATAGAAACCATGGCTTCTTGGGAGGACTTCGAATTCGTTTGTATGGCCTCTAGTAAAATGCCTATCTCCAACGCAGATGGTGGTCTAGAGGGCTGCGAGGGCGTTGATGCTCCGCTTCTATCCATGGCGCTATACAAGTTCTGGTTATGTCAAATCCTAACGCTAGCAAGAAGTAAATCCGAAAGTTTAATCAATGGATCTTATTATTATCAGAAACATTCAATAATTATTCGCAATGTTAACCAACAGCTTACAGTTTAAAGCAACTGATATTAATATGCAACACAATTCAAACAGACTTCAATCGGAGCAGACAAAATGAATCCCCAATTTTGCACTTAGATGCCAATCTTAATTTCTCTGCCCAAAAGATCAATTTAGTTTTGTATTGAAAACCCCAGCAAAACTGTACCTTCTATTAGTGACACAGGACAAGGCCGACGTTATGCGAGGAAAGGCGCAGATGGAGCGTCAAATCCAGGACGTGCGTCGACGATAAGTGACTCAGAGGAATCCGCAACAATCGACGCTGACAGGGCGGTAAGGCCGAGTTGACACGTCGAGAACAGGGAATCCACGAAAAGATATTTAAATAATAGATTGACGCCCATAGGCAAATTGCGCAGAAGATATCGACGACAGAAGAAATTCCGTAAAACCCAAGCGGTTTCGATCCAAACGACAGAAAGATCGAAAACCAGAACGAAAGACTTAACTCCTTTACGAAGATGCGAAACAGAACCACAGCGCTGACGATTCGCTCGTAACACAAAACCGCAATGCAATCGGCTCCTTGCCGTTTTAGAATTTCCGTACAGAATCCGTGAAGTAAATACGCGCCAACGCAATAACTCAGACGACGAATCCAAGCTGACTTAAATAAACTATTATCTTTCTAAAATAATCAAACTCTGATTTTGTAACTTGCTCTCCAGAGCTACACGTCTATCCTCGTCGGAGTCCGTCGTGAATCTGCCCTCGATTGCGCGTTCTTGAGTTAGTAACCACGCCTCAAGGGAACGCGACGCATGCGCAGAAGGCACTGCACGAGCCGTGATCACGCATGTACCGCGTGATCAGATAAAGCGCGCTGAATTCCTATGCAGCTGCGACCACCTATCTCCCTCTAAGCGCCTGTCTGCAGCTCACTGTCTTTCTCTCTCTTCCTCTTGCTCTGACCCGTACGCACGAGTTGCACTGAGTCAACCGCGCTAAAAATAGACCAGGTCACCTCGTACAGCGTGAAGGAAAAATACCACACATGCATTCAATGACAGCGGCCAGCAGGGCGTATTGCTCCGTCCGTCTGCCTATCCGTTTATCTGTACTGCTCTGGCGCTGCGCCTGTCATATCGGCCGACTCCTCTTCCTCCTTTTCGGCCGACCCTCCATTCGCTGAGCGTATGCAAGAAGCGATCAATAATCTGGTAGCTATGGCGACCGCTTACGTCATCTCTGTCGGCGACACACGAGCTCAACATTAAAATCTAGGTCACCAATATTATCTAGGTCACCGAGTGCAGCTCCAAAAATAATAATATTATATATATATATCAGACCACGAAAATACCAAGGGATCCAAAAATATATAATATAATATTGCAACTAAAATTCCGTAGCGTCTAGTTATACGCAAACGCTACATGTCTACCTTCAGACTTCAGTGCACAACGGTTGTTCACCGTACCCATAATCGAAGTCCCTGTCTAGAAAAGGCATAGGTCAATCGCTTCTGCATGAGAGAAAACACTATTGAACTCGTTGTCGGAGTCCCACTCTGTCTCTTTCGTGGTGATCGAGTGGGCAGAGCGTGACAAGTCTACTCTTTTTGGAGATAAGGGGAAAGTGTGACAAAAACTCCAATGGTGGTAGATCGTGTGCTGAGCAGCAGAAAAGATGCCAGTGACTTGTTGGCGATCCAGCTCTGCACATCGGTTTATGACAGTAGAACCAAATCCCATGTGTCTCCGATGAATCTGCACTCCTGCGGTCATCATGAGCAGAAAGGCTGCTGTTATTGTAGACTTGATGTCATTGACTGGGTGGCTAATGTCTATCCGGGGGCGTCGTGTGTCTTTGATCGGCAGTCGTGAATTGATGAGGGGTTCTCCTCCATGGATCACTTTTCCGGGGACATTTTGTCCGGGACATTTTATCCGGGGACTTTTTGTCCAGGGACATTTTATCCGGAGACTTTTTGTCCGGGGACATTTCATCCGGGGACTTTTTGTCCGGGGACATTTTATCCGGGGACATTTTGTCCGGGGACTTTTTGTCCGGGGACATTTTGTCTGGGGACATTTTGTCCGGGGACATTTTGTCCGGGGACTTTTTGTCCGGGGACATTTTGTCCGGGACATTTTGTCCGGGACATTTTGTCCGGGGACATTTTGTCCGTCCACGCGTGGTGGATATATTGAATATTTGTTTGACTTAAGATAAATTCACTCAAGATATGAATTGTTATTAATTGTTAGAACTAGTGATTGTTTACAATTGAGTCATTGACATAAATTATTCAGTTTAAGACTTTTGGTTTTTTCTTGCAGTTTCATGGCAAAAAAGGTACATCAAACATTAATAGCATTATCTCAAAAAGTCGTAATAGTATCTCTTAGATATTTTGCAGAATGATTAAATGGATAATTATGTTCAATCGGATATATAGGCCAAGACGCTCAGATAAAAATTGTTTAAGTTATAAGGCGTAAAAGTTGTTGCATTCCTATTGGCCCACCCTGTATATATATGCAATTATTAGTTAACATTTTAAAATGTTTCATTGGAAACAGTGGCGGCGCTACGCCTGCAGGGCATGGCATGCAGGGTAAATGCCCTGGTAAAGTCTTTTCCCTGGTCGTTGCCCTGCCAGAATTTGTTCGGGCATAATGTTTCTTAGCCTCTCCTGTTGACGTCCGCTCTCTAGAATGGCAAAAAATACTGGCAGGGCAGAATTCTGGCAGGGCAAAAGTCATGTGAAAGAAACATTTTAGTAGGGCAAACGTTCTGACAGGACAAAGTTCTGGCAGGGAAATGTTCTGGCTTGACAAAGGTTATAGCATCCTTGACAAGGCAAAACTTCTGGTAGAGGAAACATTCAGTGGCTGTTTATCCACATTACCGTATACGACTAACAGCATAGGCCTAACTTTCGCTTTATCGTTTTTCAAATGTAGCGTAAACATTTGCGTAGGCCTAAACAGTTGACGGACCTACACATTATATGCCTGACTCAGTTACATTGTTTGGCAATTTTTTCGAAATACTACTCGAAAGAGAATCTGCTGAAATTGATTGATGACAAGGCCGAAGCTACGGGGGTGTTTTGGTGTTTGAACATCCGGGAACATTCCCCTCCAACAAAATAATGCTACCTTGATTGAAATAATGCATTTAGCCTACTAATAGCCTACAATCAATGCAGACTTGGGTTTCATTTTGAAGCGCTTATTCTATGTGACATTTGACAATAGATTAAATCCTCCTCCAAACCCCTTAATTAGTCCATTAATTCGGTTGTATGTCGACATGCTCAAGGTCGAGTAAACACCCCCAATAAGATCCTGGCTTATTATGCAAAACAGGAAACTACGATGTTCATGGATATTTTTCACAGAGGTTTCTGAATTTCTACGTTTCACTTTGTGAATCATTGGCATCATTAGTGTTTGGCGCAAAGAAATCTGTCAAAGACATATAAATATAGCTGTTAAAATAGCCTATAGGTGTTGATTCTACAAGGGGAAATGCCCCTCTTGCTTCTATGTGATGGCGCCCATTAGTTTTGCACTACTTAAATAGGCCTACATAAAATTATGGTAGTGCCATGCCATATTAATAGGAAATCAACTCCGTATAATTATTTTGCTTGTGAACCCGCAGCTGCCTTGAGCCCCGCACACGCTAGGGCAGGGTCTGTTCCCCATATTTACACATCGCCGTAGCTTTTGGCAAATCAAAGACCGCTCGAACGACACTGTCTTTGCCTCTGCTGTAACAATAATATTTGCACCGACACTAGAAGAACTTGGAAAGGCTAACTCAAGAGAATAGGGCCTACTTTAAAGTGTTTGAAGAATAATTTGTTTCTATTGCAGATGAAGTTCTGAGCGGCTACAATGTCATGTCTGATCCGGTTTTAGTCCAGACGATCAGAGGAGAGACGAAGAAAAAAGCGATCCGTGGGTTGACGATCTTAGACAACGAATTGTTTGTTGTGAATGAAAAGAGTTCAGAAGTTGAAGTTTACGATTCGATGAAATTCAGTTTCAGTCGTCGGTACGTCGTGGAGAAATTAATTCGTCCAGAGGACATAGCATCCTGCAACATAAATAAATGTCTCTATATCATAGATTACAAAGGCCTCCGTAAGTTGAAGGAAATCTTGAGGGTTGATGCAAATGGAATATTAATAAGTAATTGGTCAACAGGAGACTTTACTAATATCGCTTGGGAAGGCAGTCTGTCAGTTACAGGTGAAACGAATGTCATTTTGGCTCTCCTTTGGGAAGAGAAATTACAGGAATATTCTTCAGATGGAAAATTGATTCGGAATATAATCCTACGAAGCGCAGTGCGGTTTAGGCCATGGCATGCTATAAAACTGACCAATGGTGATTTCCTGGTCTGTCATGGCAACTTTGGTGATAATCTGCATAGAGTGTGTATAGTGGATGCAGATGGAAAACTTAAGAATTCATTTGGTGGAAAATCTGGATCCGTCATTGGACAAATGGATCATCCAGTCCATTTGTCTGTCGATAGAAATGGATTCGTGATGGTCGTTGATCGATGGAATTGTCGAGTTTTGTTACTGGACTCGGATTTGAAGTTTAAGAAAGAAATTCTCTCACAGGAAAAGCACAAAGTGTGGTTTTCAACGAAGATTCTTCTGGATGAGTTAAATCGTCGACTATTTGTTGTTAATGACTCAGGGATATTTAGCAATGATAAAAAGATTTCGATTTTTGTTTTGACATAAATGCATAACAGTGTATCCCGATTTATGTTTTCACTTGCAATCGAAATATACATGTATATAGTGTATTGCTTCTTATTATTATTAGCCCACTCTGACGATGTCCTTGTATAGGCCTACACAACCCCCTTTCGTCTTATCAAAGACTACACGCCCTTCAAGTAGAGTTGCCTAGTTGTGTTAAGCTAAGCATGCAATGGTTCTGTAAAAGTTAATTTAATTGATTAATCACCAGCATCCAAAACATGCATCTTGATATAATATAAAATATGAAGATGAAGACTTAGTAGCCTATTATGTGGAAGACGATTTGCCGTGTTGGTTTATTCGAAATGAGACATGTCTTGACGATCAGGGCACGATCGTCTGCTCAGATGTTCACCGTTTGACTCGTCCTGAGTCGAAAGCTGCACAGATGTTCCTGTTGACTCTGTTGGGAGTTGCACGTCACAATTAAGTGAAAATGCAGTTCGTCCGATTTCGTCGCTTGGTAAACAATTTTTTTTATGTGAGTCAGACGATCAGTCGAAATCGTAGACTCTAGTGAAACTGGAAAAGTATAGACTAGCTCAGTCGAACGATTAATAGAAACAATATATATATAGGCCTATAGATTGTAGTCCACAGCTTCCATGATGCCCACGCCATTGATGCTCTTTAATAATGGATGGTCTCAAATAGCCTGCTGCTAATTTACTATAGGCCTAAAACTCTGTTCGTCTGATTTGGGCCATTTGGCGTCCATTGACCTACACTTATAATAGTAGCAGCGACTTTTCCTCATATCTCGTTTTCTCTCACAGTGCTAGCTAGACTCGGAGTAACTTTGTATCAAGAGCTCAATTCTCACAGTACCGTATTAGCTATCAATTTTGTCACTCAAAGTCGCTACTACCAGCTTCGTCAACTCCGAGTTGCCTAAAATTAATAGAGGATAAATAACCTTTAAAACCTGTTTTCTTAACCCAATGAGGGGTTTTAACACTCAAATCCCCTTTCTACGCCACGGGACTCGATCCATGTCATAATTTCATTATATAGGCTAATTGGGTTATCAACTGTTAATAGCTATGTTTTCACTTCAGTACTAACCACGCCATCTACCTGCTGTCTACGAGAATCCGATGGTCAACTCTATAGGCCTACATGTTTGCGAGGGCTCGCCACCTGTGACTCTTTCAGCTAACTGTGTTTTATTTTGCAACGTGTTGTTATTTTTCGCTCGCTATGACAATAATAATAATATTGGGCTAGTTAGCGCAGAGAGCGCCTCTGAGTAGATATCTTGAAGAGGCGCTATATAAATTCTCAGAATGAATGAATGAATAAATGAATAATGTTCACAATGATAATAATGTTGCCTGTCTATGATCGAGGATCTAGCTTTTGATATTTGCATAGCCTAGTTGCAAAAAAACCTTTTGTTTTTATTCTCTCTAAAAAAGTCGGTTTTTCAGGGGGTTTTCTGCATCGCTTTACTTCGTTTTTTAAAATCTAATTTATTTACTGTCTGTTTTTATTTTCCTTATTTTATTTTTCTGATATTCCGTCAACTGGGATAACTTTGATAGGCGGGGTAACTTTGATCCACCCGGGGTAACTTTGACAATTTTTTTGTAAACTTTGGAAACGGGCCCTGAAAAGTTCTAGGCCTATATAATGCAGTTATTAACGAACTACAGAAGCCTACAGAAAACAACAGACAGCAATTCGAGTTCAAAAATATTGCCAGTAAAGCTATGAATTTTTAAAAAGTGGTAAAACTTTTGAAATATGCTGTCCCTTTGGCAACGAAAAATACTTTTTGGATATCCTCGCAATGGTCAGTTATCTATTTATGGACATTTTCTGGATCCCCATATGGTAGGGGATAATGCATTTATTTTTTCTACGTTTGCTGTCATTTTATGTAAGCTTAGGTTAGTCTGATAACAATAACAAAATTGAATTGAATTGAATTGAACAAGTAAGCAGTGTAAAATGTTAGGCGCAAGTGCAGCAAAGCTGTAGGCCTATAGCAACTTTTCGATGCAATGTAATGTTCATTGGTTATAGTCAAAAATACAGTTGGTTGTTATTACAGATTTGGGAGCCAGAACTTTGGTCGCCGAGCAGAAACCAGAAGACGCGTGGTTCAAAGAAAGAGAGCAGCTAATCAACGAGACAGAAGAACAGCAAAGATTAATGGGTAGATATTGAGTTGCCTAAATAATAATAAAAAATAGAACTTCTGCTTATCAACAACGTTTGAAAAATGTGTGTTCTATTAAATCTAAAATTAAATCAAGGTTGACTAATATAAATGAAATCTAAATGCTATTTCTGCGTAATTTGATTCGGTAAAGTCTAAAACCCACACGTTTGTCCACTGAAGGTCTTTGAGATCTTAATAAAATTAATAGGCCTAATGAGATTGAGAGCACGAGTAGCCTAGAGTGGCATGGTTTCAACACATTGCCCACGGATCATGAAGAAGAAGGAGACGAAGATTCATCTTTCAGACTTTGCAATCCTATTTCATTGTTTACACACAGAGTAAGTTACAGTACAAATCGACGTTCCATAATTTATAATACTGTGCAACGATTCAACGAGATTGCCAATGTAGCTTAATTTACTAGTATGTTCGTTGGTCTCTTAATGTCAGCCACTCCGCGTGCAATTATTGTCTGGGTGTTTTGTCGAAGAGCATTCTCTGTTCTTATAAGCTTAGTTTTCTGCCTTCAGGGTATTACAGGCATTTCTTACTGTTCGGTTGTTTTGCTGTTGCCATCAGACACAGACAGAGTCGTGTTCCTTTCCGCTTGGAAATGCTAACTCAAGATAATACTTCAATAAAAGTGTTTGAAGAATAATATGTTTATATTGCAGATGAAGTTATGAGCGGCTACGATGTCATGTCTGATCCGGTTTTAGTCCAGACGATCAAAGGAGAGACGAAGAAAAAAGCGATCCGTGGGTTGACGATCTTAGACAACGAATTGTTTGTTGTGAATGAAAAGAGTTCAGAAGTTGAAGTTTACGATTCGAAAACATCTAGTTTCAATCGTCGGTTCATCGTGGAGAATTTAATTCGTCCAGAGGACATAGCGTCCTGCAACATAAATAAATGTCTCTACATCCTAGATTATAAAGGCCTCCGTAAGTTGAAGGACATCTTGAGAGTTAGTGCAAACGGAGCATTAATAAATACTTGGTCAACCGGACACTTTGATGGTGCATTTTGGGAGGGCAGTCTGTCTGTGACAGGTGAAACAAACGTCATTTTAACTCTCTTTTATGAAAGTAAATTAAGGGAGTATTCTTCAGATGGACAATTGATCCGTGAAATAAAGCTATCACTAAACGCAGGCAATGGCATTCGTTATACACGGCATGTTATAAAACTAAAAAATGGCGATTTCCTGGTCTGTCACGGCTTGGGTGATGATCTGCATAGAGTAAGTATAGTTGATGCAGATGGAAACCTGAAGAATTCATTTGGTGGAAAGTCTGGATCCGTCATCGGACAAATAGATTATCCAGCCCATTTGGCCATTGATGCAAACGGATTCGTGTTGGTCGCTGATCGAAACAACAGTCGAGTTTTGTTATTGGATTCAGATTTTGAATTTAAGAGAGAAATTCTCTCAGAGAAAAAACACGGATTGTGGTATCCAACAAAGGTTCATCTGGATGAGTCAAATGGTCGACTATTTGTTGTTGATAACTTAGGGACATTTGGCAATGACAGAAAGATTTCGATTTTTGATTTGAATGGTCTTTCAAGAATGAGTGTAACAGCAGACTAACGAAATTCATGAGTTAGAGGTTGGCATATATGTCATTTTGTAGACCTATTGGCAATTCAATTCAAAGAAGCTGGTTAATTAGGTAGAACGAATATCGTATTTTAAAGACCTCGCAGTTAATATTATACTTTATTATAGGCGATATACATTTAGTGCAATGATTGTATAATTGTACAATGACTTTAAATTATTTATACGTGTATATAATTATATATATACCTGCATGTTTTGCATTTTACTATTAAATCTTATGGCACTAAAGTATGGAACACAATACCAATTGACATTCGTCAATCGAGCAGTCTGCAGGTATTTAAAAAGAAACTTCGTGTTCTTCTACTCTCCTCCACTAAAGCTACTTGAAGTGCACATGACCATGTGTAGTTAAGATTTTAGTTAAGTACTTAGTTAAGTTTGTTTCTCTACATGCTCTTGACAATCTAAGCTTTTCTGCAATCTGTCATCACCTAATTTGATTTAGTCTCTTTCTTTTCAGCTATCTTGATTAATTTTTCTTGAGAATTTTTTACTTGGGTGACCCTTCCCAGCGGGATGTCCATCCCTTTTGGGCCCCCCTTTGTAGCCAATGCATGCATGTTTTGTACTTTTATTGTTTTCTGGTTGCAATAAAGTGAATTGTATTGTATTGTATGTAAATATATTAGTTTATTCAAACTTAAAAACTCTCAGAAATTCTTTCTTACATAATTATTATCACGTATCGTGCACGAGTAGGCCTAATGAAATTCTTTCAGGAGGGGCAAAAACACAAAGGTCAGGGTCAATTTTTTTTACCAGAGCTGGAAAATGCAAAGCAGGAATTAAAATCATATGTAGCCTATTTCATAAAGGTCTCAAAAAGTTAACAAAGGCATTTTGTTTCAAAATAACGGACAGTGCATACATATCCGTGTGCATACATTGTGTGTATATTATATGCTTACGAGTTACAAATAATTATAAGCCTACATTAGTGTACATAGGCCATTAGGCCTATTTTATATTCATGGATGCATGCTTAGGCCTACTGATTTGTGTTTAATAGCAGTAGTGCATGGATTTTATGTAAGCTTATGTTCGACTATAATTAAGCTTATAGCAGACTGCTATAGAATAGACATTAATGTAGGCTTATTGTATATTCGTATAGATACATGTTTCCCGAGTTCAGTTAGGCCTATGTTTAACGGCAGTGGTGCATTGATTTGATGTGTGCATGTTGGACTATAATTCCAGCATAGACTGTTATGGAAAAGACATTGTGTATACCACAGTGCAGTAGAATCAACCAAAAGGCAATGGAAGGAAGCGCGTGGTTTACATGTAGGCCTATGTGCAATTTTGTGCATGCATCTTTGTTGTGAATGTCAGCAATAAAATTAGTTGAACTCGAGTCTTCCAGCGAGTTTCAACTCAAGTGATTCTGTACATGGGCAGAGTTTATCATGGGCTAGGGGCTAAGCCCCCAGCCCCAAGAAGGCCCAGAGTCAGTTTTTTTACCATGAAAATTTTCCCGGGGTTAGGCCCCCCAAGAAGGCCCAAACTCGAAAATATATATTCGGGGAAAATGGCTCTTTCACGAACAAAACTTCAATCGAATGGCTAAAAAAGGTCATCAACTTTTTCGGGCCGAGAAAATTTTTGTGTCTACATGGCACCGCTCGATCTGGATTAAGTCTCCACCCCAATCAAAGCCCAAGTTTTAAGCACCACCCCCGAACGGAAAACAAACTGCGCCCATGATTCTTTATAAGCGATCACGCGTGATGGTAGTTTGCATTTGGCATCGTGAACAGGACAACGATGAATTGCGCGATTTGATGGTGTCTGATCAATTTGAAAGAGCAGTTGTCGAATAGGTCTGGGGCCGTCCATAAGTACGTCACGCTCCAGGGGAAGAGGGGGTCTAAGAAAGTGTGACAGTTTGTGACAGGGGGAGTGGGTCTGGCCATGTGTGACGTCACACATTTATTTTTTTACATTTTATTTCTAAATGTTTTTAGTAGAATTTAATAGCTTTAAAAATAATTTTCAAACATTTTGTGAAACATTTGAATTATTTTTATGTCAAAATAGCATGAAATGCATATCCCTGAATATGTTGTTCACGATTCCTCTCGCTAGGAGTGCTAGTAATGCTGTTGCGAAGCCTTGTTTTAGGCCCTATGTATGGAATTGCGGTGTTAATTTTTTTAAATTTCGAAAGTGTGACGTACTTTATGGGGGGCGGCGAGATTTGGGACAGTTTGTGGCAGGGGGTAGGGGGGTCAAAAATGGTCGAAAATAGCGTGACGTACTTTATGGACGGCCCCTCTTTGTAATTTGTACAGATGAAAATTTTCGACGTCTGTTGCAGTATATAGCTGACTTGGCTGACTTGCATCATTGCATGTCATCATTATAATTATAGGATTGGTTATATGTAGCCTACAGGTTACAGGGCTGTCTTATCCATTGGGTACAGCAAGCACTATAATATTATTATATAGGCCCTACCGGTAGGCCTACGCCCTACATGCGAACTTTGCAGAGACCTAGCTAGCCTACAAAATTCTAACAATGAGATACTGAAAAATTAATAAGCTTAATAATTGAATTTGAGGCGAAAATGCAAAAAGGAAAGTTAATAACTGTAATTTTGACTAAACATCTTACTTTTAAACTATTAACTTGCAATGCAGCTATTTCAAAACTGTGCACCAGCCTACATCTGTTCTTTGCATTATAAAATCACATAGGCCTGTAAAAAAAAAATATTATGACGTCTTCAGAAGCCAATTCTCGCATTAACTCGTTTTCCATTGAAAATTGTGCATAGTCGACCTTGTCCTATCGTTGTCCTACACTACAGTAACAGTCTGATCGTGATACTTCTTAAACGCCTAAGAAAATTTGCATTAAAAAGTCACTGCGTGGATAGTTCAATGCTCTCTAACTTAGGCTACAAGTAGATAGCTAATTTTCGTTTCCATGTTTTTTAATCACTGCAGCCACAAGTTCATAACAGTACATTTTTCGTATACAAAAAGGTACCTGCATGGTGTTTAACATTGTTTTTCTTTTAATCAATGCTTATCCAAACGTAGGCACTTATGTTTTCACACAAGCATTTATTACATTATTTAGGCCAACGCCTGCAGCGCTTAATATGAGGCCTTTTGCTTTGTGCTCTAAAGCGCAGCACCTTTCCTCAAGTAAACTTAGGCAATAGCATTAATTAGCAATTTCATACCTCTGCGGTATCTTCCCGCATTTTTCCCTCGTTTCCTTCCTGCCTCGTGCGACGGCATTCTTTTCTCGCGTGCTGCAGGGCGGCCGTCGAGCGGGAAGTATCTGGCGTTGTTCCGTTATAAATTAACTCCATGAATAATCGTCACCATGTCCTTTGAAGTGCAGCCGCCGACGTAATCGTGTCACGCATGACCGACGCTCACTTCAAAGGCACCGATAAAGACATCAGATAATGAAGTCGATCGGGCGATACAGTTACAAGAAACGCAGTCACGCGTATCGCAGCTCCTCTACCCTCTTCTGGGGCACCTTGGGGGAAGGACCACGGCCTCTGGTGCGGGCGTTACCCCAGCCGTTGCTAACGATGGGGTAAGGATAAACAGCGCGTGGATCCAGGCAACCCTAATAACAGGCAGATCCATGTTCTCCCTGGCTGTGTCTTTTTCCCTAAGCGGACGGTAATAATGGGGCAGATGGAAGAGCGCAGTGAATACAACCATTCTTATCGTGGAATTTAGGGTCGTTTGTATTTATGTGGCGTAAGCGTTAATTAATAATTCCAGACCGCAGGTGGTCGTCGGCAGATAGTGAGATAGCATCCGTTTGATTCGATACATCTGCTATAGAGATAATAAGTACTGTTATTACACCATGGGTTAGATGTCTATACCATGCAGCGTAGGCTATACACACAGAGGTCCTAATTAGGTTCTTGTATTGAGTCTACATTGATCGACTTTGGTGCATGTCCTTCCATTGCATGGTTTGGCTGCTGAAGGTATCATCAGTAGCCCCTATCATGTAATTTATTCGCATGCATGCACGATTGAACGGTCTTGATAAGCTGTGTAATGAAGCCTTACGTTAAACTGTAAGATTTTATTTTGCCTGAATATTGTAATCAAGCCAGCTGTCTCCATTTCTTCTTTCACCCAGTTCTTCTATAAAACTTTATTATCTTATTTCTCACTCAAGCCAAGCAGAGTTATTTTTTATCATTGTCCCATAATAGGTTAGAAATCGGAAAATCATTTGTTCACTGTATAATAAATAAACCATTAACAACTGGTTTAATAATTAACAGGGCAATGCTTCACGCAATGTTGTCTTTAAATTTGTTAGGCCTATCCCCAGTAACCATCCGTTAAATTCTGTTTGCGTATAATTATTGGCCCTAACCTGAGTGCCTCTTTCGCTAATGTCTGGGTGCAGGCCCATTCTAGGTATGCCTGGAAACAAAGTAGGCCTATTGTCATCGTAAAATCAAAATTTCGATAGGCTAACTAAGAGAAGGGCATCAGTTCATTCACGAGCGCTGGTTACAGAATTATGTCTAAGTGAAAGCTTCAACGGTGGCGTATCGAAGAACAGAGAGTCTGCAAAGTATTGCATGCAGTTAAACAGGTTACAGGTTAAATTGTTAAAATGAATTATTCTAAAAACAAAGATATGTTTCACCACTTGAGCTGCAGATCTTCGTCATCTAACTAATCCTATCGGTTGTGAGGCAGTTTGGCATCATTAATGCTACAACAGTGGCAGGAAACAGTGACAAGGAAACACAGAAAATGAATAGCCTAATTAGGCCTATATTGAAAAAAAGCCAAACCGTCAAAACACATATGGCTGACGATTATCTCAAATTATCTCAAGCTAAAAGACCCCAGAATATTCAAACTGTTCACTGTTAGAGCACGGGAAGAAAGGGCGAGAAGGAGTCCCCGCTACCCTAACTTGTCAGACTTGCGGTAAACAATTAAGAATCATAAATAGTGACATTCAGGCAGGCAGAGAGACTTATTGATAGGTCTTTACAGATATCCAAGACACTGATTTAGACCGTCTAGTAGACTAGTACGACACTACAAAACGCGGATATATTTCACCAGGCCAGCATCGTTGGTGAAAATGTTGCAAGAGCTATAGTGGATCCATTCTCATTCGAACACATCTGTCTTTTGTGTTTCATACAACCATTCCAATTGAGTAATTTTAAAAGGGTGCAACTGATGCATATGTATAGTATGGCTCTGCGTACCTTTGGCCTGCTCACTTGCCGCCGGAGGGCGACACTATGTTCAACGAAGCACAGACTTCTAACTTAAAAGTTCTAAGTCCATTTCGACGCAGATGTCGCGTGTTTGCCCGGATCCCTCTCCAACACCCGCCCTACTCAACGCCACCCTCACAGGCTCACACCCTCACATCCTCACATCCTCACAAGCACGCGAGGAGTCATTGCTCAAGATAAAAGCTCCCGGAAATTTCTCGGATCAAAGCAAGCCCCGATCGACACCACATCACCCACCTGGCCACCCACCCACCAACCAACCAACCGACCCACTCGCCCTGAAGCACTTGAAGAATGTCGTCGTCGTCAGCCTTTAAAGCCGCCAGATGCCGGTATACGTCCGCGGGCGATAGGCAGCCGTGAGCGCCGACGACGGCCCAGACGGCCACTTGGCGATGGAGGAGACGAAGGAGGAGACGAAGGAGGAGACGGAGACGGAGGCCGAGGGAGAGGAGGGCAGGTGTGACCACCGTGTGCCCCGCCGCACACATGCACCGCCACTTTGAAGCAGGCAACATCTGCCCCGACCAAGAACGATAGAATTTCAATGGATGTGTTATATATATGAGGGTGAGAGAGGCAGAAAGAGATACTTAGACAGACAGATAGGGAGACAGACAGAAGGACATAGATAGAGATCTTTTGTAAACGAATTGCTATTGTTCTGTCCATTCTGAAGAGGTCTTCTCGGGAATTCTCGGCCTTTCCGCCCTTCCCCCCACAACCTCCTCTAGTTACACATTCCGGAATCTCGTCGCTCAACGGCAGATGTCCCAATCAACGTAGTGCACCTACCATGATCTGTCCATAGTCTTTGTTTCTGTCCATCCATCTGTCTGTAGGCCTATAGTGTATACGCTTCCCTCTGTCTGTCTCAGTCTCTCGTGTAGAGTCTACCAGAGCCGGCTTAGTAATAAATTAATCATCCTAATTATTATTGGGTGGCTTTTCAGAATGATGGTTACATTACGGATAAGCCTAGGCTATTCGTAATTATTAAATTTATACAGCGCCCATTACGTTAAGTCGTGGGAGCCAGCGTATTCATAATTATTATTTATTTAGCGTTTGCAGTTCGCGCTAAGCCAGCGCACAGCATCGTCATCAACAATATGCAAAGCAGACAGTCCACCAGGAAAACCAGTTATTCTGCAGTCATAATAATTGCATGGCAATTATAGTAGGCTAGTTGACGTTTAACGACGCCACGTGCCCATGCATGTAATAATTATCGAAAACCATGCAGTGGCGTCGTCCTCCTCCTTATCCAGGATTAGGACTGGCACTACTAAGTTTTGGGTGTTTGCGTAGCTTTCCAAACGTATGCTTCGTGTATTAAAAGCAGTCGGATCTCTCGACTTGGAAGACATTATCGATTGGCCCATTTATTTTTGACAAGATTTGCTGGTTGGTCTGCTAAATAGAATTATAATTATTCTCTTTTGCTTATAGCATTATTAAAGTCAGACGTCCTAGACATGCACTTGATATTATTATGCCTAAAACATGGTTGAATATAAATTGCAGTAGCCTACTGCAATAGTTTAGCACTTTAGCCCAATCCGACTTCCGCTCGCTTCGTGTACTCAGTCTTAAACTGTTGTTTCAAAGGCTTCTTTGAGTTGAAGGACACTTAGACCATGTTCAGCTTATTCGTGAAGCCACTTCAAAACAACGGTTTTAAGACCCCTGTGATTTATAGACCTCGGGATAATAGATGTTTAAGGCCGACGACGCCTAAAATGTGCCATCCAATGGGCTGCAAGCTTACGCACGAGATCCACACACGGACTAATTATAGGCTATACAATACATGTGTTCATACAGACCATACAATTATTATCTAAACTTCTAAAGGCAGGAAACTATATAGCACACGGAGTAGTTGCAAAACTTGCAAGTGATACCGACCCATATACGTCTTCTCGGCTATTGTAAGCTTATCTCAAAAGCCTAAAAATTAGCAACACAATCATGCACACCCGTCAAGTATCATGCGTTGAGGCTCCAGACTGACCATGGATGCAGACGTGTCAAAAGCATGGGAGTTCGCAGTTTTATCATGATCATAAAACGACAGTATAGGCCTAGATTGTATAATTGGGAAGCGGAGTCGGACATACATGTAACTCCGATCCCTAGAGACAGTCCTTGACACACAATCGCGAATGGACAATAATAGCTCAAGTCTCCCTTAGACAAAATAGAGCTGTGATAGACCGACAACTCACACAGACATTGTAATAAATTATAACTTATAAGGCCTGCAGAACAATCACGAAACCGAGCACATAATTGCACGCACTTTTTAGACATATAAGTCTACAATTATACGCAACAGGAATTTCAAGACCTATGATTTATAAGACATTTCTTCTAAGATAGCTAAACATCACTGTTGGAGAAAGTCGTTAAAATTAGAGGCTTTTCATCGAAGACTTCGCTAGTTTGGCCAAGGCCGACACTATTATAGGCTATGGCTATCGGTGCAACATGCAGTGAACAGGCGGTCTATTAAAGCCCCTAAAACTTTACTGGCTCACCGGGTTTGGTCCAAATGGACAAAGGTCTAAAATAGGGCTAAATAATTAGCCTATCGTCGCATCTGTCAGCCTGCAGTTGGTTAAGTATTGGGGTATAACTCTGCGGATCTGTCATAGACAGTGATAGACTTAGGCCTAAATGACAGGTCAAAATTAATAATTTATGCGATTTTACGAGATGCCAAAAGGCGCTATACAAAGGGTGTTTTAATATACACAGGCCTATAAAAACCTACATGGCTATGATGGTTACAGTGATCTTGCATGTGTGTTGAAAATGCACAATGTTGAAACACGTGACGTACCGTACCCTGGATGGAGAGGAACCCAGACGTCAAAGGTTAAGGGTTAAAGAGCGTTTACAAACTTTACACTCTTAACGACGCTTAACGTGGATAGGCTACTTTAACTTACAGGCTGCATCCATTCAAAGACCAGTTTTTTTCATAGACGCATAGAAGAATGCCCCTCCCGTATTAAGACAGGCGCCTTATAAGTGGATGCCTATGCAGAATACAATGAGTTACTATCGCATTCTCTGATTAATGTACCTTCAATGAATTAATGTTGGTGGCTGTCGCCTCGCATTCATGTCCTAATGCAATCCATTTTCTATCCCCTATTAAAAACCGACGGGTCCCAATTCGCCGTCCTTTCATAGCCAGCCATCACCCTTCTATGAAAGGCACCCCCATCTAACAGTTCGACGTCTCTCTCGCTTACCTTTAACCCCTAGCTTAGGAATACCGCCCTCGAAATGCGGACACGGGTAAGCCACGCTTTCAAGGCGCCGCTTGAGTGATCAGGCCGCCCTGGCTCGCCTTTGATGTAGCCGCCAGCCAGCCGCGCTACCCACGGGCACCGATGGAGACCGCAGCCCCCCCCCCACTCCCGCCGGGCACCTGGGATGAGCAAATAACGGCAGATGTCGTTGGGTGAGTGTTTAGAGAGGGTAGGGGTAATTAAGGCGGCCAGGAAGAGTACTTAACATCCAAGAACTGCTGGGTCCCTCGCATTCTAGGAGGAAACTTTCGTCAGGATAGATAGGCCTAGAAGTTGGTTACTTCGTTTCGAAGCAGTCTTTAGGATTCCGATTCACTAACCAGTTACGGTCATCCATTGTTCTACTCTCTGTTGAGCTTATGGTTCAAAACCTATCAGCTTCTGCGACTGAGAACCAAGAGTCGGTGGTAAAATAGGACTTCGTTTTGTGAGTTAGCGTTACGAAGGAGGATTTTCAAGATGACTTCGTCGCATGGTTTTCATTCGATGGATTCAGAATTGAAGCAGCCTTTCACTATGACATCAGCCGAACTACGAAAGGTCAGTTATAAATATTATGATTCTACTATATATGGGACCGCGATTGGCTTAGACTTCCTGCGTTTTGACAGTCCAACGAGGTTTGGTTTGTTTATTTTGTATAGCCTTGTAGGTCTAGACCAGTGGTTGGTATAGTAGCCTACTAAATAAAGGCAATGCGTCAAAGTAGGCTTTCATATAAAGAAGACAATTTGATATTTCAGTCCACGAAGCGCAACATCGATTTTCAAACTCGGCCTCTGATGAATAGCGACTCTTAGCGAGTGATGCAATACTTCACACAACTCCAGAATTCGCCTATAACTCTACTGTATACCATCTCTATTATTGGTATATATTGTATGTAGATGCTGCTGATGACGAATTCATGGATCTGATTACAGAATAGTTTCTCTTTTTATGTCTTAGATAAACAAACCGATCGTTGAGAAACGAAGGAGGGAGCGAATAAATGGATGTCTGGACGAATTAAAGACTTTGCTTCTTCAACATTCACCAACATCCGAAAATACTGGACAGGAAGCAAACCAGGCAAGAGCATAATTATACGCAGTCCTTATGAATGCAAAGTGATCACCATGCGTGAGCTACATGCATATGCATGAGTGCCCTTAGATTTATCCTATAGGTCTATGCTATTACTATAGCAGCTATATGTAGGCCTAACGGTTCATCGTAGGCCTAAGCTTAATTCAAAACAGTCTCGTCATTATTTTCATTCTGCAGGTTTTCCAATTGATGTCATTTACATTTAGGTCTATTAAGAAATCTTGTAACCTGCATTATTACTTGAAACACATCCTAGAAATTCCTGTAGAGCTAACTTTATAGCTCACCCACCAAGATCACCATGCATTAGGGCGTAGTGACCAGAAAGGATCATGTTTGGCATATATTAATTTGTTGCTCCTATGCATAGGATAGTGTCTGGTATAGAAATTTTGTTTCTGACGTGCTGCTTTACTTTGCCGCCAAGGCCCTGAAGTTATTCATGTATTCCGTACTTTTCAGCATTGCATTAAAACTGCTGAAATTTGATTATTTTCTTAACTGAAGTAGTAATTAGACTTAAAAGTAGGAATATTGTGAGCCAGATTTTATGGCACAGGGTAATAATATTTGTTTGGCCATTCCGACATAGTATGAGCTACAAGCAAGGGGCCGTCCATAAATGACGTCACACAATTTAGGGCTATCCCCTTCGACACCCTCATCACGCGTTAACACAAAAGTCATAATTATGATATCTAGCAATGGACCGTCACAAATCGTTGCAGATGTGTGATCCTCTCCCCTCCAGTTACGTGACGTCATTTATGGACGGTCCCCATTGCATTATTCTATCTTTAAAAAGGGAATAAATAATTAATGTTGAAAAAAACTTGTGGTCCTTAATTATTACGCTTTACAAAACTTTCACTTGCTGACAATGCGTTTCACTCATATGTTTCCACTCACTTTTTGTGGTGTATTTGACCATGTTTTTGTTCGAATGTGACCCTCTCTACTTTCTTTGCCACAAACTGACCTTGCTGTGTCTGTAACAACTTTGAATGCATGCTTGTGGCAATGGCATTTTTGAGGATCTAACATACACCCAGTTTTAATGGATTCTTTATGGTCATTTTTCTTAAACTTACAAGTTATTGGAGGTTCAAGTCTGGAAAATCCAACCAGTTAACTAGAACACAGTGGACAGCGGCTTCTAAATTCAGTTTTGGGATAATGAATGTTCTAATATCACCAGAACTGCTATGGTGACAATGATCAGTTTTCTTTGTAATTTTAATTCTTCTGGCTGCCAGTTCTTGCATGTGCTTTTTACACTTTTCTCCTCATCCATCATATAATTATCAGGTTACGAAATTTTCCCTCTCTGTCTCTTCCCACAATCTGCCAGTAGCTGAACTCTGGTCGTCATCATTCACAATTCCATAGTCCACAAGTAGACCTATTAAGCAGCACCAACCACATTGGAGAAACTGTCTGTCAAATTCCTGGACAAAGCAGAGAGTGACTTGTTGTAGCGAGAGCATGTTTCTCTTTCAGATCGCATATAACTTAAACGTCCACATAATGATTCTGATGCTGCATAATCGGAGTCAATTGTATCACAGCTATAATCATTGTCTGGTGTATCATCTATACTCTATAGGCTACTTTATACAGTCTTTGAGATTTATAATACTTCTTATAATATTCTACTTTTTCTTTTCTCTTTCTTTTCTGACCATTTCTCCGTGACCATAGTTCTCGTGTTTGCACAGTACATGTTTTTTGCCATGGTTTGCAGCTGCGAAAGTACCCGAAACTTCAGGTGCTCGGCGGCAAAGCTAGATGCAATAATTTTGATGCAATTTTTATTTAGTTCTTTCATTTAGGATCTGGAGCAACCTTTTAAGTTATGCCAAAGTTAATTTTAAACCAAAACATATTTCTTGCTATACCCTACCATGCATCTGTCCCGAGTTCCTCTTCAATCATTTCTTAGGCTGTATTAACCTATAATTTTTTATGCTTTCCATGTGCACTCTATAATCTACACTGGGCACTGGGTAGCCCACCTTGAGGAAACGGTTTCAAACCTTTCCATGCAACGCACTGCTCGTAAATCATCGGTATAAGCCCTATACCCCAACACTTAGCTCTTAAGTGTAGCGCTTTATAAATGCTGAGGCTACGACTACAAGCTTGGGCTAACTAGCTATCTGAGTACTCATATATTGCTGAAGGAAATTTTGTAAGGCACAATGAATTTACGGATTGTTTTTGTTCGTATTTTAGTCTGCTCAATCTAAACTTGAAAAGGCCGACATATTGGAGATGGCGGTCAGATACCTACGCAGTCTTCACAGACAAAGTTAGTATATATAGGCTTGTAATCTATTCACTATAGGCCTACTCCATGTATGATGTAACAATTAGACCTATATAATTATATGACTATATCTATAGCCTACAACAATTTTGCAAAGACTTAGCGTCATTGTGTATCACTTTTCAACAACATTCATTCTTTAGCCCTGGGCAAAACAGAATCTGTAGGCAAAATATTATGTAAGTGACGAGTCAGTCGACAATAATTATAGCGTAGGCCTATGCTATAGGCCTACGAAGTTACGAACTCTTTGTTTAAGACGCCTAGAAGTTAGAACTCGATCACCCGAAGAGACCATAGTCACCATACCCCAAGATCAGCCCAGTGTGAGCAGTAGGGCGAAGCTGGGTCGGGGTAAATAGTAACTAAATGCTTTGTATACTATAAATAAAGGAGGAAGATCATTATTCTTTTTCAAGTCCATGCATTCATTTTTCGTAATTACAGGCAAGCTATGAACACACAGCCGATGGCTGTTTGAGGGGTGGAGTATAAGTTTACTAGAGCGGATGTAGGCTATTTGTAACAGGTGCTAGCGTAATACTCATTTCCGTACTGTTACTTATAAAGCGCCACTCGAAGCCAAGCGCAGAGCACCAGCTTATTCACGAGCGCTGGCAGTTTATTGATGAGCGTTACCTATTGAAACGGATTGTGATCATGTTCATATGATTTCATTGCAGACTCTGCTAGTGACGTCATACAATCGTACAGAGACGGTTTCGCCGACTGTGCAAAGGAGGTCGCCACATATCTTCGACAAACTGGAGCGATGAATTCAGTGGACAGCTCGAAAATGTTAACTCAATTGGCCACGCGACTCAACGACGTCAACTCGATTTCGTATTGCTCGAAATCACACAAATTCATCGCCTCTTCAACGTCGTCTGAGACCCAAGGCAAGGCAGTCTCTTGCCAATCCGCAGGGCAAGAAACACCGCTCGACAACAGCACCCCCGTCAATCGTTTAGCAAAACATCGCCGAAGGCTATTCCAACACCAACCGTGCAGTTCGAAAAGAATTCGCTGCGGGGAGCCACAAGCGTTGATTGACAGCCGGAAGGCGGGGCGTAGTTCGTGTACCGCCATTTCAGAATCTAGTGGTGGTGTTGATCTGACAAAAGCATGCCATTACTCATCGTTGGCTAATGTTCAGCCTGTAGCAGTGGACAGTGGACGGTCAGTTAATGACCTGCGGGTCAACAGAGTGGCCTTCAGTGAGTTGGACATCAACGGTAATCAAAGAGATGCAAAAGGAAATCAGATTCCACAAATAATTCACGAAGGGAACAGCAACGCCGTCTGGCGACCCTGGTGACCTCATTTCGTATTTTTATTATTGTGAACAGCTGCGCGAAACTTTAAATTTAATTAAACATTAGCCTAGTCGATAGTCTATGATCGCTAGTCGTTGCTCAATTGTACAAAACATTTCATTTCCAATTAAATTTTAAATTGTTGATTGCATCAATATTTAGCCTATTGTTTAGGCATAGGCCTACAATGCTTTGGCGATAAAAAGTTTGCTAGGGTAAACCTATAGGCCTAGTTTAGAAAACGAACGTCATTCGCAAATCGCAATGGTAGGCCTAGGCCCTAGGCTAATCTTCTAAGATTTGCACCTCGTTGAAGAAATTCAAGCGCAAGACACCATAATTATAATAGAAATAGGGCCTACTAGGAAGACAGAGACAGACAAACAGACAGTAGACAAGTAGGATAGGCCTATGTTGCATGAGAAACAGAGTCCGACCATCGGTTCAAATCTTGACAGCTACTGTGACTGCAAATGTGACTTAAATAGTAGGCACAAGTTACTCGCAACTTAGGCTAACTGTTAATTTTGCAACAATTTTATTGGGTGAGATGCCATTCACCACAGCTACACGTTTTAATGATTGCCACGCCATTCCCTTGAACAGACTGCTAACCAGCCTGGACCAAAATTCAGATATCTGAAATCAGCTAGGTAGGCTAGGCATAATTGACCATCGATATGGGAGAACCTGGATACGCATTTGCACAGGGTCGAATGGGACGCACGCTATGACAATGCTGGGCTGCTACGCTATGGGAGCGCTTCTGAGTATCAGTAGATTACTTATAGAATGCGCTACATAAAAGTAAGTTAATAATAATAGTGATGTAGGCCTAGCTAAATTGACCAGCAGCTAGAAGACCTTAGGAGGCATAGGCTATAGATTTCTCTGATGATATAAAGACAAGACAGCTTCTTGTGACGACTACAGTCGAGTAGGTTACAAGGATGTTCAAACTTCAATGATAATGGTTCATCTTACGCCGATAATAAATAAACGGCTATAGGCCTAGCTAAATTGACCAGCAGCTAGAAGACCTTAGGAGGCATAGGCTATAGATTTCTCTGATGATATAAAGACAAGACAGCTTCTTGTGACGACTACAGTCGAGTAGGTTACAAGGATGTTCAAACTTCAATGATAATGGTTCATCTTACGCCGATAATAAATAAACGGCTATAGGCCTAAACCTCTATAATAAGGCTCTATTGTGTGATTCTAATTTGCCTAAAGAGACGAGTGTTTTAAACGAAGGCAAGTATAGGCCTAGGCTAAAGTCAGACTGAAATAAATAAGAAAAACAGGTCAACGGGGACATTTCCATCCGACACGTGCGTTCTCAGAGGTCGACTCCAACTCAAGTTCTGTGCTTCGTTTATGTTCACCAGCAGCTGCTGTAGCCTATGCCTAGACCGTGCGTACATCCTTCCCATTTGTTAGCACCAGTAGGCCTAAGCCTAGACACCGCTTGCTTGGCCACTGGCTCTATTTACGTCGACCTCTACCTTGGCAGTCGAAACTTCAGCGCCAAATTTAGACCAATCCCGAAGCGGCTTTTAAAATGAAACTTTAAGGAAAATGAAAATTTCACGTCATATTATTGAAGAAACAATTTGTTTGTTTCAATTTATCTTATTCAACTCTATATTCTATCCCATACAACAAAATTTGTCATGAAATTTTGAATCGTCGACCAATGACGGAAATTGCCGAATACTTAACCACGCCCACTGCTGCCGAGATGATTGACGGGTGGCCGCAGCCTCCGCAGAACGGTTTGCGAGCACCTTGTCTAGTTATCTTCACTCTGACGTTGTCGGCTGTGGGGTAAGTTGTGTGGAGGAAGAACCGAAGATCTCATTTCGTAATTTAAAATTACTTACTTGCTTTTCTTCGTAATTTATTAAAATAAAGATATTTGGATGAAAGTAGGGATCAGAATAAGGAACGAATTGCTGGATCTCACATCGCGTTTTAGTTCTAAAAGACTCGGTAGGCTTAGACCCTGGACGCTTCCAGGAATGGCCAGATTAGTGACTGTAGATTTCTTAATTTACTTTAGCGAGGTCACATTTTTGGCAAATCTGATAAGAACCATGGGCAGCGAACAGACGGTTGTAATCATTTTCGAAAGTGATTGGTGCAAAGTGCAGATTTTTCCTGGAAAACGACACCGATGTCAACGACCTTGATTCGACCTTGACTTGCGTTGGCGAGGTGGTCTGTGGCATAGACAGACATTGATACCAGGAATTAAATTGATTTCTAGGACGACATTCAAGACGCTTATATAGCGCAAGATTTCTAGTGTCAATTATTTTCAACTGAATTTTAATAACGGGCAATTGTCGCCGAGTAGTTTTGATCCACTTAAGTAAGAAAGTGAGGCATCCATGATAAGGAGCCTCGATCACTAGAGGCCTGAGCTAAATAAAGATTGAACAGTTTTCATTGGGATACAGACTTAGTGATAGACTAAGACTTAGTGAGCCTTTACAATATGTTGTAGGCCTATAGCATGAAGTCATGATAAGAAATTATGTGATCAACTCTACTTTGAACATTTTTGTAGTGCTATTATGCAATAGTTTAAGCAGTAGTTCAATCCTTTTAGGCTTTCTTTCTACAGAAATCCTAGCTAGGATCAAAATTAAATTTTGCTTTTCTGGTAGAAAACTCGAGAGCTTCAAGCTTAGTAAATATTTTGAGCCGTGAATGACCTTGCAGGTGAAGGTTGGATATAATTAGCACCCATGTGATGGCTTTCATTCTCAAAGAAACTGATCGTGAATGGCAAAGCAATCTCAGTCTATGGAGAGTAAGACAACCACTGTAATCAAACTGTATTTCATGAGTATCAGTAGATTACTTATAGAATGCGCTACATAAAAGTAAGTTAATAATAATAGTGATGTAGGCCTAGCTAAATTGACCAGCAGCTAGAAGACCTTAGGAGGCATAGGCTATAGATTTCTCTGATGATATAAAGACAAGACAGCTTCTTGTGACGACTACAGTCGAGTAGGTTACAAGGATGTTCAAACTTCAATGATAATGGTTCATCTTACGCCGATAATAAATAAACGGCTATAGGCCTAAACCTCTATAATAAGGCTCTATTGTGTGATTCTAATTTGCCTAAAGAGACGAGTGTTTTAAACGAAGGCAAGTATAGGCCTAGGCTAAAGTCAGACTGAAATAAATAAGAAAAACAGGTCAACGGGGACATTTCCATCCGACACGTGCGTTCTCAGAGGTCGACTCCAACTCAAGTTCTGTGCTTCGTTTATGTTCACCAGCAGCTGCTGTAGCCTATGCCTAGACCGTGCGTACATCCTTCCCATTTGTTAGCACCAGTAGGCCTAAGCCTAGACACCGCTTGCTTGGCCACTGGCTCTATTTACGTCGACCTCTACCTTGGCAGTCGAAACTTCAGCGCCAAATTTAGACCAATCCCGAAGCGGCTTTTAAAATGAAACTTTAAGGAAAATGAAAATTTCACGTCATATTATTGAAGAAACAATTTGTTTGTTTCAATTTATCTTATTCAACTCTATATTCTATCCCATACAACAAAATTTGTCATGAAATTTTGAATCGTCGACCAATGACGGAAATTGCCGAATACTTAACCACGCCCACTGCTGCCGAGATGATTGACGGGTGGCCGCAGCCTCCGCAGAACGGTTTGCGAGCACCTTGTCTAGTTATCTTCACTCTGACGTTGTCGGCTGTGGGGTAAGTTGTGTGGAGGAAGAACCGAAGATCTCATTTCGTAATTTAAAATTACTTACTTGCTTTTCTTCGTAATTTATTAAAATAAAGATATTTGGATGAAAGTAGGGATCAGAATAAGGAACGAATTGCTGGATCTCACATCGCGTTTTAGTTCTAAAAGACTCGGTAGGCTTAGACCCTGGACGCTTCCAGGAATGGCCAGATTAGTGACTGTAGATTTCTTAATTTACTTTAGCGAGGTCACATTTTTGGCAAATCTGATAAGAACCATGGGCAGCGAACAGACGGTTGTAATCATTTTCGAAAGTGATTGGTGCAAAGTGCAGATTTTTCCTGGAAAACGACACCGATGTCAACGACCTTGATTCGACCTTGACTTGCGTTGGCGAGGTGGTCTGTGGCATAGACAGACATTGATACCAGGAATTAAATTGATTTCTAGGACGACATTCAAGACGCTTATATAGCGCAAGATTTCTAGTGTCAATTATTTTCAACTGAATTTTAATAACGGGCAATTGTCGCCGAGTAGTTTTGATCCACTTAAGTAAGAAAGTGAGGCATCCATGATAAGGAGCCTCGATCACTAGAGGCCTGAGCTAAATAAAGATTGAACAGTTTTCATTGGGATACAGACTTAGTGATAGACTAAGACTTAGTGAGCCTTTACAATATGTTGTAGGCCTATAGCATGAAGTCATGATAAGAAATTATGTGATCAACTCTACTTTGAACATTTTTGTAGTGCTATTATGCAATAGTTTAAGCAGTAGTTCAATCCTTTTAGGCTTTCTTTCTACAGAAATCCTAGCTAGGATCAAAATTAAATTTTGCTTTTCTGGTAGAAAACTCGAGAGCTTCAAGCTTAGTAAATATTTTGAGCCGTGAATGACCTTGCAGGTGAAGGTTGGATATAATTAGCACCCATGTGATGGCTTTCATTCTCAATGAGACTACGAGCAATGGTTCATTTTGAAATGCAGTGGAAATGCTTCGATGATTTCTGCATATAACTATTTAAATCATTTTCATGTTGTGAACTTGTGATGTGAATTCCTGTTTATAGAATTCGCTGCCATCAGGTCAAGTCCTTCTTCTAGCTGAGACAATCTTCTGAGTTGAGCAGAATGGCGAAAGTAGGAATCAACGGGTAAGTCAGTTAACCGATAATAAACTTTTAGTTTGCAGTCCTATTGTAAACTTGAAATGAGCCCATCCTGTCTAAAAGTTGTCAGTCTGTCAGCCAGAGGCATTGCAACAAACAGTGACAGATAAACTGGTCTATTGTTGAGTGATAGAATTTCAGTAACTTTGATGTATAAAATTATGGTCTAGCATAAACAGCACCCCACTTAGTCTGCTCTGAACTGGTGCTATATAAATTCAAGTTTTCACTGAACAACGCATGCAAAGAGTTTCTGTAAAGGGAAAACAGCTTCTTTTTATTATTATGTCTTCTGACGATGATAACAGTTACTATTGCACTGATATTGATTACCTAGACGCAGGCTTCCTCCTGATGCACCCTTTTGTTCTAACTGACTAGCCTCATGCTGGTTAGCATGGAGATTCCTTTTAGAGATGCATTACGCAAATTTATGATTACAGTTACGATTACGGTTACGATTACGATACGTTGGTTGTAGTTTTGGTCGTATTGGTCGTCTGGTGACGCGTGTCGCTTTGGAGAGAGGAGTTGATGTCGTTGCCATCAATGATCCATTCATTGAGCTGAACTACATGGTGAGTCCAATCTCAATGTTTTCTCTTTGATACCACACAACGTCAACACTGGACCTATGTTTGTATGCGCACTTGTTATAGTGCCCCTTCAAGCTCTCTACTCAGAGGCACTCCCGAATGCAGAGCGGACACTGCATCAGAGTTTCACGCCGAAGCGCTGAGCAATTGTGAGTGAAGGACTTGCCCAAGGTCCTTACGCGGCGAGGTGGATTCGAACCTCGAACCTTCCGGTTCCAAGGCAGCGACGTCACCACTACACCACCGCGCCCCACATTCACATGTGTGGCCATATTTCCATATGGGTCCAAATTATGGTTGTTGACAATGTTTGTGTTTTGGCAAACCATCTATTGATTTTAGAAATCAGATTTTGAATCAATTATCGTTTTTTTAAATTGGCTTACAGAAAAAAACAAATTTCCAGCTGGCAGTGTAAACATAGATGGCAGCTCCTGGGATTCATTGCATTTAATAATTTTGAGTTTAAGAAGTTCTGTGATTAACTAGTTTTTGTTCGCCGACAGTGAATTTTATGTTGGTTTTCATTTTCACTGGACATACAAAAATGCTAAATTTGACTAAATATGTGTCAATGCTGCATTCATAGTGCCGCTTCACAGTGCCATGCATCGATATCTAATGTACCATAATGATCTGCCTTGCATCCTATTTCTCATAGCTGGGAAGTTATCTATACAGTAATAATAAAGAAGTGACCACCTTTTCCCATGCAATGCTTCTGTTTCTTTCTAGGTGTACATGTTCAAATACGACAGCACTCACGGACAGTTCAAAGGCGAGGTATCACACGACGGAAAGAAACTGATCGTGAACGGCAAAGCAATCTCAGTCTATGGAGAGTAAGACAACCACTGTGATCAAACTGTAATGTACATGTGATAATAGTAACAGCCGCATCTCAGACAGCTATGCTATTGGGATATAAAGTGTCCCACATTGTGGGAGCCAGCGAAGGATCCTGCGTGGCCGAGTGGGTTGTAGCCCGCTCGCCACGTCGGCGGCTTGGGTTCGATTCCCGGTCAGAGATTACTTTCTCGGATCTTTACTGCGGGTGGCTTGGTCGCAATATAAACGTGGAGTGTGAGGTTGTACTCTGCCTCCGACACTAATCATCTTCGATATGAAAAAGTGTCGTTAAGCCCGAATACAACAATGGGAGCCAGTGGTCGGCTCAATGTGGCTGGCAGTAGCAATAGGATCTATAGAAGTTGTAATCTTCTAACAACGTAGACATGAGGCAACAATTGCAATGATGACATATATTCTACTTTTATAATTTTCTTCAAATTATGAACAATTCGCTGAAAATTTATCGTAAACCATTGACAATGAGGACGGGTGTTTGTGTTGTGTATTGCAGGCGAGATCCTTCGAACATCCCATGGAAGAACGACGCAGCTGACTACGTCGTCGAGTCGACCGGTTGCTTCACGACCATCGAGAAGGCGTCTGCTCACTTGAAGGGTGGAGCGAAGAAGGTCATCATCTCTGCCCCATCCGCTGACGCCCCGATGTACGTCATTGGGGTGAATGAGGAAAAATATGAATCGTCCCACGCCGTCATCAGGTAAAATGAACTCATTTCTGCTGTCAGTGTTTGTTGTCTTCTTTAAAAAATCGGTATACCTGAAGTAGTGTTGCAATGGATGTGTTCGTTTTATGTGGCTGTGTGCTAAGAACATCAGAGACTCCATTTCATTAAGACCTGGCAGATGAGAGAAATTCAGGGACCATGTCCAGAGCAGTGTACGCTTGCTCTTTTGGTGACCCATACCGTTAACAGTATTCGATTCTCGGGTTTTCTCGGTTACAATTGACATCCAAGAAATGACCCAAAGAGCTAAATAAAGTTTCAAAGCATTACAATTGAATTTATGAGTGCACTGTATGCTTGAAGGGGCGCTATAAAAAGTGCACATACAAACATGATTGAATTATTATTTCTGTTTGATTCAGCAATGCATCATGCACAACCAACTGCCTGGCTCCACTGGCGAAGGTCATCAATGACAACTTTGGAATCGTTGAGGGGTTGATGACCACCGTCCATGCGTACACTGCCACCCAGAAGACCGTTGATGGTCCAAGCAACAAGGACTGGCGCGGTGGACGTACCGCCGCCCAGAACATCATCCCTTCGTCCACCGGAGCAGCCAAGGCCGTCGGAAAGGTCATTCCGGCGCTCAATGGCAAGCTGACTGGAATGGCATTCCGTGTTCCCACTCCCAACGTATCAGTAGTCGACCTGACAGTCCGTCTGGAGAAAGGGGTGAGTGGACAAGTGGATTAAAGAGAGTTGGAAAGCATTGCAGATGTAGTGTATTGAAACTATGGCAAATTGTTGAGGCTATAAACATATTGTAAGATACACTAGAATTCATGTGGTGTAAACTACTGTGATCCATGGAACTTGCATTAGAAATTTGGTATCCTTTGCCGAATTTTGTGCACACAAAAGGAAAAGCAGCATTTGCTTACAGCTTCTATTATTCACAGTGCTGTCAAACTTTCAGACAAGAATTTCCTTTGTCTCTGATTAGGATGAGAGGTGCTTTTTAAATCCGTAAGCAGAATAGCAATGGTTGCGCTTTTACAGTATGGGTACTTTTCTTGTGTGAAATACAACCTCGAGTGAGATGCAGTCAGTGCTTAAAGTGTGACTGAATGGTCACATGGATAGTGTCGCACAATTATTTTAAAATTCGAACATGGCCTGCCACTTATTAGGCCAGCACAGCCTGGAAAGGTGCCAAAGCACTTCTTTTTTATACTTTCATCCCTGAGCCAAGCCTTGATTAAAATACAGACTTGATTGTGACTTTGGCATATCTTAGACTAAGACGTAGCTTTGAAAAAAAAAACTGTAGCATGGTGCTGAAATTCTGTGCATTTTGTGTAGGCATCCTATGATGAAATCAAGAAAGTCGTGAAGGCGGCCGCTGATGGACCGCTCAAGGGAATCCTCTTCTACACAGAGGATGAGGTTGTCTCGACCGACTTCAACACGAGTAGCTACAGCAGCGTGTTTGATGCGAAGGCTGGAATCGCCCTCAATGATCACTTCGTCAAGCTGGTCGCTTGGTATGTAGCACCGTGGCAACTGCTACTATGACAACGGTTGAAAGAGTAATGTAACTGAGGCTAAAAAGTTACTGGTGTTTACAAATGCCTATAATGGTGTTAAGCATGTGAGTTATTCAGTGAGAAGTTTGCAATCTGAAGACATGTTGCAATGCGCAGCAATGTGTGTATGGGTCTTGAGTTTGCAATTGCTACCTTTTTCTGAAAGTGCTGATTAGGGGAATGTAAAAGTAACCGATACAATAGCGTTTATAGTCAATAGATACACGAAATAGGTTTTGAAAGATTCCTTTTAATGTAAAAATATACGCTAGGTGAGGGTTAGAACGTTCAGTGGAACAGTAAGTAAGTCCACTTCAGAGCAGATAGAAGATGTGATGTCATTGATGTGAATGTACAGTTGTACACTGTTCCTGGGAAGATGAGACTTGATTTTGCTGCCCGCAGACAGTGAGAGACAGAGACAGTGGCGTAGCAATAGGTTGTGCAGGTTGTGCAGTGCACAAGGGCCCCCGGCTGTCAAGGGCCCCCGAGGTCAGATTCAATTTTTTACTTTAAGGATATTCAGAATGTATTGAAACCTGCATGTACAGCGAACACACTCGATATTGTTTTTGGGTTTGAGCCAGAATGTCCAAAAATACCGGCGGTAAAGGGCCCCGCAGTCACAGTCAATTTTTACTTTAACCCTTTAATGCCGGAGGGTATAGGATTTCCCATACCACTTACTATCATCTCGGCAGTAAAGGGTTAAGAATATTCAGAATGTATTCAAATGATCAAATCCACATTTACAACGGTGGCGCATGCAGGGATGGATTGTGCAGACTGTGTAGACTGTACAAGACCCCGATGACTTCATCAAGCCCGGTGACAGAATTGAATTCAGTTTGATCAATGCTGAGGTGGAGGTGGATTTGGATACCGACACCGAGCAGAGAGGCACTTTGGAAAGTATAGCCTATGGTGGTATGCCAGCTAGGCTACTTGACAACAGAATTTTGGAACGAAGGCATCTCAATTATTTTTGCGCAAGGGAATTCTCCCAAAGGTATTCGCCCAAGCGAACATTTCAGCATATCCGAATTTTTTTATTCTTCTTTTAGACTGACAGTGTCGTAACCCAAATTTGAGTCGCTTCACATTATATAGCAATTTATTAATTGTTTTCGTTTTTAGTCAAATGACCCAACTATTTGATAGAATTTCACGGTGGATAGTTATAATTCATACTACAAGAGAGGAACGACGTTTATCGTACTTTTTTATCAGTATGCTACTCTGGCAGCCCGACGAAACAGAAAATGTTTAACAGAACCAAACGGGTTAAAATAATAAAGATTTAAATAGGGCCTCAATAAATTTTAAAGTTTAATTTCGAGTGCGAGCTAGGCTTATTCAAATAGCTAGGCTATCGCAAAAGCCAGTCGTTTTTGCACAGCCTTATTGTTTGAAATCATGGAGTTCAAGCATTGAAGGGGCCCACCACGAAAGCCCTGCACAAGGGCCCCCCAAAACCTTGCTACGCCACTGGACAGAGACAGGCAGAGAGAGAGAGACAGAGAAACCAACAGAGACGGAGAGAGAGCGAGAGAGAGTGAGAGGGAGAGAGGCAGAGAGGTGATGATGATGGTGCTCTGCCCGTATCTGTAAAACTGAGGTATCCACATCTTCATGTCCATAAGTGCCTCTTATTCTGTTGAAATGACTGTTCTTCTTTTGAGTATGAAATTTTTGAATACGTTGCATTGTTTTCCAGGTACGACAACGAGTATGGCTACAGCAACCGTGTTGTTGATCTGATCAAATACGCCCACAAGAGGGATCATGCGTAAACGTCACACCAACGTCAACAGCTCATAGCCACTGCTTGGCCAACAACCCCCCACCCACGAAGAAACGGCCTCACCCCAGAATCCCTTGTCACCTTCGCAAAGTGTGTTAATTGTAGTCGAGGTTTTTAGCGTAGAGCAGTATTTATTTTTATTCATTGGTTTGTTTGTAAGTTGTTTGAACTTCGACAGTTGTAGCCAAATTCGACCTGTTCTTCTGCACAATTACAATGGATGTTATCTCGAAACGTGATCCGATTGCCTGCCCAACAAAATGCATCAAGTAACTGATTCATGTACTTGTAGTATTCCATCGTAACGTACTTAAAATAAGAACATTGATAACAAGTACTGTCGGTTTTTGGCTTGGCTGGTAATGATACACGTAATGAATCTGCTGAACTGTTGTTTCATATCTGTTACTGTCAAATTTACTGTCTGAAGAAACTAGACATTTTGCAGAAATTGATGTTTGCAGGATAAAAATGAAGACAAATACAATGACAAATTTCAGATGTGTTTATTAAACCTGTAACCTTTTTGTTTGTTTGTAAAGTCTCGTTTTCTGTAACCTAGAAGGGACAAGTATCGCATCTAGACCTACAAATACTTGTAAGCACCAAGCATCTCGATTTTTATGATTAAATAATAATCGTAGAGAATAGTAAAACTGAGTTACTTCATACCTTTGGCACTTGTCAATGACCATCTAAAACCTGCTTGTTTTTATTACTTGGATTAATACATAGTTGTAGTGCTTCCAGATCTTTTCCACTAGTGTCAAATGAATGATGGGATATAAAATTTAAGGTGCTCGTTTTGTACAGCAGAAAACTCTTTGGAGTTCCTGATTGGAATAAACAAGGCAATGGCCCGATGGAATGGTTTCTTCTGCTTACAAAAGTAGCTTTCACATGCTATCAACTGCTCACAAGTCTTTAAAAAATAAATAGCAATTAAAAAATTATTTTTTAAATTATAAACTATTCTTCCATTCACGAATGATTTCTGCTGCCTTGTCCAACGTTGAGTCGTCCTGTAAACACAAAATTAGTCCAAGAAGCAATATAATATAATCTCTATTAAAGAAGAAATTATAAAAAGAAAATGTACAAGGTGCATCCAAGAAAGTAATACCCTAAGGTCTTTGCCAATATTTAGGCCAAAAGTAACAATTTCCAATGCACAACAGCCAAATTTCACCAAAGTATTGAACAAAAATTATATTACTTTTAGTTGTTTGATGATCCAAAAACATAACGCAACAAAACAGTAAAAAAACTGATTTTATTAAGTCGCATCAGAGTGGCAGTTGATCCACAGATCGAATGGCTTTTAGCCAGAAGCACAACAGATCTGCAAACACGGACAACCTTGCATGGGTTGACCAGTGTAAAAGTATGAATATGAGTATAATTGGTGAATTTGGTCATTTCTCCAACTAACAGTATATGCTGGAGACGTTACACTGGCTTAATAGTTAATACCTGGCAGTGCATCGAGTATACATATATGGTTCGGCATTGTCAACTGGATGTCGCCTCCATACTACCTGCAAGAGCTTTGTTGCTCCTTGGGTATCCAAGGACACCGCCCTCTCCACTTATGCACAGAAGGGGTGCTCTTGGTTCCATTAGCACGAGCTGCCACTGGGATTTGTACTTATATTCCACTCAAAACAGCCTTTCTCCTGTGCTAGAGTCGGAGAGCTTCTGAGTAGTTACCTTGAAGAGGTGCCACAGAAATTCATTGATGAATAAAATATGAACGAAACTGCTAATAATTATTATTGTCACTGACCTTCATGAAGCAGAATCGCATCAGATTGGCTGCCAGCGGTTTGTTTGGCTTCGAGTAGAAAGCACTGCTGGGAATGGCAGCCAATTTCTTCAAACAGAAAAATAACACTAAAATTCATAACAAAGTTGTTCAAGTCTTTCGCAATTTCTCCACACAGCTAACCTTTCACAAGGTCATTACTGATCAAAACGTCTAATAATTAATACTAAAATATTAATAAAAATTATTCAGTACAATTAATAGTGCGGCAAGGTTGAAAAACGTGAAAAAATTAACCTTTTTTCTTGCCATCCATTTCACAAACTGATAATCACGACTTTCAGGATTGGACTCGTCAATTTTGAAATCTTAAAAATAGAAACAGAATTTAATCATTGCTCCATGAAACCCAATCAAAATACAAAATAGCAACAAGTATGAATTCCTGAAACTATCAACAATGCCAATGGAGACCTTCTCAGTAGAATGAATAAACTTTCTGTTCTTGAACTCATTTACGTTTGTGAGAAACCTAGAAATTATTCACATTTAAAAAGCATCTGTAAACAAAAATACTGAAATCAACACAGCACCTAATAACCGTTTTGCTATAAATTTCACTAGTAGTCCCTTAACAACCTTAATGAAGCTGCCCAGAAATCAAATGCATACATAGTCACCTTCAAGCCAAGTATCCACTTTGCCTGAAGGTGTTTATTTAAGAACATCAACAATTTAGCAGCATCAACATCTGACATACTTAGTTGGGAGAAATCAGCAACCATGAAGTATCCACCCTCTGGAACCGTTGGCACAATGCCAACCTCCAAAAGCAAGGCAGCCATTTTGTCTCTCTTCAATAAGAGCTCAGCCGGAAGCTGTTCATAATAACATTCTGGGGTGGAAAGTCGGGTCTGTTCCTTCTCAAATGACAGTGCCACTGCTTCCTGCCATGGATAACACACATACAAAGAACAAAGAACGTTAATTAAACTTTCGAAGTATAGATTCTAAAAGTGATAAATGATTCTAAATGTTAATCTAAAATGCAATTTAAGTTTAAATGCCATGCCCATGTCTCAAATGAATAGGCCTACGCTTAAGGCAAGAAAAATTTACTACAGCACTTAGCAATAAATGGTACTGTAGTAGTATTTTATACAGCATTTCGAGCAATTATTTTTTTTAGTAAACAAAGGACTAGCTCAGGGTTCCTACACAAAAAGTTCACAACCAGCACTTAGCAACAAATGAAACTGGTTATGACATCTTTGCTCCCCTCTATAGGAATGTTCATATTTGCCTTTTGAATGCCAATTCATCAACAAACTCATTCATGCACACACATCAATCTTAGTAAAGCTAGCAAAGAGAATTTTTTAAATCAATGGAAATAGAATCAAATCTTGAAACTGTAGAAATAACTTAAAAGTAAAATAGTCAATGTTAAAACCAATATCAAAGTTCCCCTGCAGAATAATCCACAGAAGAAACTGACCTGAAGGGGTGTTGGACAAGTGTAGTTGCAGTTCTGATGAACAATACACAAAGACTTAACGAGATTTTCCGGTCCAATGGCCCAACCAAGCTTCCAACCAGTGATGCTGAACGTTTTGCCTGCACTGCCAATCGTAATTGTTCTCTCCCACATCCCTGGAAGTGTAGCTGCAAACCAAGCAGTTCGAAGAGAAAATTTAAAAAAAGATTTTACATTAAATTCTACGACCTAGATATGCTGCGGACTACTATCACTGACTTACGCTACCAAGTCCCCTCCGCTGTTTCTCTTTGTATCTCCATCACTCTATCTCTCTCTTTCAATGTTTGTCTGTCTGTTTATCTGTCTGTTTGTCTGTCTGTCTTACGATTTATGACACCTGCTTCTAAAGTAACCCCTTTAACACCGTTGCTAGTGTAACTCTGAGCACAATTAGCTAGCTTACACTTGCTACATTTTAAACAAATATCTCAAAAAGTAAACATCCTTTTAAGGCAAAACCTGAATGATGGGAATGGATGGATATAGGCGTTGGTTCTGAAGATGAGGCAAATTGAAGACATAGTGATTAATGTGGCTTAGTTTTCACCATACAACTGACCAATGCGAATGTGTTTGTTTGGTTTGTAGACAAGCCATTCGTAAACTTCATCCGAAAAGACAAGAACGTCATGACGCTTGCACAGATCAGCAATGAACTCCAGTTCATCCAAAGTATAAACCTAACAAATAAAAATTATAAAATATAAAGATTTATCTAAAATAATCAGCATCAAAATTAGGTATATAACAGCTCAAAATACTGACAAAATTAATTTAAGTGAAAACTTGCTAAAAGATTTTTATTTATCACATAGAAGCACTCAAATTTGTACCAGTAGGCCAAGGTATAAACAACGACTGTACATATCATAGAGTTAAATTAAAATGTGAATTCAAGTAAAAGGTTCGTATTGGCTTTGGTAATCTCAGAGACTCGGACTAACAGCTTTTTATTGAGACAATACGCCTTTCAGGAACTGTAGCAGTGCTCAATTAAAATATTTGCCTAAATTACCAGTTTAATCTGCTTCATCTACGATTTTAAGATCACATATCTTGAAATGGATCAGAAGAAAATATGCAAGTAATGGAATAGGTTGCAATTACAAAATCCACGGAACAGTGCATCACAAACTAATGTGCTTGTTTGGGTTGTTGATGTATTACACTGCACCAAAATACAAACTGTTTACAAAGCAAAATGCTTGAAAATATAATCAAAGGTCTGTTTGAAATTGAATTTCATTACATACCATTGCAAATAATCTTATTGTGGCAATGTGAACACGGTTACAAATAATTATATGACTACCGACTTGATCTCATTACCGGAGTAATCATATTACGTTACGATACAAGTGAGATGATTCTTACCTTTCCTAAGGGGTTGTTTGGATTGTTGACTATGATGGCTTTTGTTTTTGGGTTAAACTTGCTAGCCAATTCATCACGATCAAACGTCCAGTCCGAACTAGACAAGACTTTTCCTTGCTTTGTCTGCAATGGCCGTAATCCACAAAGTGACAATCAAAAACTTCCACCATAAAACACTTTCAAAAATGTTGAATAAATCATGCATCTGACTGGCTTCAAAAAGATATAATATGTTTAAATAAATATGTTTTGCATCAATATTTTGTGTAGTTCCTATTTGTAAAAGAATACTTATTTAATAAATCCAGAAATTAAAGTGTATAAAACAGAAACAACTAGTACCTACTGGTCTGAGAGGCACCAAAACAGAAATGCCATCAGCTTGCTTGACCATCGGCTCGAAACAGTCAAAGTACGGCTCAAGTATAATCACCTGAAAAATTATAAACGCAGACATAATATTATTAACCAACAATCTTTCACGGACTGTGCATAAACAAAAAACATTCCCCCAAATTGGACTCTTCATTTATTGTTGTGACAAAGTAGGCTAAATTAAGAATGAACACAAGTTCCAAGTCTGTACGTATATGTACTGTTTTGGTAATGAAAGGGGCTTTGATGGGTTGCATTATTTGCAGAAATCCCATCAACTGGTGACATAATATTGTGGTCAACTGTTGTCAACTTGTCTTACAAGCTTTTTTCCGAAAAATACTTAAAAGTCATGAATATGTCAAAATACTGATTGGTTCAAGGTTGACTGGATTGACCAATGTTTCATTGACTCATATATGTAAAGTAGCTACTTTGTTTTCATATGATTTCATTGTTTGTGGTAAGTTTGTTGGTGACCTCATCTCCTGGATTAATGAGTCCTTGGTGAGCGCAGAAGAGTGATCCATAAGCTCCAACCGTCACCAGAATCTCCTTCATCATATCGATCTTTCGCTTCATTAGAATCGAATACAACTCAGACAAAGCCTTCACAAGACGTGGATGACCCTGCAGCGGAAAACACGAAAAATATTATATACTTAACAATGACTGATTGGGTGAATGACACTGACCTCATCTCCTGGATTAATGAGTCCTTGGTGAGCGCAGAAGAGTGATCCATAAGCTCCAACCGTCACCAGAATCTCCTTCATCATATCGATCTTTCGCTTCATTAGAATCGAATACAACTCTGACAAAGCCTTCACAAGACGCGGATGACCCTGCAGCGGAAAACACGTTGAACACATGCACCAAAATACTACATAATACTTAAGAATAACATCTAAAAGACTATATTTAGAGTTTTATAAAAATCAATAAATATTCTTCAATTATATATCAGTGACTTCAACGTTTTTTGGTGAATGCCTAACCCAGAGCAAGTCAAATTTCACGTACGGTAATGCACTAGAATTTAAAATCCCAGACTGATTCATAAAAGGCTAAATGCATTTGCATTGTGCCTTGGCCTGATTAATTGACAAATGATAAAGCAGTCAACTTCTGAAGCAATAAAAATCAAATAGATTAGATTTGGCTTATAACCAAAATCAATTACATCCATTTTTTAGCTTCATGTACAAAATGTTCACCTCACTTACTTGATGACCCATTTATTTACTTACTCCTACAATCAGACGACTTACATAGCTCCTTGTGTATTGGTGAATTAATGGATCTTTGCTGAGTGAAGCCTCATGTAGAGCGTCAATCACATACTGTGGTGGAAAGAAGTCTGGATAGCCCTTCACATTGAAACATTTAAAGAATTAAGAGCATTTAACAGCTTACCACAAACAATGAAATCATATGAAAACAAAGTAGCTACTTTACATACAGGGTGGCCCATAAAAAGTGAGACCCCCTACGCGGTTTTGCTAATATTTCTGCAAAAAATAAGAATTTTTTAATCAAATTTTACTGACTTAAAGCCTATTCATATCTACGTATAATAGACACCCATGGTTTTTTGATGATTCGAAAACACGTTACGCAAAAAGGTAACAAATATCGGCCAAAAATAGGAATTCTTATATGAAATTTTACAGGCTTCAAGGGCATTCATACCTACGCGTAACTGCCAAATTTCACACAAAACTTTCAAACGGAACAAAAGTTATATCACTTTTAGTGAGTATACTCAGCGATTTGTTGGGTCCAAAAACGATAGGAAAATTTAAGACTGATTGTGAGTTGATATGGGAAGACTTCCCTCTGAAACCTATCAACAAGACCATCGGAAACTTTACAAATAGGTTCAGAACATGTTTGGGTAGGGGTGGGGGGACATTTTGAACACAAGTTATCATGTTACTTTCCACAAAAAATTATTTGAAACTTGACTTAAGAAACTCGTTTTTTGCTAATTTTTTCATAACGTGTTTTTGAATCATCAAAAAACGATGGGTGGTCTCACTAAAAGTGGTATAACTTTTGTTCTGTTTGACATATCTTTATGAAATTTGGCTATTATACGTAGATATGAATTGACTTTAAGTCAGTAAAATTTGATTAAAAAATTCTTATTTGTGGCCGAAATATTAGCAAAACCGCGTAGGGGGTCCAACTTATTTTGGGCCACCCTGTATATGAGTCATATGAGTTCAAAACCATTCAGTAAAAGTATAGTATAATCTATAAGACCTAAGTTAGATTTCATTTACTATAACTTTTACTTAGATCATCTAACGGTTCTAACCATCTTAAATTTATAAATCTCTAAGCGGTCAATGTGAAATATCAGAACTCAGTTTTTAAGATGTTGGTTTTTAAGATGTTGAGGTATTATTAAAAAAGCGATTATTGTCTACTGCTTCACTTGACACTCGAGCCATACACATTCTAATGCTATTAATAAACATTAAAATATTGTGTATTTTTCACATCAAGTCCATAAAGTAATTGGTTTAAAGTATTATCTGTCACTATGTTTATATTTGTACCGGTGTACCTGTCCGACATTCAGCGACCCAGCTTCTGTGGCCACTATTTCCATTTCAACCCTACAAATTCAAATGAACAAAGACATTTCACCGTCACATCAGATGATTTTCTAAAATATTACTTTTAGAAGTTTATCAAATAAAAAATAATTTGTAATTTTATGTTTTTTAAATATAAATATTTGTAGATAAATTTTATCCTTGTACAATACTGATGCATCTGTGAGCATGAAAACAATTCTCTTTGATTATGGTTTGGTGTCAGGTCGGGAGCGCCTCTGAGGAGTTCCCTTGAAGTGGCGCTATATAAATGTTCAATTACAATTACAATTACATGCACTTGACATTTTTGCTTCAGCTTAACATTAAGTAACATGTATTTATATTTATTGAAAATACCTCGACAATAGAAGGTGCTAATAAACAAATTCGCAGAAACCAGCTTATTCATAGGATAAGCTGGTTTACCATTCCACACTAGTAAACTGGTATGGGATTCATATCACAGTCTGTTCCAGGATAAAGCATGTTACTGTGGCATATTCATAAGATCATCAGATAATGCGTATTATATTTGATGATGATAATAATATAACTCACCAGATACTTGATTCCGTTCCCTCCAGGCGCTTGGCCATCGAGAGCTTTTCGTTTGCCATAACTTCCTGCAATCACAGAGAAATCAATCTAAGTAAAGGTCTATTGAAAAAGCTAAATAATGTCAGGTCAGTAGTTCTAATACCATAATTTATTGAAACAGATGAGATGAAAAGTAAGTACACAAGATAACTGAGTGACAAGCATGAACAGCACAATGTGCTACTACTACTGATTGTAGGCTAACTTGTTACCTGCAACTGAATTTCCACAGTGTCGAAATTTTGATGCAGTATAGTACTTAAGTTCAATAAATTTGTGCATATAATTAGGACTGAGGTTAAACTGCCATCCAATTGCGGACCAAACATGGCAGGCGAGAGCAGTTTTACGAATATGACAGAAATCAACATCAAGCATAAAAATTGCCTTGCACCTCGGTTATAATGAGTAAGCTTACACTGGCTGCACACTGTCAACATGAGATACTGATCAAACGCATTCATGGCTAAGAACATGAAGTCCCTAAAACGTTTCATGCCCATCGCTGCATATCATTGTTAGAATAATCAGCTGATCTTATTCTTCCTCGCTGCAATAACAATGACTGGTCTCAGTATTATGACGCTCACTGTAACTTTTAATAAATTTTCAGCCACTTCTAAGCAAAATGCAAAACATATATTGCACAAGCAGAAACAAGATGTGCTATGACAGTAAGAAAAGAAACAGTGAAATTTTGACTCAGCCGTTGCAGCCATAACACCCTTCTCACGGATGATAATTTCTAACTCTTCCATGTCATAGCTTTCAAAAGAATAATAATGCAATAGAACAAATAAGTACGCAATTCACAAAACCATGAAGATGACTTGAAACAACATTATAATCACTAACCTTGTAAGCAGTAAAGTCCACCAAAACAAAATAGTCCAGGAATGTTAGAGAAACTTATATACAGTAACCAGGTCTGCATGTAACCTAACACAGAGACACCCACCAGGCTACTGCAGGAGCACGAAGCAAATAATATATGAATGAGAAATCTGGGTCACAGATAAGACACATAGACAGAGTTTGGACTCATACAAGTTGAACTTTGTAACTATAAGAGTTAAGGTATATTATTCACCTACGGTGTCATCTGCTTCAGGTTGCAGCCAAATTAAAAACTGTCAAGGTGGTTTTCTTAAGCAGCTCTCAAGGTCGAAACATCGGAAACATTAACATTTAAGTGTTGAATGGAAGTAGCTCGGTTTCCGTTTGCAAACATCAACAACTTGACAGTCTCAAACAATAATTATTGGTGTGTGCTCATCTCCTCAAACAACTGAATGACAGGGACATTGGACCGACCAATACTGTCTGGATCTGTCATTGGAAGCTAATTCCTGCAGCGCAGTTAGCCTACAGATAATTCGTGGTACTTCAGTGGCCTTACTCTGATACCTCTTCATAATTATGTCGTTCGACCATCACAACAGGGCTGACGGTGTCAAAATTACTTAATATTAGACATGTGACAACTGTTGTTGCAATATTCACCGTACCATAGGAAGTGTAAAAACACTAAAAGCGAAAGCAGTGTATTGAAAATAGTACAGGCCACATGTATAGTTGTATACAGTATACCACGAACACTATCTTTAGCAACAATAAATTATGTCACCTCACCACAACACCACCACAAATATTATCAGACATCTACCAACGCTTCAGATAACTGTGCGCATTTTCTATGCTAACTATATCATCTGTACGGCATCGAATCAATGAATTGACCAGCTCAGATGAGTAATTGCCTTTTTGAATGGCTCCATATCTAGAACACCTTCTTCTCTTGTTCTCACAGTTTTTATTTGGCCGTGCTGGGGTTGGTTGGATAGCCATCTCAATACATCATACAATATTGTTTGTCATTCTTGTGTTTTATCATTTTACACTGGCACCACAAGTAGCCTTCAGGTATCATCTTAAGTTCAAAGAAACTAAATAAACTTCTTACAAATAAAATTGAGCAGAAATTAATATAGTGTCTAAGTCTAGACACTCGCTCCTTTAACCTTTTCAATTTACCTTGCAGGTTTACTATTGCTTAAGAAGGGCCTATGACAGTTTCTAAGCTTATCATACTGCACAGTTAGGCCTCTATAATAGTATAATGCTTGTACGTGTGATTCATACAGTTAAATTTGATCCTCTGTTCAATTTTTCTAATTCTTTTACTGTTATGTTACTGAACACACATTATGCTTGTGTTTGTGTTATTATGTCAGTCTGAATATGTATTATGTTGTCATTTATTGGTTTGCCATTTCCTAATTCAAAATGAAACCAATGCATGACTATGTTTTGGGGTGCCTTGTTAAGTATCACATGAGCAGTACCATTTTCTTTGTATGCACTGTGAATAATGAATATCACTGGATCAATAAATGATAAATTGATCTCTACTCAAAATCTATGACACAGTTGTTTTGAATATGAATTCTCAATGATAGATGCTGTTCTCTCCATTTTCTTTAGTTCCACTTCCAAGTTTCAAGTATATTTGATTAAATGATCACATATCACTTGGAAATCTTCATTACCTAACAAGCGTTACAGATGTTCAGAATATAAAAAGAATTATATACGCCATCACTGGTCCATCAGAGTACAGCACAAAATTAAATACTTATTACAATGATAATGGTATGTGATATGGAACACGTTTTATTAACAAGCATGAAATTTTGCTTTTAAGGGGGTCAGAGCTTTGTGACATAATTTTTGAGTGGTGTAAGTTTCCGTGATAACGTGAGCTGAGGTAAAGAATCGACGAAAATCATGTGGAATCGTTTATGAACAATAACTTAAACATTCCTACACAATCCTACAGAAACCAATTCATACAATGCAAAAACGTTGTCAGTAGACTTGATCTTGATGAATTTTATAACACAAACATAATGATGGCAAAATAAAATATACACAGCACACATATGCACTGAAATTAGCCTACCACCTTTTGAACAAGTATACACAATACAACCGAGTTTCCTAAATTGTTTAACTCACATTTTGAAGTTCTGACAACACAGGTAGGAACATATTTCTACGTTTTCAGGTAAGTCTCCTTTTGAAATTGCGGCATATGAATGTCTATATTATACATGCACCAACATATCCCAGGATTCAACCAGATAGCATATTTTCAAACACCCTATGATGTCTGATGTACATTTCCAAAACCTTTGATCTCCCATGCCTTATATATTTCGAATAACGTGATTCGTTGATCGTTGTATCGTCAAAATTATGCTGAACAATGTTTTCACAGCCTCCGCACGATTTGCTCATGTTCCGATGCAATGTAAGTACCATAGATGTGAACATTCTCTATAAATTCTTCTTCCATTCACGAATGATTCCTGCTGCCTTGTCCAAAGTTGAGTCTTCCTGCGAACATAAAATTATTAAATTGCAAAATTATAATGTAATCACTGTTAACGCACACTTATACTGCATTATAGGGTATCGGGGTATAAACTAAGCTTTTAAGAAAAGAAATGAATTTGTATTATTTTCAATGAACCTACAGCATGGCTTGAAGCATATGATTTCTATGAAGAATGTCTCACATGAAAGTCAACCCTACATCATATAAAGTACAGCTAAACAAGACTTTAACAGAAGACTTTAGTCTATAAAACGAACAATTGGTCATAGCTGGTGGGCGGTTAAGTCATATGAAGCGAGTAGATAAACAAGAAAACGTTAGGGACAAGAACGATAGTTGAAGCAAGAACAGAAGGCAAATAAAAGCATGTTGATACAGATGCAATCACATCGATATTTAACAGCATCATCTCCTGGCGGCTAACAATCTGTGCCTCGGATTCACATTTTAATGTTACAAATTTATTCAATAACTAGCTGTACCCGGCCACGCGTTGCTGTGGCAGAAAAGACCGTCATCTGCCTCCTCCCCTCCCCCGTCCGCCTCCCCTCCCCTTCCCCTACCCTTCCCCTCCTCCCGTCTCCCTCCCCCTCCCTCCCCATCTACTCCCCTTCCCCCTCCCCATCCCCTCCCCTCCTTCTCCATCCCTCCCCTCCGGTCCCTCCACTCCCTCTTCGTCCCGCTCCCTCTTCCTTCTTTCCTCCCTCACACCGTACCTTTCCCTCCCGACAGCGACATAATGCACTATGGCGATTTTTGGGCAACTATGATCGAAGTTGGTCATCTCGCGACTTTTGGGCGACTTTACAACGTGATGTCGCGACAAAAACGTTTCCGAAATCTGGCAACCCTCATGGACGTTGCAAAGTGTATAATTTGCAAATGGCGGTCATACGCATTTCAAAGTTCTCTTTTTGTGGAAAAGATTTCGTTTTTCGGAAAAAGCATAATACAACACGATTCTATTGGAATGGAAGGTTTTTTTTAAATTTTAAAACAATCGGTGCGTCAGTTTTCGAGAACACTCATAACAAACTGTTGCAAAGTTTCATTTTTATTTATATAGATAATAATGTCTGATATGGACAGTTGCAACATATGGTGCTGAGTGCTGGACATTGATGGGTACGGATAGGAAAAGAATAGAGGCCTTTGAAATGTGGACGTGGAGGCGAATGTTGAAGATAAGTTGGAGAGACAAGATCACAAATCAGGCAGTCTTGGAAAGGGCAGGGGTGAAGAGAGAACTACTACAATCAATAAGCAGGAGAAAGCATCGGTGGCTGGGCCACATACTTAGAGGAGAGGGTATGTTGGTGACGTTGCTGGAGGGACGTATGGAGGGAAAGGCAACGAGAGGCAGAAGAAGATTAAATATGCTGAGCGATCTGGATAATGGAGACGTATATGGTAACACCAAGAGGAAGGCGCAGGACAGAGCGGGATGGCGACGGTCGGAGAGGATCACCGGATTGTCCACGTCACAAACCTGCTCAACAGCAGACGACTGAAAGAAGAAGAAGAAGATAATAATAGGATAGGCCTTCAATACTGTTCATATGGTTGGCTTGAGTTGCAAGCACAACATGATAAAAGAAAAAAATGGTACAACCTGGGGTTGTACTGTCCAATATATCAGAGCAAAACAGAAATATGAGATGGAGCCAATCTTTTGTTGTCACTGACCTTGATGAAGCAGAACCGAACCAAATTTTCTGCTAGCTTTTTGTTCTGTTTCGAGTAGAAGGCACTGTTCGGAATGGAAGCCAACTTCTGCAAAATAGTAAAAACTAAAAACATTCAAAACCTTTATGAAGCTGTCTTGTCGAACGTCTTTCTGAATTCCTCCTTAAATGTAACATTTCAAGAAGGATTAAATTATATGCACAATAATACCCATAAATGTATCATAATGTAAGGTTACTAATGTAAGATAGTTCACTAGAGCTTTCTGCTCACATGATTAAATAATTAATGAGTTCTATGTGACTGAGGTCTCTAATTTTGCTCATATCTAGAAATGAGCTCAAATGTTAGAATATAAACCTAAGTAGTAATTTTTTCATATATTTCAAGGATATTTTTTGCATAAATAGAAGTTACGAAAAGCATGGTCCTGTCTCTGCTTACATGCGTGATGTGCTGCATTGGCTGCCAATAGCCCAACGCATCAATTACCGCATTGCTGCCCTTGTTTCTCGCTGTATTCTTGGTTGTGCTCCATCTTATCTGCGCGTCCTCTGTCGTCCTGTCTCTGACATTGAAGCGCGTCGGGCCCTTCGCTCCGCTGCGAAGGGACAACTGCTGGTTCCACGGGCTCGCTTAGCTACCAGACAGCGCCGAGCCTTCTCGGTTGTGGGACCGTCAATCTGGAATGACCTCCCCCAAACCTCCATTTCCTCCACCTGTCTAGTCAATCTTTATTTCTCAAGTCTCTTAAATCTTTTTTCTTTGGTCGTGGCTGGGCTGGGAGCGCCTCTGAGTAGTTTCTTGAAGAGGCGCTATACAAATTCTAATAATGAATGAATGAATAAGTGCCATCAACTCTAGATAATAGCATTCATCTTGCACATAGCTTCCCATAATTCCGCACTGGTGGTGACCAGCTAAGAAGTCAATGAACTGACACCTGTTATTTAATAATAATTTGCCATCTAAAAAATTCATGTAGAGTGTACATAGAGAATGAACCTTATTTCTTGTCATCCACTTGACAAACTGATAATCACGACTCTCTGGATTGGACTCATCAACTTTAAAATCTAAAAATGAAACCAAACTTTAATCATTGACTGACCATCAATTATCATTTAAAAAATACAGAAACAAGTCAGAAGGATCTCAACAGTTATAGCCAAAATGAACACAGCAATACAAAGATATAACATTCGAAATAGATCATATATCTTCTCAATACCTATTAAAGAGCACCATCACTTTCATTTCATGTATTCGTTATAGGCTAATCTACTTATAATGCATTTTATCTTTGCATCGTGACAGTCTTCATAAATGCCAATATTGTCTGTTTAAGTTGCATCTTTGTCAGGTTAATTACTTGCAGTAAATGAATTGATTGATTGAATCTCTTAAACCCCTAAATTGCCTTTTTTTCCATAAAAACCTTGTAGAAAGTGTGCACAGATGCTATTAACCATTCAAGTATCCAATTCGCTTGCAGATGCTGTTTGAGAGACAGTATCACACGCTACAAACCCAGATGAGAGAAATCAGCAACCATGAAGTATCCACCCTCTGGAACCGTTGGCACCATGCCAATCTCCGAAAGGAAGGCGGCCATTTTGTCTCTCTTCGACAAGAGTTCAGCCGGCAGCTGTTCGTAATAACATTCTGGAGTGGAAAGACGAGGAATCTCCTTCTCAAACGACAGCGCCACTGCCTCCTGTCAAGGAAGACATACATAAACACATGTATGTATGCATACATACATACATACATTCATACATGCATACATACATACATACATACATACACACATACATACAAGACACAATTAAACACTAAATTTCTGAATTGTTGGTTTGAGAACATACGTGGCCTATATTGCCGTATCATTTTTAATTATTATACATATAAATTAAAACACCACTATTTAACCCCTTACCGACCAAAGTGTAGTAAATGGCATGGGGGAATCCGATACACTCTGTTGGTAAAGGTTAACGATGAAGCTCGTTCGATGCTGCCAAGTATGTACGTACACTTGCTGTAGCGCCCCTTCAAAATTACTACTCAGAAGCACTCTCGAATAGCGAGGACACTTAATTGGAGACTCACGATGAAGCGCTGAGCAATTGCGAGTGAAGGACCCTACGAGGCGGCTTGAGGTGGATTCGAACCTGCAACCCTCCGGCTGCAAGGCAACGAACATAACACCTTGCCCCACTTGAGTAATGGTGAGTGGGGCCTTTTTCAAGGTCCCTACACAGTAACCACCTTGGGGAGGATTGAAATCAAATTCTGATGGCAAGCGCGTTAAGCAATTACATGCTACTGCATTACAAAGAGAGCAAGCATAAGAACATATCATAAATAAACTGAAATACAGTAGAGCTTGTAATTACAGACGTTAAAGAACAAACCAAGAGCGAAATTCAGAAACCATAGAACAGACAAACAGTTACCTCGAGGGGTGTTGGACAAGTGTAGTTGCAGTTCTGATGAACAATACACAATGACTTAACAAGATGTTCCGGTCCAATCGTCCAACCAAGCTTCCAACCAGTCACACTGAACGTTTTGCCTGCACTGCCAATCGTAATCGTTCTCTCCCACATCCCCGGAAGTGTAGCTGTTAATAAATTTTATCGTCAAAAAGGTTACAACCATTTCATTTCATTCAAGTGAATTAGAAAAAGAATCAATCTCTAATACACAAATAATGCTGCAAAAATCCAACATCTTTAAAATCAAACCTGTAATCCACTGAGCAAATGCGGCAAACTGCTTCTAATTTTTGTTCCTCAATTGACTAAGGGGTCAATATATTTGAATGTTGTACTAATATTGATAGTTGACTGTTATTAAGACATAATATTATGAACTCCAGAATGCGGATAAACATAAAACAAATGGCTTAATAATGAACACACTTACTTGCAACTCTCATACAGTTTAGCCAAGTTTAGGAATATACACTGTCTAAAATTAAAGAAACAACTGACCAATCAGATGTCTTCATTAGACTAATAATATATCCCTTGACATACGGGAATGCATTACATTCATTGGTTCAAAACTGTAGTTAAATACAATATGCACTTTGCATACCAGATTCACATTTCTCGTTGACTGTACAGTGTACATGCATGCTAAAAATTATCTTAATGATAATAATACGTTAATGTAAACGAATGCTTAATCTGGCTTAGTTTCCAACATAAAACTGACCAATGCGGATGTGTTTGTTTGGTTTGTAGATGAGCCATTCATAAACTTCGTCCGAAAAGACAAGAACGTTATGACGCTTGCACAGATCAGCAATGAACTCCAGTTCATCCAAAGTAAAAATCTAAAAAGAAATGTAACAATCATCTAAAAATCTTCAAACACCTAAATAAAAAAATGCATAAAGCTTAACAGTAATTGAAATCGATTTCATCAATCTTACACAAGATATAAAATGTACTTTAATTTCAGTGAATCAATTGTAACATTGCACTGTAGGTAAATAATAAATGTTCAAATGTGACTAAAGTAGCAAGGTTCAAAATTAATTGTTATAAATTCTCCCAGAAGTAGCATATGAATAAACACATCTTCATTTAAAAACTACGTGGGGCACTTTTTATCAAAACAATATTATACTTATCAGATCTGTGCAGCTGAAATAGAAATTCTCCATATATCCAGTTTAAGGCTGTTCCAAATGTGATTTCAAACCTTCATATCCCAAAAAGCATTGGAGATAAAGATGTGCAAAAGCACAGGAAGCAACAAATCGCAGAGTCCCAGAAACAGTGCATCACAGAGCATACCATTTAAACCACAGTACAAAACAATGCACAGAAAGAAGCATGAAAAATATTAAAGGAACTCCATCACAAGACAATTGAATCACATACGTGTAGTGCCAATGATTTTTCAATCCATCTCAAAAGCACTGTTCAACTGCAAAGGCAATCACAATACTTTCTAACGGTACAACACTGAGTCACGTCTTACCTTTCCTAAGGGGTTGTTTGGATTGTTTACTATGATGGCTTTTGTCTTTGGGTTAAACTTGCTCGCCAGTTCATCACGGTCAAACTGCCAGTCAGCACTAGACAAGATTTTTCCTTCCTTTGTCTACAGAAAGCAACAACGAGCTGTTGAACTCACATAATGAATTTCTTTCTGAATATGAGTTAAGGCAGTGTACGTAACAGAACTTATAAAAACATAAGCAATCAAGAATCTAACATGAAATACTTCATCTCAATAGTAGTGTTTCTCAGCATTTTAATATAAACAATTTTAAAAAGAACCTCGTTGCAAAACTAGTAAAAGTGTGTATTTTTCAACTCCCAGATATGCACTGGAGCTGCTTTTAATCTGTTTCAATAAGTAAAGAAAAATTCCTCTTCAGACTGTTACTATGTATCTGACTTGTTTCTCAACCTCCCACTGGACTTAACCTAGAATTTTCTTGGTAACAATTCTGCATAGTAACCTGATGCCTTCAACATTTATTCCATTGGCATTGTACAAGTTTTGAGAATACTATCACCATTACTTTAGTAAAAGACTAAACAAGTTTATATTCGGATCTATCCTTAATATAATCAGATAATTCCAACAAATAACAATTTCAATACTGCTTAACAATTCATGATCCTTGTTGGCTTCTGAATTAAATGAACATGTTTTTCAAACAGACATTTTGTGCAGTTTCCATTTAACAATGAATGCATCTCTAATGAGAAAAAAATGTGCATAACATACGTGATGTGAGCCAGTGCTTACCGGTCGAAGTGGTACATAAACAGGAATGCCACCGGCTTGCTTCACCATCGGTTCATAACAGTCGAAGTATGGCTCAATGATAATCACCTGAAAATGACAAAAGCAGTAAAACAATTCTATACGTATGAATTAATACCCAGGCAAAGTTAAGTAAAGCATAGTTATATATGCACATATAGAAGATTGATTGGCTGCAGAACATCTAACATAAAATTTGGTCAACTGTTGTCAACATTGCCACGTCATACTTAAACGACAAAAGTCATGAGTATTCTAGATAAAAATAGATCAACTCAACTATATTGTATTGCAACTGATTTTGTTCACCACTAAAACTGACCTCATCTCCTGGATTGATGAGTCCTTGGTGAGCGCAGAAGAGTGATCCATAAGCTCCAACGGTCACGAGAATCTCCTTCATCATATCGATCTTTCGCTTCATTAGAATCGAATACAACTCAGACAAAGCCTTCACAAGACGCGGATGACCCTGCAGTGGAAAACATGCTGAACACATGTACCAAAATACTACACTTAAGAATAACAACTAAACGACTCTTAGAGTTTTTATAAAAATCAATAAAGGATATTTACCGGTATAATATTAAACAGTTAAATATACAAAAGTTGGATAGCCTCAGCTGACAATCTATGACACAATACTAATAATAATTACATCTGTAGTCTTGAGCACAAACCTCACCCAACTTACGGGCTGACCTATTTTTTTTACTAAAGATGTGAATCATAAAAAAAATACCCAAAATTGTTGCTGTGGCAAATGACATGAAAAAGCATGAAAACAATGGCACTTACTATCAGCCGTTTCATGTGCTATTTGTAGTTTTTTTTTATTATGTTGCCGTTAATACATATTTCCTACACTGAGCAGTAATTTTTATGCTGTACGCAAACTCCTACAGTGAGATGACTTACATAGCTCCTTGTGTATTGGTGAATGAATGGGTTTGTGCTGAGAGCAGCCTCACGCAGCGAGTCGATGACATACTGCGGCGGGAAGAAGTCAGGAAAGCCCTTCAAGAAACATTTTGTCAAACAGTCAGCTTCAATGGCACGTTTAATCAAATTCACTACAGGGATTGGAAAATAATAACAGTATCAATCCAAATGCTAGATTAAATATTGCACAGTTGCTGCACAAATCCAATTAATCAACACTTATGTGGTTTAAGTTCAGGAAAGGAATTTTACCATCTGTAAATGCAAACAATTTAAACTGATAAATATGAAATATGATTGGTTGGGCAAATGTTAACTATTAAATGCACATAGTTGTTATTTAACGTCTCTTCTGCAGCACATGATCAGAATCAGACTTAATGTGTGCTGTCTAAAACATGTGTCACTTGTACTGTGCTGCTATTAACACACATTGCAGTTTTCACATTCCTTCCAAACAACATTTTATCACACTGCATCATCTAGCATTACACATACCTGTCCTAAATTCAAGGCTTTTGTCTCTGCGGCCAGCGCTCCAAATTCAACCCTGAAAAATTTCAACTGTGTAATCACAACTAACTGCATTGCATGAATTTATACAAGTTAATCTGTATGTAAATATGAATCAATAAAAAAATATTATATTTATATTCATTAATGTCAATTTTAATAGAGTTATATGTTGCATAAAACATAAACATTTAAATTTTTTAATATTATACAAAATCACATACTATAATTGTCATATCAATACCTTAATAAACAAGGAGATAGACCGGTTGATTAATTTCTGTTTGCTTAAAAATTTAAATACCAACTAAAAGCACTGCATGAATTTAGACAATAATTAATTTGTTTGCAAATATCAGTTATTTAAAAAAATATTATATTGATAACAAAGACGATCCACATTGTCCTCCACCTTTCTTCGTGCTTGGGACTCGCACTATCATAATGTATTTTATTATAAAAATGGAATTCGAAATTGCCCTTATAAATAAAACACTTAAACAGCCAATAAATGCATCACAAGAATTTCTGTCTTTATCTGTCCTTACCAAACCTTACTTTGCCCTAACTTAATCTTACATTACATTCACTCTTTACACTGCCTATTTTAACTAACCCCACATCAGTCAAAGCATGGTTTCTTTACGTAATGGCTTCATTTCCAAAACTATCTCTCACATGGAATGCATGCATGATTGTTAGATGAAAATTGCTACTTACTTACTGCGATCATATCACAGCCTTGCTAAGGCTATTTACTTACTTACTCACTTACTGTGCTATATCGCAGTCTGTACTTAAAGCATGTTACTCTGGTGTGCAAATCAAGTCACAAGATAATGCATATTATAATTACGCAATGTCATGATGACAATATAACTCACCAGACACTTGATTCCGTTCCCTCCAGGCGTTTGGCCGTTGAGTGCTTTTCGTTTGCCATTACTGTCTACAATCATAAAAGCAATCCATCCAAGGTCTAGCAAAAAAAACATAAACAAGGTCAGGTCAGTAGAATGATCAAATAAAAGAGGTCAGTTGAAAAGCAATTATAGAAGCTAATGTAGTTACTAGCATGAACAGCAGTACTCAATTCACTATGCAGAGCTATGGGATTGTAGCTAGGCAGTTGAATTTCCAACTTTGTCAAGATGTTTCACATGTATTCAAAAGGGTTCCGTTGGCACATGTATCATAAATTTACAACTGAATGTAAAACTGTCATCTAAGAAATTGTAAACCAAATATGATACAGTAAATAACACAGTGTTGTGAATGTGACAGATAATATTAAAATCACGGTTGAAAACTAATTTGGCTTGTTCAGTAACAATGACTTTTCAAAGTTTTGAAATGTTTATAATAACTTTAAACAAGTTCCACAAACATTGAAAACTGGTGAAAGGCAAGTTTTCAACCGCAGAAGCAGAAACAGAAGCCGTGAAAGTATGAAAGAAACATAATAGATTTTGAGCAGATTTAGCAAGCATTAAAACTTAAAAGTCTCTTTTTCAAGGGTGATTATGATTCCATATCAAGAAAAAAAATTATGGAATTGAATAAGAAAAAAAATATATCAAATAAGTATAAATAAGACAAAAATCATCAGAGATTAACTGACCAAAAATGAATAACATTCACCTGGTAGGAAGCAAACTCAAATAAAATGAACTTTAAGTTAGGAACGATACGAATTAATATACTACACAACTCAGCAATCAGGATGTCCTTCGCTACATGTACACCATGAACACAATTTGGTGCACACACTCTTCACTTGATTATACAAGAGACAAACAAGGTTCAACATAGACTATGCACAGATTAGGCACAGTGACATAGTCTGGACTCAGACAAGTTGAACTCTGTAACTAACTAAAGCAGAGCTAGGGCAGTAATGTTATTCTACTTTGGACTTTCATTCAAGTTCTTTCTCATTACAGACTAACTACTTGCTAGTGTTTCAGTAAGTAAGTTTCCAGACAGTCTGAAATGTATCTAAGCATTCCTCACAAAGACCAAAGTTCTGCATGACTATTTATTCATATTAATTAATTAATTCATATTAATATTTTATTAATATTTATAATGACTTTTTTATTAATAAACATAAGATGTCAATTAAGAATAATTAAATGTTACATAGGAAGTATTCCAATTAAGTCCTCAAGGTTACAATTTAAACAGTTTTGGAGTCCAATGGGAATAACTCAGTTTGGTTTTAAAATACCAACAACTTGACCCTTAAATACAAAATATTTTGAATAAATTTTGCGAAACAGCAGAAAGATTGAAGGGAAATCTGAAGAGAAGGAAATTGCTTCAAAATTCAAATGTTGGCATGGATGATACTGAGCATTTATGCCTACTAAGATCAAAAGAAAAACTAATTTAAACCATGAAACATATGCAAAACTAACTGTATGCAAGATCAATATTAAAGACCAACAACTAGGCAAACAAAACAGACGTCCAAGGTGCTTTTAAGAGTCCCTAAAACATCAGGATGCATGTATTTACTACTCAAAAATACCTAAAGTATACTGCATAAAGAATGCTATTGTAGTGTCAACAATACCATAAACGCTCTCAGAAAAATTCAAATGACTTGCAGAATTTATATGGGACAACCACCAAAGGTTATGAGAGAAAGCATAAGCTCAAGTTAGCACAATGAAAGGAAATAAGCACAGATGAAGTAACAATTCTGTTACTAAAGTAGAGGGTGTGAAATCCACAATCATAATTTTTCAGCTGATATTTTCGATGTCCAGACGGTTTTATTAAACAGCTACCAGTAATTACATACCTACCATAATAAGGCAGGGCTGTTAACAATACTGGAAAAAAGTATTGGCAATACCAATACCAATACTTACTAATAAAAGTATTGGCGATACCAATACCAATACTTTTTCTTAAAAGTATTGCAATACCAATACCAATACTTTTACCAATACTTTTATTTACTGAAGTAGGCTTAAGGTCCAAATACTACAATTAGTATTATGACTAATATCTGCACGCGTCGCATGGTGGAATATTCCGCTGCAGCACCATGCTTGTGAATTGTGATAAGCTATGAGCCTATGACATATAAATTGATATAATACGATTAAATCTACATTTTACTATTGTATTTCCGGGTAGTTTGATCGCACCAAAGAGTCACTTATTCAAGCGGATGAGAAAATCATATAAATATTATTGTGAAAAAAGTATTGGTATCGAGTATCGCTGACAGGCTAAAAAATGTATCGGCGATACGCATGCGATACCAACAAAATTAAACTATCGCGATACTCGCCACGATACTGAAAAAAGTATCGGCGATACCAAGTATTGTGATACTTTATCGCGATATTAACAGCCCTGTAATAAGGTATGGAATAAGTGGCACAATATTTAACAACTTAGGCAGATTAGGCATACATATTAGCAGAAGTATGCAAACCGAACGGAACTTTCTTACAATTTAATGCAACACATGTACAGGCGACTAAGAGAGGACAATGCCAACAGACAGTTTTCATAGAAGCAGGTCACATATGTGAAATTCACATTTGCAATTATGCCATAAAGCACCGCCAACAATCATCTCTTGAAAGCAAGGCCACTTTTGAAAAAGAATCTGTTCTTCAAACAAGTCAAGAAAAGCTTCACAATGGAACTCAAACAGAAAAACAATTCCATGTACAAATCTGAGCATTGAACACAACATCTGAAAGATTTTAAAAAAGCAGAGAATATTCATCAATACACAGCAGGCATGTTATACTTTGGTCTGGTAGAATATTTATATTCAATACCAGTATGCAGACTATGTAAGTGGTGAGCAGTGGGAATGTTGGATGCAAGTTGAGAATCTAGAGAGCAGTGGAGCACCATTCTTACATGTTCCAACCAACTGTGAACACTGCCAGTATGATGATTTTCAGACTCTTCTCAAAGCATTCTACTTCCATAACTGACATTCATTTATTCATTCATTCATTTCAAGAATTTATATAGCACCTCTTCAAGAAATCCACTCAGAAGCGCTCCCAGTCCAACCACGGTGAAACAAAAAAGTTTTAAGGAGCTTGTAGAACACTGACGAGTCGACCCTAGGCAGCAAGCGCATCTGCAACGGGAGACTATTCCAGACAGAAGGACAGTGTTCTATCAAGGGGATAAATGGAGACAGACAGCTAAGTCATTAAATAACTTTGCAATTGGAAAGAACTGTCTAAATAAAAGGTATCATCCACACATAAAAAACTACTTTAAATACTACTTAAAACTGCCAAACACCAAGAAGCAGTGCTCATTTATATTATCATATACTGTAGTTAGAAAGCAATAGCCGTTCAACTTACAATCTTGGGTTTTAACTTGTTGTTAATGAGGGTCAATGGCGCTGAATGCTTTTGGCAGATCGTGTGATAGTTCTGACCAACTAATTCCTTGCAAAGCACATTTTCATTCAAAACTCTTGTCAACACCTTCTTCCCCAGCTGTCTCAGCATTTCAATCTGCATGTGCATTAAACAATGGCTTCAGATCAGCGCAATTTCCAAAACAAGTCTCAGTAATAATAACAACAATAATAATTAATGATAATCTTTTCTTTAATTAAACGCCTGCAAACGCACTGCTCTTTACATTTGCAAGTTATGCAGTAATCTTAATCGACGTCAAACTTAACTATACTAACTGAACAGACAGCCTGAAATACATGACGCTAATAGCAGCCTACAAAGCATATCCGCCCAACGGAGGCTCGAACTCGCTACCTCTAGCTCTCTATGCCAGCATGTAATCGATTACTCTACCGGGTCCTTGGTACAGTCTACCGCCCCCCTGCCCCAGTACAGTCGCCCCAAATTTGATATTAGCTTTCGGGTATAGCATATATATTTCGTCTATTGAAAAGACTTTAAGCTGACATGAACTGCAACTTAATACATGAATAGGAATGTCTCATAAGCCAATAGATTATAGGTCAGAGTGCTTGCCCTGTAACAGCACCTCTGATTGGTGTGCACTGTGAAATGCACTTTATAAATTTATGGATACAATACAATACAATACAACATGGAGAGAACAGGTTTGAACCTCCACTCCTGCAATTACAGTTAGAGTTGAGAGACCTTGAGCAAGTCCTCACTCACAGTTACTCAGCGCTATCGATGTTCGGTAACGCGTGCACTTCTGAAGTTTGGAAGGGCAACGTAAAAACACATTTCTGTGTGACATTGTATATTGTATAATGCAAAAGCTGGAATGCTAAAAAATATTAAATATGTGCTTAAAGGCAGTAGTCAGAGAAAAATTGCGACTTGAAACACAGAAAATAACAAAATTTATCATAATAAAATTAAACTGAGAATTTCTGTTACATGAGCTATTATTACATGAGAAATTAATTTTTTATACAACTTTTAGAAAGAACTTTCAGCAACACTTATCAGCTCCAGATTCTTAAGAGATTTAGTGATTTAACTTGACAAAATATATAAAGTAATGCAGTTTTGCAAACTCCTCTTATGCTCCGACTGGTCATCAAAAAGGTACACATATGTCCACAGAAAAGATGATCACTTGCAGTAGTGGCCTCTAACGTGTATTTTACAGTCTAGGCAAAATAAACCGCTGAGTCACTTTGCAACATCTGGATAAAATATTTTTACTGAGCATAAATGTACAAAATAAACCGTTGAACAGTTCGATACCAACAACATGGAAATTTCCACACCATAAAGGACATGGGATAAGTTTTGCACTAATAATTATATTATCATGCCAGTGTATGTGAATAAAAATGAAACATATAGTTAATTAATAAATTATAAACGCCCTGCATTACGTTACATAATGTGAGGTGTCTAAGAACTAAGTCAAACAGACTATACACGATTTTACCGAAGCCTTTTAATGCATAGACATTAAATACATTTCATATCATAGTCAAGAACAGAGTACAAAAAAGAGATAAGTTGAACCACAAACATAGCAATTATAAAGTATTGCAATTAAACTTACAAATATTATAGTGTAGTGTCGTGGAATCAAGACGAAACTATAATGTCAACATCGAGAGAAGGCAAACGTTAAAACCAACGACCTAAAACAATGTTTTTGTAGCGCTGTGACATTATAATTATTAGTTGGATTGTCTTTGAATGTTGACCAACGACCGATGTTGACTATTGAAGCAAAGATATATTATTAGAGTCATATCTTTGATTGAAGTTAATAATCATAACTACTACTGGTAAATGTGGTAATTTGAAAAGCGGCACACAAAAATTAAATTGCTTCAGTGTTACAATTTGTTCATGTTTTAGCTCCGGTAATAGCACAGTATAATAATTACACTGTGTTGGTAGGCTCGTCTCTCTGATGTGGCTTTTGTGGGCACTGAGAATTTTTGAAGATTTACATTACATAACATGCAAACGGCGTCAATACATTTCAAAGTGGTCCACTGAGGCAGTATCAATGATTCCACAAGTGTAGAGCTCGATATTCGCACTATTAATTTATCAACCAGTAGGCTACAAACGATTTCAATTGTAGGATACAGTGATGGAGCTGGCAATAAAAACACGACTTCTCACCGAGTTTATCCTTGACTACTTGAGCGTCTGTGAATATCCTTAACCTGATCCTTATCTGAGACCACAAATATGAAAAATAACAAATTAAATGATAGCTCAACATAATGAGTTTCGATTTTCACTTTAGCAGTTGCGCGTTAGTGCGCATGCGTTTACATGTTTTGTGTTTAGATAATGGCGGACTTTTTAGATATGTTGCCTTGATTTTCACGATTTATCGCTTAAATACACGAATTGTTGGCATTCATGAGTTCCGGGAGTGATTTGGACTTAATGCAGTCGGCGGACTTTGATGATGGGTGAGTTTTCGCTTGATCGGGTGAGAACCAGACTGGTGCCGGGGGAGATCGGATGGTGACAACATTGTTTACAGTTCAAAATTCAAATTCTTGCGTCTGTTCTAGAGAATTATTTACGACCCTCAACTTTTAAATATTGATCAGTTTGCAAATGAAAGACCACTCCTCCGAAATTTTATTGATTTCTTTTCGCATTGAAGCCCTTAACAAGTAATTAATGATATGGGCTCTGATTGTGCGATGAATTGTTTGAAAATGAGTGGGTGTGGCATAAATTTATTTAGAGTGGGCTGCAGTTGATTACTTAAAAGATGCAATTGCAGCATCTGCGATGATCAAGAAAATTATAACAGTGTGAAGTTGATAATGATGCGCCACATAAACCTACAGTGCTGGATGGTGTTAACTGCTAACAAAGACCAGGGTGAGAATTGCCGGGGGGTTGGGGGGTTCAACCCCCCCAGTCTTTTTTAGAGCCCCATGTTAAAGTATGTTTTTCATACCCCAATTTCAAGTTTATCATAGGCCAACCCCCCCAGTTATTTTTCCACAATTCTCATACTGACAAAGACTCAGTTCCTGAGTCTTTGTTAGCAGTTACCAGTGATCAATCAATCAAGCAATTCGTTTATTTGAAATTCTTAAGCTGACACAAATGCAACTTAGAGTGATGTGCTCATGAACAACGTTAATACAAATGATGATGGTAATAGATAATTATAATTCGTAATTATAGATGGTGCTGATTATATTGATGACAAAATAGAGGACTTGGATGTGAAGACTGCTAGTTACAAGTTTTATTAATTCTTAACTTCATGAGTGATGCAGCAGTTCAGTTGCAAATTATAAATCTGAGGTTGATTGAAACTTGCATCTCTGTCAAGCTCTTAGTGGTTTAAATAGAACTTTCAGCAGTCACATTTGTTCATTGATGACATCTATGAAGGGTGTGAAATCAATTGTACCACTCACTGACCCATCAAAATAACCCACATCATCATCATCATCATCATCATCATCATCATCATCATCATCAGTACTGTATTCATCATTGTCATCGTCATCATAATCATGTCCTTAAACAAGAGGATCAAGTCTCTGGGTCTATGTAGACTGGAGAGGTATACATGTAGTAAATTTCATTACTTATTGTACGTCATTCAATGACAGCAATTCTCACACTGCACAGAATGATTATCCTTTCTTTTCCTGAGTCTTTCGTGTCTGGTGAATCTTATCTTACACATGCCAATATAGTGGATGCTTTTCATGTTATGCTGTGGAACTATCTGGTGTGTAGCTTTGTCTAGAGCTATGTCCTGAGACAGTAACAGAGCACCTTTTAAGTACCCTTTCCTTCACCCATTTACTGTTAGATTGAGGATAACTGTATATGTGACTTACAATGCAGCTTTAATTGACAACCATCCAAATGCTTAGCTGACAATTGACACAGAAGATCTTACTGTTCAGGAAGTTCTTCACTCTTAGCAGAACTTCTGAAGTGCGTTTCTTATCATATACAGTTGATGGAGAATATGTGGCCCAAGTGCATTGCTTATATGTAGAGTTGTTGACCTACTGTGAGACAATTTGCATGTGTCTGCGAATGTTGCCTAATGGCATCAGACCTGTACTAATGCCTAAATTGCAAAAGAGTTTCAATTGAGCAGCCTTAGGCAATGACATTCCATCAGCTTGACTGTTGTGCTTGTGCTGGTAACACCTTCCAACAGCAGGTACTTGTTCTGATGAGTGTTGCTGGGCAGAAATATTGTGTTGTTGTAACATCGTTAATGATTATTTTAGTAGAAATCTGAGCGTTCAGTGTCATTGGCTCGCTCTATCTGCACCTTAGCGCTCTGGTCTGTATTGTGATTTTAAATATAATGATGATGATGACAATGGCAACAACAATTACAATAATAATGGTAAGGCCTAAAAAAATGTTGTGTTTCCGGTAACCCGACCGACCCTCTTTTATTGCCGCGACCCAAATAATTTTGTAAAAAAAATTTATTAAAAAATAATTTTTAATTAAAAATTTTTTTTTGAAAAAAGGTAATTTTTGGGGAAAATATTTTTTTTACATTTGTATTGACATAACAGAAAAGACCTCAACAAAATGAAATTAATAGAACTGTTTTCTAGAGCAGTTTTAGGTGCAGACAGTCGGGAAATAGGCAGTTTATACTTGCTTAGAACATGTACTTTGTTGCAGCGGTCTTTGTGCAAAAAAGAGCCGTGGGATATACTTTTTCGGAAAGTTACTGCATAAAAATATTTTACCAAAATAAAAATATTTTCCGACCTACCTACCCAATTTTTTTGAGCTCTGTTACCGGAAACACAGCATTTATTTTTTAGGCCTAATCTGCTGTTGCTATTGATTCTCCTGCTACTGCTAATATTACTACTATTTCTACTACTCCTGCTACTACTACTGCTGCTACTGCTAATAATTAATAGAAGTTAAAACATTGAAAGAAGTGGCCAATGTAAGTGCTAGATATACTGGTATATCCAAAAATAGGTATGCCTATATTTATTGCATGCATGTATAGGAAAATTATGTGCACAGCTAAAAGTGCTTTATTCCGCTTCAGAACTGAGAACAAAGACTTCATTATAACATTGCATCATAAGGACCTATTGGTACATGTATGCTATTAGGCATACATGACTGCCTGCGGTCATAAGGAATTTTCTGTGTCTAATGTCTAGGTTCAGAGTACTAGCCAGTTTGTCTGTATGTGCCGGTATGTATGTATGTATGTATGTATGTATGTATGTATGTATGTATGTATGTATGTATGTATGCGTTGGCATGCACACTCGTACTCAAGCATGCATGAAAATTGTTAGTACATATGAGCATGATTTGGAAGTAGCTGATCGATGTTATATAAGTTGTAAAAATTACAGTTACAATTACAATCTTCTACCTGCTCTCAAAACCTACTGTGTGAGCTCCTATGTCTGCAGCATGCCACTCCAAAGTCTGTTGTTATCAGCATGCAGGAAACTGCATGATGGTATGCGGTGTGATGTTGCTGCACATGTGCGCTGGCTGGTGTAAAAATGGTCCAATTCTGATTAATTACGTCTATCAATGGTACGTTGTGCACAGGTAGAAAAATGACCACCACACTCAATTGGTTGCGCCATCACGACCGCTGTAGATTTAATGAGCTGCAGCCACGACCGATTTGTGAGTCGTGATTTCGAATGAGATGCGGAGCGATTGTGGTTAGGCCGATGGAGGTTGGGCTCCTCCAGTTATCGTATTCGCACTGCGGTTTGCATTTCGGATTTTCGTGGACTTTGCTTTCGATGCTTTGAATGGAGTTGTTTGTCGTTGGATAATCACTGATTGACCGAGAACAGTGTTTATTGGATGTTGGTTGTGAGTGATGCTGGTGTGTTGTAAGAGCCATGTATTCACGTTCGTGGTCAGGAGCGAGTCCGATTTGGAAGTGGTCGTGGGTATCTTTTGCGTGAATTTTTGATTGAGAATCAGTGTTGTCATTGTTAAATTGTTTCTTGATGTTTTTGTCAGTCAAACAATAATATTGTGTATGCTCGCTCTATTTTTAATATTGCAGTTGTTATTTTATTGAGATTTATTATCAGCCACAACCCTTCTCCATGAGGCTGACAGTGCACAATCCTAGGGTGGACAACCTAACTTAACAACCTAACAAAAACTTGGGTATATCTATGGATGATTATATGTTTATCACCATGTATGTAGTATATACACCAAAATGTGAATAGCAATTGGTCAATTCAAGAATATTCTTATAAATCTTATCCATGCTATTAGTTTTGTAGTTGTCATTGTAAGCTTGCATCATTTTCAGTTCTGATACAGCTATGCACTGAGATTCTCTGGCCTAGGACGAACATATTGTTTTCTTGACGAATGCGCTTTTATACGCCGTTTCAGATCAAAGCTGAATATTTTCTTGTGTGTTGCCATCATAAAACTAAAGTTGCGAGGGATTTTGAGTTCTGTGCTTTTCCTGACTGCAGAGTAAATGTTTGTTTGTTATTGTTTTTTGCAGAAGTAATAATGATCTGACCAACAGTACACACCTGGAGTTTAGAGATGGAACTAAACCACGTATGTATTGTATTCATTCATTCATTCATTCATTCATTCATTCATTCATTCATTCATTCATTCATTCATTCATTGCAAGAATTTATATGGTCCACTCAGTGATGCTCCAAGTCCAACCATTAGTGATACATATACTTTACAAGTAAGGAGTCTGTAAAACAATGAAGAATTATTTAGGACTAGGTATAGCAGTCGTATACATGTCTAACAGGAGACTATTCCAGACAAAAGGACAAATGTCCTATTGCATTCTCATACTTGAACTATTTTCGTGTGTGTGTGTGTTATTTGTATGTTTGTGATGTCATATTGGTATTAATTAGTGATCGTTTGTTTTTTGGTAAGAACAAGTTTGACAAATTATCTCAAAGATGCAAGAACTTATGAAAAATCTTCTTTGATATCTGCACCATATGAAATTTCTAGACTGCTGGAACTTTCCCAATTTGTGAATTCATGTGATTTTAAAACTATAACCCATTATTATCAGAAATACAAATGATGAGCTTTCTAACATTTCTGTAGTAACAGTGTCACAGTTATTTGTTTTCAGAAGCTCATTTTAACGTTCAACTCCCATCTTAAAAAATTACTTGGCACAGTCATTAATAGTAATTGTTATTTTATTCATATCTAACAAAGAATCCTTTGTTTTTCCATTCTGACTGTTAAATGGTCGTTTGAATTGTTTGTTGTTGTCGTTGTTAGTTATCACGAAGACGGGAAGTGGTCACATGTCTCCGGTCAGAGCAAGGACCATGAAAGAATACGACCAGGTTTGGTCTCAGCTTTCCTTTGATCAGCTATGTAATGTAATTATAATCGGTGTAACAGAAATTTGTTTTGATTGATCAGCTATGTAATGTAAAATCTTAATAGAGTGTAACAGAACTCTGTTTTGACCAGCTATGTCATAAAAAGTCACAATGCCGAATGGAATGTATTAGCTCTTTTTTTTATCAGCTGAAATGCTCCATACTGTTGTAATAATGTCCTTGTGATGTTAAATGGAAGTACAACTAAAGGTTATAAACGTTATAGTATGGTAATTGCTGATTGTTCAAGGCAGTGTTTTTTATTATAAAATTTTACTGAACATTGTTCATTGAGGAAATTATCTTTTTTAAATAGTTCAATTTTCTGAGGTGATTGAACGCTTGTTGTTTTCTGTGAAAGTGATTGTTTGAATTCACTTAGCTCACCGTTGACGTGATTTATATTTCAGCAAATAGCTGAGCTTCAGAAGGAGAACTTCAGTCTGAAGCTGCGTATTTACTTTCTGGAGGAGCGAATGAAGAATCAGTCGGATGACGATGCAGAAGGTGTCTTCACACAGGTAAACTTATCGTCATCTCTCGTTTGACGACAATTGATTGGTTCTGGTGCTGGCTTTGTAACACTGAGAGATGGCTTCACGTCTTCCCCTGAGATGGTTACTGTGTAGGAACCTTGAGCAAGAACTTCACTTACTATCAAATGATGCTTGGTCCACTGAACCATCCAGTCAGCAGATGGCAGTGCTAAATTGAGCAGTAGGACATGATGGGCGCCTTGCATGGCTGCCGACAGTTAAATTCAACTCCTGTAATAACTTGTGATCATCCATTCATACTATGACTTGTATGCATTATGATGGCAATAGTGATGATAATAATAGTAATTATTTCCAAGAATTAAATGAAATCTTGGGTGCATTTACTTTGCAAGTGGTTCAGTTATTTAACATTGAGTTTACTCCTGTGTATGACATTGAAGTTTATTGTCTGGCTTCTTTTGTCTAGTGTTCATTGATAACAAGTGGTTGTTGCCACCATCTGAAACTGTATATTTCATCACATGCCACTGTGTTGCTAAGCCTAGGCCCCTATCTTTCACTTTCATAACAGCTCAAAGCTTCTTCCTCTATGCTAAATGATGTAATGTAATTAAATGAGAACATGTGTAATTATAAGTTGCTCAAATCCTAAGTTTTTAGCTGTGGCTTTGCTTGGAGTGCCTCTAAGAAGTTCTCTTGAAAAAGCACTGTATAACTTCTCGGAATGAATGAATTAATAATATTTCATGTTGCCTAGCTTTGGAGTTTACCTGACAACGATTATTACAGTTGTGTTGTATCATATCTTGTTGTTGTTGTTGGTAGAATATTGAGCTGAAAGTGGAGGCGGAGAGTCTGAAGAGAGATCTGATGGATAAACAAGAGCTGCTCAAGAAAGCATCGTATGTTCCACTATCCACTTGCATCCAAGATTTGTGAAAATGGCATTTTACTTAGCTTTTGTTTCCTAATTTTTTTCAACATAAATTGTTCTGTCATAGTCATTTGAAATTGTTTTGATGTATCAAAATCTTACGATTTTTAGAGTAATTTTCATATTTTTTAAAATATAAAAATTTTTAAGGTTAAATATATTTTTCCAGGTTCAAGTTGACAGTGACAACAGAAATGCAGGATCTTGTATAATTGTATATTAATTGGACTTATCTAACTCTTTAGGAACTGAGTCTCAAGTGTTAGACAAGTATGAATGATGTATGCATTCATGCATATTCATGAACTATTTAAATTGCACATTCTTATCCCTCACACTAAGGACTCATATTTGGAGTACACAGAGCATGCTCATACTTGCAATTGTTTGGCTGCAGAAACATCAAATTGCATTGCATTTAAATGTGTGTGCACATTAAATTGCATTGCATTAATGTTAATCTTCATTAATTGCTTTAAAAATGGAATGGAATCACATTAGGATAATGATGATGATGATGATGATGATGATGATGATGATGATGGTGGTGGTGGTGGTGGTGGTGGTGGTGGTGGTGGTGGTGGTGGTGGTGGTGGTGGTGGTGGTGGTGGTGGTGGTGGTGGTGATGAAAATAATGCATCTTGTTCTTTTGCTAGTTCTGCGTTGACGAGTGTCACAAGCCACCACCAGACGGAGCTGCAGCAGGCAAGGGATTCTGGGATGGCCGAGGGTCAACGGATGGTACACAGTGAACTGGACGCTGTGAAACTGTGCATAGAAGGACTACGCAAGGAACTCAACACGAAGCATGAGGTAACTGGAAATCAGTCTTCTTCTAGTAACGAGTGATTAGAGTTGATTAGTTTATATCATTGTCAAGACTTTAGTTTTATTGCGCTGAGATTCCGTGTGTTTAAGACGTGTCTATGTTCTTTGCTGATTCATATTCGGACTCATAGTAACATAGACAGGCCCGCATTAAGGTCAGTGCGGGCCCGGGTGCTGCGACAACCTCGCGGGCCCCTTCTGTCAGCCAGCGGCCCACAAGGCACAGGGATGCCACTCTCAATTTAAAAAAAGGTCAGATCTGGTCTCCCAAAAAACTAGAAAAGGCTAGATTGAGAATTTCTAAGAAAATACATGGATTTCTCGATATTTCGCGTTTCAAATTTAAATTTCTGAGGACCATTTGTTTATTCATCCCACCAAAATTTGCTCCTTTTCCCGAGAAATTTCTGATGACTCTTTAAAAACTTTCGCAAAAAAATCTACAAAATTTTGGGGTTCGTATTCACAATATTATCGATTTTTTCATCATTTCCGAAAATGTGGGTCCTAAAAATTGCGGGCCCCTAAAGCTGCGGGCCCGGGTGCTGCAGCACCCTTAGCACCTACCTCAATGCGGGCCTGAACATAGAAGCTTAGACTAGCACAATGCACGTGTATTTTTAAGACTTTGGTGATACCTAAATGTTATATTTTGAATTATTTTGAACATAGTGTGCAAATATTTTGCTTTGAAGTTGAAATTACTTATGATGAACCATTTGTGTTTATATTTGAATAATTATTGTTTTATTGATTATTATTTTCTATTAAAACAGGAAGTTGAGACGCTGCTGATCCAGTCGAAGGAGACGGAGACGAAGCTGAGTGATCTGTTGACGATCAACCGTCAGCTGGATTCGCGATGGAGACAGCTGGAGAGGGAGAGGAACAGTCTGGAGATGCGGCTGGAGATGCTAAGCAGCGTTGAGATGCTGACAACCGATTCAGAAGACAGCCACGATTCACCGGTCAGAACAAGTTTCTTATGTCTGCTCTGATTGGCTGTATTTGAATGTGACACAGTTACTGATTGCTCTCATTGGCTGTATTTGAATGTAATACAGTTACTGATTGGTTGTAGTTTGGTGTGGCATGGTTTCTGAATAGTTGTCAGAGGGTTTTCTTTGTTATATGCAAAGTTTGGGTTTGAGCGATCCCTAGATGGTTGATTTTTAGGTGCACTGAGCAAGTCCTTCACTTGCAGTAGTGGTAGTATCTTCGGCTAAATATTGACTATTCTTGCTGTGTTACCACATCCAGTTACAGGTTATGAAAAATTAGATTGTTGTTACTGTCATTGTTCCCACACGAATGCTTTGTTTGCTAATTTTTCTGTGTAAATAGTTTCTATCATCTTTGGTTGGAAGCTTAAAATTATGCAGTCTAGAAATATTGTAATTTTGTACGGACATTGAGCTGGTCGTTACTTCACATTGATGCCATCATGCCTTTTGCCTGTGCCTTCTCATGACCAATACTGAGGATTCATTTGCTAATTTAAAACAATACCGAAGCAAATAAATGATTATTTCTACGTTTTGGTAGAAAATTAAATGAAAAAATGATTTTTTTCCTTTCTTATACAGCATAAAGGTGTTGCAGATGAAGTCGTCAGAAAGGATCGGTGAGTGCTGTGCTAAACAATGATTTAGATGTCTAGTGATTGATTATAAGACCAACCGACTTCTAGACTTGGAATCCAATAATATTGTTCATTCTTTCATTTCAAGAATTTATATAGCACCTCTTCAAGAATCAAACTTAGATGTGCTCCCGGTCCAAGCACGGTGCACCGGTGATGCAAAAGGTTTCAAGTAGCTTGTAAAACACTATGTGACAGGTGTATCTCAAACTTAATACAGCTCAAAATATTAAATTATATTACTTTACATTGAATTACCTCATGAATAGATTTGGCAAGAATTGCCCCACTGCAACTACAAACAATTCCAATCTTATTTTCACCTGAATTGATTGATAGATGTCATACGCTTATCATTGCTTTTGACGAGTTGTGCACAGTGTCTAGACAAATTGCATACATTAATGTGTACAGTTTCTAGAGGCATACAGACATACGTGCTTTGTTGCAGATTGATTGAGCAGCTGAGGTGTGCGTTGAAAGCAAAGGACGTCATAATTGAACAGGTGGAGGAGGAGAAGAAAGAGACAATCAAGGAGACAACAATGCAGTTGCAGAAGAAGATCCTTGAACTGCAGGCGAAGGTTGAACAAGAGGCACCGGAAGACATACGGGTAAGAGCGGTGGTGTAGTGGTGGCGTCGTTGCCTTGGAGCTGGAAGGTTCGAGGTTTGAATCCACCTCACCGCGTAAGGACCTTGGGCAAGTCCTCACAATTGCTCAGCGCTTCGGCGTGAAACTCCGATGCAGTGTCCGCTCTGCATTCGGGAGCGCCCCTGAGTAGCGAGAGCTTGAAGGGGCGCTATAACAAGTGCACATACAAACTCTCTTCTCAGAATAATTGGATAAATGTATTTCATTATGGGCAGCTCTGTGGTCCTGTTTAAAAGCATGGCGTCATGCAGTGATTGTGCTCTACTTAATATGGAGATATGTAGGTGCCGAACTCATGTCTTTTCATGCATGGGACCACCTTTGTAAAATGACCTTTCATTGTAATTACACACTGTTGACTCGTGTCTTGTGCAGTGCAAGCATTCTCAAGCATTCTCAAGTGTACTTCATTCATTCATTCATTCACTGCTCAGATTTATGTAGTGCCTTTTAAGGCTATTACTCAGGGGCGCTCCTGACCCCAGCATGGCTAAAAATGACAGTTTTGAGATCAGAGTGGACCATGGGGAACAAATACAGTGCCAAAGGGAACTTGTTTCAGAGTAAGTGGTCAACCTCCGAGAAGGCTCGATTCGGCTTGGCATGTGCAGGCTAAAGTAGATGAGCACACCGTGCTCAGTAGAGCGAAGAGAGCGACGTCCCAATGCACTCAGGGTAGGGTAACACCTGTTTTGATTTGGACAGATGGCCTTGTATGCGGTGGGTTTTTTGTGAGGCACTTTAAAGGTGCTATATTTATTTTCATGCGCACATACAAATTTCAAATGCTGGAAGCTTGGAGCTGATGAGATGTTAATATCTGGAAAGGAGAAATTGTGCTCTTGGTTTTTATTGATGCCTGTTGTTCAGTATTGCAGGGTTTATTAAATAAAAAGAGACGTAGTGAATTTTATTGGTTATCTATATTTTGTAACGATTTTTAAACATTGGTCTAAGTGATATTTTGTTACTGGCTGGATTTTCGTAAAGACGTATTTTGAATGGTGTTGTAGTGGACAAGATGATGGTGTGAACATGGTTTGCATTTTGCTAATATCACTGATCGTAGTTTAAATCTAAAACCGTTATAAGTTAATAGAGTTGGGTTTAATATGTCTCAAGCTGACTCTATTCATATGCAATTCGACACTGGCTTTCACAACACAGCTTCAGCTTCTGTATGTGTTTGTTTTGTATGACGAGTAGTTTCCACTGTGTTAAATAACAGAGCACGCCATATTAGCAAACTTACGTAAGGTTATAAAGTTTAGAAGAAGCGGGCGAAGAAATCGAGCAGTTGCTTAAATCTGAAGATGCACTGTGTCTTCTCGTGTTCAGATCATGACTGAGTCCAAGTTTGCCACAGTTTCCAAATTAGTTTATCTAAATTGTAAGCTGTTAACTAGAACTGTCAATTTAGTTTGTTCACTGGCAAAGCCTATAAATATTGGTTATTCAAATTAGTCACAGCTTCAAATCTTAACTTAGATTAAATTGTAAAAAATCCTCAGCAGTGTGAAACATATTTGGATTGGCCGTTGATTGGTTTTGTTTTATCACTTGCTGGTCTGCAGGCATTATAATTAATCAGTGTTGCTTTGTCAATGTTAACTTAGTTTTTTTGTCCAGATATTTCTTTGATTTGATTTGAAGAGCTATTTGAACATGGGAATATTTGGGAATGTACTATTGTCAATCTGCACCAGGTGTAAATTATTATCAGACACCGTTGGCTTGTAACCATTGTGCACCAGAAACTAAGTTGTTTTTCTGAGCTGTCTTTGAAAGCAATGTCATGAATTGCTGTATAATGTGGATGTGTTATAACAAATTGATTTTCCATTGGTTAATTAATTTTGAATTCTATGTTGTTGTGTGTTTTATACCAGAATCTCATGTATGTGATAATGAATCATGTTAAAACTAGTCTCTGGTGTACAGTTGCATTACTCTATAATATGCAGCAGCAATGTTCATTTGCATATTTTTGCATGTCATTGTAGACTTCGATAAATATCACCAAATGTTACATACCTGTACCGTGTTATGTATTACTGTATGTCCACTGTCCAGGGATGTAGTTGAGGGTTTACGTGGGTATACAGAGTGCAATCAACCTCACAAATATTTGTGTGTAGCATACGGGGAAAATGATCTGCAGACAGACCTAGGCAATGGTAGCATGTACAGTATGTACAGTGTACACACCTCTAATTTTGTCACTACAGCCTTGTGTATATGGTTAGGCCTTTAAAAAAAATGTTGTGTTTCCGGTAACAGAGCTAAAAAAATTGGGTAGGTAGGTCGGAAAATATTTTTATTTTGTAAAATATTTTTATGCAGTGACTATCCGAAAAAGTATACCCCACTAGTCTTTTTTGTACGCTGAAACAAAGTACATGTTCTAAGCAAGTATAAACTGCCTATTTCCCGACTGTCTGCACCTAAAACTGCTCTAGAAACAGTCCCATTAATTTCATTTTGTTGACGTCTCTTATGTTAAGTCAATACAAATGTGAAAAAAAATATTTCGTTAAAAAATTTTAATTAATAAAAAAAAATTACAAAAATATTTGAGTCGCGGCCGTAAAAATGGGTCGGTCGGGTTACCGGAAACACAACAAATTTTTTTACGCCTTATAATATGAAATTCGAAAATATGTGCTACTACCTTGTCTCTCTTTTAGGTCTGCTGTCTATTCTGTGAGAAGAACTTTACAAATATTTTTATTAGATTGGATTAGATGAAATTGTTGCTTTAGACTAAGTTTAATACTCAGCAGTTGTGTAGGTATTTGCTAACGAGTATTTGATGCTGATGTCTTAATAGCTTAAATGTTTATGGGAACTGTGTTTGCTCAAGAGTGTCTGCACAAGTAGACTTTCAATAGCTTCAATAGCTTTCGTAAACACCTATGGTGAAGTTGTGATGGTTTTATGCTGCAATATACCGGTAGTTTAATGTGTCTATAGGTGATATAATTATGGCTACATAATAATTTAGCACAACGACATTACATGCATATGTGTAGGTGAGAATTTGTGTGTGATCAGCTGATACCTATTACCCAGTGTTTAATCTAGGCATCTCCCCCACGAATAACATCCCCCCATAAAAATTTGAGAGCTATGGCACTAGAAGCTGATATAGGTGAGAGGAGTTTAGAATTCAGCAGATGACTGTAAATTCACCTTAATTTTCGAAGTAGTTAACGTAGAAATAATCATTATTGCCGCACAAAATTGTAGAATAATCCGTAAGTGGCTTAGAACTGAGGATTTCGATGAAACAAATATTGCGAAACTTTTGTTCAATTTTCTCACTTGAAACTATGGTAATGAAAGCTTCAAAACGAGTAAAACTTAGTTAGAAATAAATATTTTTATTCTGTAAAACGTATTTAAGAAGCAGTGCCATTGTAGCATATCACTGAAAAAAGAGGTCAGAGACCAACATGCAATGGGTTTGAGCCCCAGTGTTGTTGTTGTTGTTGTTGGTAGGTGTTGTTTTATATGAACTTGTTTACGTTTGTGGTTTTAGCTGCAGCTGACGGCTGTTGAGTCATTTAAAGATGGCAGTCGAGTGAAGAGTGCGGCTGGGACGACTGAGTGTGACAGTTCTCAGATGCAGAGAGAGAGGAAGGTCACGAGGAAACCAGTTCTGTTGAATGCCGAGGTACAGACGACTGCGTCTGCGCAGACAAAAGATCTGGAGGTACTTAAGACAATTACTATTGTAATCATATCAAAATTATACAATTCCTATTGTAATCAAATAAAAGTTATTTATTGCTTCCAAAGTAAATATACGAACATAGTGTTACACAAGTGATGAGTATTATGATGTTGCCTCATTTTTAATGATATTGAAGATGGATTTGGGGAGCAACAGGAACTCCAAAAGTGACAAGTTCTGCTTGGTAGGGCTTATATAACTGCCTATATACTACCGGTATATACCACAGGAATATATCAATTGCATTGCAGCTTATGACAAGTTGTGATGGTTGTGTGAACAATTTTTGAAAGTTAAATTAAATTGCTGGATTAGATTGAGATTAGATTAAGTAGTTGAGGCTGTCATAATTTGAAATGTAATAACCGGTTGTACATATCGATTATAAAATACAGACTGATTATGGTTAAAGTATGGTGAGCTTATCAGTGCATGTACATTGCATACATGTATGCAGAAGTGACATTGTGAATCATAAGTACCACTCATATGTGCCATGCTGAACGATCGCTTAAGGTGTTTTACAAATGCTTAGAGTAGTTCCCAAAGATAAATGTTCGGTCATGCACTGGCTTTGAGAACTTCTTAAAATCTGATTAAAATAAAGGTGTTGGTTATTGTGATGATGGATCCTTGGGCATGTGATTGTGTTTGATTTCAGCGTTTGCAGAGTTCGTTGTCTGCGAGAGAGGAACAGTTAGCTGCAGTTAATCTTTCTGTGAGTCAATTCCAAATGGAAAATGAGGTCAGTGTTAACCTCTTTTCATATCAATACTGATTTCTGAGTCTGTTCATATTAATTTGTCAAATTCATACTTTGATATTTTTGGGTCAGTTTTCTTGTTTCTTTTAACCCAATTTAGGTAAATATTTAATCACTTAATCACAAGTCCTTGAAGGAACTGAAGAATTGCTGAGCTGTAGGTATTTAAAAGGTGATGTAGTAAATGTGTAGCCAACACATTGCTTTCTCCAATGTTGGCTGATCTTGAGTTATCTTAAAACTTTAATGACAAACCTCATTGGTATGAAGTATAATGATAATTTTGCTGTATTTTAATTATCGTTGTAATGGCTGCAATGAAAACCTATAATGTAATGAAATCATTGCCAGCCATATCTATGAGCTATATAAGCAGATGATGATGATGATGATGATGTGCTGATGATAAAGATGATGATGATGATGATGATGATGACGACCAAAACAAAGATCAAGATGATGATGATGATGATGAATAATGATGATGATGATGATGGAATGTTGCAGAGGCTGAGGAAGCAGATTGGTCGTCGAGATGCGGAAGTTGTTCAGCTGATGGATCAACTGGAAAAGGCGGATAAATCGCTGAAGAAGCAAGATGATCAGATGAAGGTAAATTGACAAATCTTTCCATCACGATCAATGCACTTTACGACTGTCCAGATACATGATGCATGCATATACGCATACACGGGTCTAGGACAATACCCCCCGGACAAAAACCCCCGGACGAAACCCCCCCAGACAAAACCCCCCCGGTATAAAACCCCCCCGGACAAAACCCCCCACTCACATGCAAACATACTTACATGCATACATACATACATACCTACATACATACATACATACAAATACGTATGTATGCATGTATGTGCGCATGTTTAAATGCATGCATGTATACATGCACACATACACATAATACATGCATGCATATATACATGCGCACATACATGCATACATACGTACATATATACATACATACATACATACATACATACATACATACATACATACATACATACATACATACAAATACGTATGTATGCATGTATGTGCGCATGTTTAAATGCATGCATGTATACATGCACACATACACTTAATACATGCATGCATATATACATGCACACATACATGCATACATACGTACATATATACATACATACATATACACATACAAATAATTGTCAAATATGTGCTTATTCATGCATGAATGTTTGTGTGCATATTTGTATGTTGTATGTATGCATGTATGTATGTATGTATGTATGTATGTATGTACGTACGTATGTATGTATATATGTATGTATGTATGTATGTATGTATATGCATGTATGTATGTTTGCATGTGAGTGGGGGGGTTTTGTCCGGGGGGGGTTATATACCGGGGGGGTTTTGTCCAGGGGGGTTTTGTCCGGGGGTTTTGTCCAGGGGGGTTTTGTCCGGGGGGTTTTGTCCGGGGGGGGGTATTGTCCTGTTCATAGTGGTGTACTTATTTTTCTGGTATACTTAGATTTCTGACCATTTGTTGTTTTCATTAACAGGAACTCAGAAGTTCACTTCAGGAGGAAAGACACAAGAACACGGATAAGATATTGGAGCTTGACATTCAGTACAAGGTTATTTAGAATTATTTCTATTCACCACGGCTGAAGTCTAAATGAATATTGCATTGCTACGTAATACGTATAATATGTAAGCACACGTTTTTCTTGGTGAAAGTGTTCAGATCAATTCTTTTGTTTCATGCTATGACTAGAAGACTTTTGGTTTGTGAATGGTTTCTCAAAACTTGTTTCCTAACCAGAAGAATCCAGTGGCCTATAATGTTGATTATCGTAATAGAAATAGTGAGTTTATATGTAGCGCCACTTCAAGATAAACTCTTCAGAGGCACTCTCGACCTGGCAGAACCAAACCACAATCAGAGATAATGGTTTTCAAGTTACGCTTGCAGAAAAGGGGGAAAAAGAAAGACAAAGAAGTTCATTGATAGACCGACCATAGTGAAGGAATTCTGAGCCATAGGTGCAACCAGACCACTTTGTGTAATATAATGTAATGTAATGAAAAGTACCTTTAAATTGAAGTTAAAACGAAACATTTAATTTTTCTTTAATATTGAAATATCACAACTTTACTGTGGATATAGGTCTTGATCGAGAGGCTATAAAAATGCAGGGTTGACTAAATTAATATTACTGGTAATAGAAATAGAAAAATGATAGAAATAATATTCGAATGACAATTTAGAATTGTTTTGATGCATTTAATATAATTATATGCTGTAGGCGCTTCTCGACGATGGTCAGCAGCATTTGTCGAATCAGAACGAAACGATTCATCGTCTGACTCGCAATCTACGACAGAAAGACGAACAACTGGAAAAGTTGCTCCAGCTATCCAGCCTTGCAGATGTATGATACATATGCAAATACACATACGATGCCATACAAGACTATGACTCTTGTGCATTGTATTTGCTTAATTAAGTACTGTTGTATTCAACTAACCTTCTAAACTGCATTTAAGTTTACCTATTTAAGGCAGGTAGGCAGTCATGTGCTCAGAGCTATTGACGAATACGTATGAGCATGCATGCATACATCCTAGTGTACGTGTGCATTCATTCTTACATGCATGCACAGTCGCATACATACTTAAATGCATAGCTGCTGGAGACGTACATGTTTACATAAATGCTTGTGTTCAAGCACCCTTGTGAGATTTTTTATAACCACTTTATAAATGGTTAGATACATTTTCTACATAATACATATGGATGTATGCATACGTACATAAATATGACTCTTCACGTAACTATGCCTGAGGAATATATCCTTTAATGAAATTAGCGATCACTCTGTTACTGTACATTACATGTGTGCAACTTTTCGATGTTTAGGCTTCAAAAACGACAAAAGTTGCTGAGATATTACGAGATTTGCAGAAGAAGAATGAAGAAATCGTTGAGGTATGTGGGGGTGTGTGTGGGTGTGTGTGTGTGTACTGTGTATATATATAGTTTTGCTCGCTGCTTCAAGATATCCTTCACTTTTACATGTATATTACTGATTAGTGATATAGATAATTAGATATATATATAATTGCAGGCCAACTGCTCTACGCAACCTGCCACCCTCGTAGGCTCTGTTACACACTCTGTTGCTCCCATTAATGGTGTTCAGTTGATTTACTCATTGAAGCTGTTGCAACAGAAATCCTGATTTATAAATCTCTTTCAGCTGGGATTTGAACCATAGCCATTGGATTGGTATTCCAACACACTATTAAATCATAGAACCTTCCCGTTAATCATGATGGTGTTTTTCTTAGGAGCTGATAGCGGAGAACAGTTTGAACGTGAAGTCAAAGAACGATGAGATTGGTCATCTGAAGAAAGCTTTGCGTCTGCAGAAGGATGATTATGGACGAACGCGTAAAGAGTTGGCCGTCTGTCGCCAGATGATTGCTGTGAGTTACTCACCAATCACTCAAACAGACACTACCTGCTGATTATGAATGCTTCTTACTTGATGAACTATCATTAATCAATTAATTGATTGATTTCTTGTTGTTGAAGTTTTTTTAATAATTTGGAAGTATTGTTATATATTTTATGATTTTGTCTTAAGAAATTCATTATGAAATAATAAATAAATTAAAGAGCTATAATTAATGATTTTAAACAAATGGCATTGATCTTGAGTGTACTGTTGTGTCTGCTGATTTCAATGAAGATGTGGAATTGCGTTGAATATTGAATTGCAATTTCTGTTGAAGGATCTTGAAGCGAAAGCATATTCGACCGACCAAACTCTTCAACAGATGGCGAATACACTCAGAGATCAACAGATGGAGCTAAAGGTAAGAACAATCTAAGACTAATCTAATGAAATCTAGTCTATGGACGCACGATATTGTTATGGAGCTAAAGGTAAGAACAATCGACTAAACATGTGAAAATTCTTTTTGTGGTCTGTTGTGTAATTGGTAGTACCTTTTGGCAGGGGGGGGGGTCTTCCTTGAAGAAGAACTTTGGAAGAACCGAATCTAAATGATGTCTGTTGACCATCTAGAAACAGAATGTGTGTATTGGTGGCTCTTAGCAGGTCTCTACAGTCCCTTCTGGGTTTCCTTAAATTGTGACCAGCAGATTACCTGATATTGGTAATGTTAGTTTTTATGCTTTTGGCTCAATAAATTTATTTTTTTGCGCCTCAGATTCACATCTCGGTGTGACCTTGCGCGCGTTACAAGTTTATTTAATAATAATAATAATAAGAATGGTTATATGGTTAGGTGCTTTATAAATACTTGAATGAATGAACGAACAATTGATCTGTTATTCTGTCGTTTTGACAAAGTAATTGTTCTAAGAGTGACTAGGAAGCATGTTGTCATTAAAGTTTTAAATGATTAAATGACTTTCGATGTTGCAATGCCATGGTTTTCTGTTGCTAAGGAGACGAAGGATCACCATGGAAGCGATGTATCCGGTCGTGAGAAGCTGATTCGTCAGCTGATGGCATCACTTCCAAACAAAGATAAACCTATGCAGATGTCCTCCCATCAATCGCCACCTTCTTCAGACGCTCTGGTATTTGAAATTCAACTTATCTCATGTTTTTCATTTTAAATGTGTTTTTCTTTAAAAGCACATTTCTATCTATGTAAGTCATTTTTAATGTGATGCTTTAGATATGGATCAATACTTCTTTTTAAATACTATGGAACAGGCGTGTGAGTGTTTGTCATCTGGATCCCATGCTGCAAGAAAATCATTTGCTTTTGCTGGATTGCTCTTGTCAGTTCTTGATGATATTCAATATGCTGATCAATACCATGGACTGTACTGTTTTGTACTGTATTTATTGTATTGTATTGTATTGTATTGTATATGACCATTTATGAAGCGCTGCTCTCAGCAATAGCTCTTCAGATGCGCTACCAGTGCGATCGACCCCAGGAGAAAAGGCAAGAGAAAGATATGGTAAGACTGCTCAGGAGAGAAAGGCGGATTGAACTGATGGTGGAAGACCATGGGATGAAATTTACATCTGTTTTTTTCTAATTATTTATTTAAATAATTTTATGTGCTGTCTAATGTTGAATCTATTCATTTATTAACGTTCATTTATTTGTAATCTGGTCAGCAGACATCATTGCCTTACAGTGTTTTAATTTTCAATCTTTATTTACTTATATTTTTTAAGGTTTCTGTTCATTCCGGATCTGCTAACGAAAATGGTCTTTTAATTGACCTTCAGAATCATCTCAAGGTGAAGGAAGATCAACTGCAGGCAAGTTCTCCATATGATGTTTTACTCAAAATGTTTTACTCAAAATGTTTTACTCAAAATGTTTTACTCAAAATGTATTTCTTATCTTGAGCAGGAACTTATTAATGCGCCTATGTATCATGAATTGAAAGTCGACTGGCAAATGATTGACATTTATAAGTCCAACTGAACTGCAAGGTATAAACAGGATCACATTGTTAAAGAATGACAAGAATCTTAACTAATACAGAAATACACTGTTTATCATATTTCTTACTTAAATTTATTATGATCAATTTGGTAGGTGCACAGTGCACATTGATTTTCTAAATGACAACACACTATAGGCAAATTACAATGATGCATAGTTAACCCTTTAATGCTGAGATGGTAGTAAATGGTATGGGAAATCCTATACCCTCCGGCATTAAAGGGTTAATGTGGACCATGTGATTGTGATTGCAGGAGGCTGAGACGCGGTTGCATAATCTGACGCTGGAGATGAATTGTCTGAGAGAGACGCTGCTCAAGTATCGCTTCAGCGAGTCGAGACTTGTGAATCTTGAATTGGGAAAGAAAGTGTCGAAGGCCAGAGATCGTGGTCGTGCTGTGGTAGGCAGCTCTGCTACTCTTAACCCTTTTGACCCTTATCACGTGACCATGTTTAAATACTGTTAGATGACCATGTGTAACATGTGAAAAATCTATCATAGTTACAATGCTTGTTATATGTGATGTCTGTACACTGGAATGGGAAATGCAGAGCTTGTTCAATATTAGGGAATATACTTGGATGGTTCTTGCTTACTAGGTAATGGTTGTATTGTACAATGATTGTATTGTAAATTGGAAAAAATATGGAAACTATGGCAATTCTTTTGAATCTGTCTCCTTGTGTGCATGCATGCATTTGTATTTGTGTGTGAGTTTGTCTGTGATGATTTTTTCATTTGCTTGAAAGTTCTTCACTCACAGATGAACCTGTTTTTCATGAGCTGCACAGGTCAGCATGCAGTATCTTTTACTTTTATGAGCATGTAAGGGGATTCTAGAAAAGTTTTCTACACACTTTAAATTAATTATGTTGTGTTACACTACAGTGTGTGTGTGTGTGTGTGTGTGTGTGTGTGTGTGTGTGTGTGTGTGTGTGTGTGTGTGTGTGTGTGTGTGTGTGTGTGTGTGTGTGTGTGTGTGTGTGTGTGTGTGTGTGTGTGTGTGTTGGGGAAATCACATTTTGGTTTGGTTATATGAAAAACCATGAGGATTAACTGTTAGAAGTAGAGTGTGACTAGTATTAATGAAAGTCTGTTCTTTAATACAGGAAAGACAAGACAGTGACACTATTCGGTCATCTAAGGATTCTGGGAACCTATCATCTTCCGACTGTGACCTTCCGCTGTCCATCCCTGCGTCTGTCAGTCGAGATCACGAGCAGGAAATCGACAGAAATGGTCAGTTGTAGTGCAAGGAAATCGGTAAAAAATATCAAGTGCTATTGTCGACGTATATTCGGTGGTCACTGTGGTGTAGTGGTGGCGTCGTTGCCTTGAAGCCGGAAGGTTTGAGGTTCAAATCCACCTTGCCACGTAAGGACCTTGGGCAAGTCCTTCACTCACAGTTGCTCAGCACTTCGGCGTGAAACTCCGATGCAGTGTCCGCTCTGCATTCTGGAGTGCCTCTGAGTAGGGGGAGCTTGAAGGGGTGCTATAACAAGTGCACATACAAATGAACAGCATATATGTCAGCTGAACCTGTGCTGTACAAGGAAGCCTGCCTATGCATGTCTACGTTATGGACAGCTTTGTCCAATTTATGTTTTTTGGCCTCAGTCTGTGATAGATTTCAGATCAAGGCTCAGTTTAATTTTGCAATCTTTTTCTGAAACCTGAAGAGATCGATTGAATTATATAAAATGGATTGTTTCGTTGACAATGGATCTGATTGCTTTCTTTGTAGAGGTATCTCATCAATTTCTTTTGTTATTGCTGGTATTTTTTTGCAGAAGCTGTTTTGCTGTTATTTCACAGAGAAGTTCCAGATTCTTGAAATGTCTGCTACGATGCTGGCCGAGTCAAGCAGTCTTCGGCGTGCGTGCTACGAAAACAAGAGCCAGCAGACAGAGAAAGTAAGTTTTAAAGTAAGTCTCATTCAGTGTGCCAGTGATGTCTCTAAATAAATACCTCTCCAATTTTTACCTCTAATAAAACTTGTCTATAATGTATTATCATAAAGCATTTGTATAAGATAATTCTGCATTTTGGAATGATCACAAATTATTATAGAATCTGAGTTTTATTGTCGATCTAAAAGAATTCAGCTAAAGCACATAGTCCAGAAAACTGCTAGTCCGAAACAAACAACTTATCGGTAAGCTACTGGTAATTCTCTCTGTTTCACTTGATATTAAATTTTGTGGTGCCACACAACGAAATCAGCACTAAGGTGATTTTCCAAGATATTGAGTTTGATACATCATTTCAAAGGCCTTGTCTCAGGCATCAAAATGACACAAAAAGTATTGCTGTAGCTTAATTCTAACCGAAGATATAAGAAAAAAAGTGATCCAATTATTAATTAATTTAAAAATAATATGCATATATATATATATACAGGGTGCGCCAAAAAAAAAGACCCCCCTAAGATTTTTGCCAATATCTTGACCAAAAGTAAGAATTTCACAATGAAATTTTACAGTCTTAAAGACAATTCATATTTACACCAGATGGCCAAATTTCATTAAAATATTTCAAACAGAACAAAAGTTATGCCACTTTTAGTGAGACCACCCACCGTTTTTTGACGATTCAAAAACGCGACGCAACAAAAAGTATTAAAAATCCAATCTAATTATTCTGGCCAATATCTTGGCCAAAAGTAAGAATATCGAAATGAAATTTTACACGCTTAAAGACAATTCATATCTGAATACGATGGTCAGATTTCATCAAAATATTTCCAAAACAACAAAAGTTATTCCACTTTTGGTGAGGCCACCCCCCAATTTTTGGCTATTCAGAGACGTAACGCAGCAAAAACACGATTTTATTAAGTCTCATCTCAAATAATTATTATCAAATAGCCTTGATATTGCCAAATGATCATTATTATTACTATTTAAAAAAGAAACAGAGTACCAGCGTAGCTGCACGTCACTGAGAAGTCACTTAGCAAGATGACAATCAAATTCTTAAAATAAGAAATAATAATGAATCTGTCAGATAATCAACAGGTCCATCAAGAACTCTTCATAGAGACTCAAAATAAGTTTTGGCACGGGTGGTGGGCACATTGAACACAAGTTGGGAAACACTACCAAGTTCATTTGACAACAGTTATTTGTGATGAGACTTAAAAAATCGTGTTTTTGTCACTTTTTGTTGCGTTTCGTTTTTGAAACGTCAAAAAACGGTGGGTGGTCTCACTAAAAGTGGCATAACTTTTGTTCAGTATTAAATATTGTAATGAAATCCGGCCACCATGTGTAGATATGAATTGTCTATAAGACTGTAAAATTTCATTTCGATTTTTTAAATTTTGGCCAAGATATTCGCAAAAAACCTTAAAAAATTGCGTTTCGTTTTTGAAACGTCAAAAAACGGGGGGTGACCTCCCTAAAAGTGGCATAACTTTTGCTCTGTTTGAAATATGTTGATGAAATCTGGCCATCATATGTAAATATGAATTGTCTATAAGCCTGTAAAATTTCATTCGAAAATTCTTAATTTTGGCCAAGATAGTGGCAAAAAACCTAGGGGGGGTCTTTTTTTTGGCGCACCCTGTATATCAAAGGCATTAAAATAGCTTAGCAACTTGTCTTTTGAAAAAAAGTGAATAAATGTCCCCCCGCCCCAATTTTTTCCCAGATTAAATTTAGTAAAAAATTTAAAAAATCACAAACATACTATTTCCCTAATATCTCTGATGTGTAATCTCCAACTTAATGCTGATTTCGGTGTGCGGTGCCACATTTGAATTGCAGTTCATGATTCTTTAATCTCTGCTGGTAACCAAGTTGTGTTGGGTACAGACATACGTTCATACATACTGAACTTTTTTGTATCTGTTTAAAGGTATCGTCCGCTGATGAAGACGAGATTATTCGTCTTCAGACTGAGATCAAGCATTTGAAGACGCTTGTCAATCAACCAGTTACAATGGATCTCAGAGGAAGCAGCTTCACTAGCACTCCGGCGGATAAAAAGATTTCAACCGCAGCAGCTGGAAAGACGCGAAACCAGGCGACATCTCCAGTGGACGATGTCGACACAGGTTGGAATGATGACTGTTTTACCTCTTACGTTGTTAGTTATGCATGTTTGTTTACCTGAGTATTTATTTGTTTGATGCAATGTTTTCATTTTGTAATGATAGAATGGAGATTTTTTTAATTAAAATAATATTTTGGCTGTGCCTTTTATATATGTTCTCCAGCAATGAGCTTACAAGTTTTAATGTTTATGAAAGAATTTAGCTTGTTTGATTTATGTGAAACTTGATTGCAGGTAAGTTTGTTCCAACAACATGTTTGCAGGGCTTTTTTGTGTGCAGTTGTACACAAAATGTGCAGTTCTAAATGGATTTGTGCAGTTGTAGAAGCACTTCTGTACAGTTAAAACTAGCAAAAGGTCATTGTCCTCCGATTGGAAGTAGTTTACCATAGTTATGGAAGTTTGTTTACATGAGTTTTTGTTTGTTTGATGCAATGTTTTCATTTTGTAATGATTGATTGGAGATTTTTAAAATTAGAATAATATTTTGGCTGTGCCTTTTATATGTTCTCCAGTAATGAGCTTACAAGTTTTAATGTTGATGAAAGAATTTAGCTCGTTTGATTTAAATGTGAAACTTGATTGCAGGTAAGTTTGTTCCAACAACATGTTTCAATGTTTGTTGTTCTTTCTGAATATTTCTGAATGCTGATTTAATTTATTGTGAATTGGTCTTTTGTTTGAACTTTTCAGTTCGTGTATCATTACTTGCAGATTACGAATGTTGAAGTTATAATTGTAATGGTCATGACCACAATTTATATAGCGCCATTAAGTAATGAGCTGCTTTTAGGGTGCAATTTTATGATGGCATTGTACATGTAAGTGCCAACCATGGTTTAATTATTATACGTTGGATGTTTTGAAATAGGTTCACACCTTTGGAAACTCATTATCTTGATGAAGTAATGATTTCTTCATCTCTTTCAACTGACTTTTTCTCGGCTTTTTCCATGATTTCTGTGTTGTTTGTCATTCGCTTTCTGGATTGCAGTGAACTGAGTTCTGAGTGAATCATTGATCACTAATTTCTGTTTGCTATACTTATCCCTGATGTCGCTTTACCTGAAGGTGAAGAGATATTTTCAGTTGTATCAGTGATTCTTTTGAGTGCTTTGTCCAAAAGATGTTGCTCTTTGAGTCATTGACATCCTTGATGTAGAACAATAGACTGCATTTGGCCTTGTGATGCTGAGACGACTGGTTCCACATGGATCTCTTTAATGGACAGTTTTAAAGTCAAGGGACCTGAGCAAATCTTTCACTCGCCATTGATCAATGCCATCGATTTGTGCTTGTTCGTTAAATGGTGGAGCTTATTAAATGTATGATGATAACAATAAAGATGATGATGATGATGATGATGATGATGATGATGATGATGATGATGATGATGATGATGATGATGATGATGATGATGATGATGATGATGATGATGATGATGATGATGATGATGATGATGATGATGATGATGATGATGATGTCAGCGTCATGAAATAACAATACTAACAGTATAAATCTTCGTTTGATTTCAAACTGACGCCGCACAGTGTGATTACAATTCATAGTATGAATGGATGATTGTAAGTTAGTATAGGGGTCTAAGCTAACTGTTGGCAGCCATGCAAGGCGGCTATCAATGGTACATGTATATTGGGATGTATTAAAATGTTTGCCTGTTTAAAGCGGAATAGGCCACATATCAGTGAAGTCAGTTGCATATTGAGTATGTCAGAGAAGCAACACTTTAGAATGCTGTTCAGACATTTTGTCTTCTGTTATATTACCACATGGTGAATCATTTTTCATATTCATGGTGAATTGTTTTCATTTCTCCCTTTTCTGTTTACTATGCTTGTTTCTGTTTAATGACACTGTCATATCAAGGATGATTAGTGTCGCCCTCCTCCTTTCTCCTGTCTTTGGACTGGCACTGCCAAAGTGCAAGCAGTGGCAGAGTTTGTAGCCTTCTAAGAGGTTGCAACATTTGTCATCTGACTCCTTCAATGTTCTTGGCTTGTAGTTTAATGATAGTTTCAGTTTAACACTAGCATGACCCTCCTTCTTTATCCAGGCTTGGAACTGGCCCTGCCAAAGTGCAAACAGTGGCGGAGTTCTGGCTTGTACTGGGGTTTGATTGGGGGTTTATTACAACCTCATCCACCCCTTCCCCCCCACAGTGTATTCAAAGAACCTTGGTGTACATCCAAGGTTCTTCCAATGTGTGAATAGATCTTGGTGTACATCTGTTTGCTTCTTGTCTAATTAAATATGCAAATGACTTGGGTACTTCCTTGCCTCAATGAATGCTTTCTTCTCAGCTCTGTAATACACCTGCCCTTGGAAGGGGAGGTGGGTGGGTGCGCTGGAAGGTTCCCTAGCCTCATCAATTGGGTCAACTGCCATTGGATGGCCATTGGGAGGTCTGCATAGAGGTCAGGCTAGTTCAAAGAAATTTGAAAATTCCAGCCGTTCATTTGTTGTGTGACAGAGAAGACCGCTAGGATGGATTAGTTTTGCTACAATCCAGCGCTTTCTATAATCGATTCTGTAGTTTCAAATCAATATTAGTGACAGACGTGTGTTTTATAAAGCTGATTTTACTGTTTAATTTGGAGTAATCTGGTTGGTGATAATTATTTGTTTGTGTGTAATAATTATATGACTCAATGGTTGTAGGTTGATTTGGTTAATTATTATTTCCATTTAAGTTTCTCTCCTCTGCTTAGTTGTGTCTGTTGATCCTTTGAGTAGATTTTTATGAATCACAGGCATTTTTAATCAGGAGTTAGAGAAGATATATGTGTTTTAATTCTTGGTTTGAAATAGTTGAATGGCAGGCTGAATAGTGTGAATAACTAAAAAAATTCTCTTAAATATTAACATTTAGTAATGTACAATATTTATAAGTGTGTGTGTGTGTGTGTTGTTTTACATGATTTATAAGTCAATAGTTAGAAGAGAGCTAGATTAAGAATGTGTATACTTTGACTTGTATGGTTAGTTTGATTTCATGTGATATAATTGTATGTGCAATGTTATTGCTAATATTTATTTTACATTTTATGTCTAGTATGATGCTAGCATTTATTTTATATTCAAGAATTAGCAAGCAATCCCATTCAAATATTATTAATAATAAATTATTTGTGAATAAATATTTGATTTCCATGTTCTTATTATTTTTTCTAAATACTATTTTTGTATTCATGATAGTTTATAGAGCTCAGGTTATATAATGAAACACAGCATATATGTCCAATTGTCCATACACTTTGACAAAAACATGCATTGTTATAACTAAGTTTGTATGGTCATAATTCATCAATATCATATATTCTAGTTTTTAATGCATGCTTGTTGCTAAAGTGTTCGTATAATGTACTATTTATAGGCATAATACGGTATTTAGCTTGATCTGCTTTGTGCAAATGCTCTTCTGAATCACAGTCTGTGTCTTGTGCGGATATGTGCAATGGTTTCAGAAATAACTAATGATTGTGGTGTATTGTACTGCACTGTAGGTGCCATGGATGGTGACGGCCAGAACCAATCCGGTCGGACATCCTCTCTGGAGAAGCGAAAAATCCAGGCACGTCGTCACCTCACCCTTCTACCAGCAGACCTCTCCACCAGTCAGGGCATCCAGAACGACAACACTCTTCCGAGCGATCTCCATGTTGCTAGCAGTTCACCGAACCCAACCAACCCCTTCGGAAGAGAATCCCGTACGACTCCAACGCGTTCAAACATCAGCTACCTGTCGGTGGAATCGTCGAAAAGATGGTCCCTGGAGGATGCGTTGGCTGCCGAGCGCAGTGGACTGGAGGGAGACGGGGTTGGTCACGTGATGAACTCCTTCATAGGTGCGCTGTCCTCATTCCAGGCTCTTCTTCCAGATGATAGCACGCTCTCGGAAATGTCGAATGCTGAGATGAAGGACGTCATCTGCGAGATAAAGCAGAAAGTCTTGAACCAGTGTAAGGCGCTACCGCAGGGAACCAGCCTGTCTCATTTGTCGAGTGCAGATGCGTCTTCAGGCAGCCATCTTGCGAGTCCAGCTGCGAATGTTTCCTCGCAATCAAGGCGCGAATACGACGGTGTAAAACTGAGGCAGATGGAGAGGAAGCTAGCCGAAAGGGATGTGGAAATTTCCGGTTTGAATTTGCGTGTGGAAACACTTGGAACTGAGTTGAGCAGAAGTGAGCAGACCATTCAGACGTTAGAAAGCGAGTCGTGGAAACATCAGCGCAAGAGTAAGGACTCAGCGTCACTTGCATTGGAAAGCGAGTTGAGTCGACTTCGAGAGGAGTTAGAGTCGTCTAGAAGAACAGTTCTGTTGCTCAAAGAACAGATGGAACTCGAGTCACGAGAACATCGGCGGGAGAGTCAGGACTCTGCAACGCGTGCTTTGGAAGGCGAGTTGAAGCGACTTAGAGATGAGTTGCAGTCTTCTGAAAGAACGGTTCAGAAACTCAAAGAACAGATGGAAAACGAATCACGAGATCACCAGCGCAAGAGTCAGGACTCCGCAGCTCGTTTATTGGAAAGCGAGTTGAATCGGCTTCGAGACGAGTTAGATACTTCGAAAAGAACGGTTCAAATGCTCAAGGAACAGATGGAAAACGAGTCACGAAAACAGAACAAGAGTCAGGATGTGGCAACGCGAGCACTGGAAAGCGAGTTGAATCGACTTAGAGATGAGTTGCATTCATCTGAAAGAACTGTTCAAATGCTCAAGGAACAGATGGATCATCAACGCAAGAGTCAGGACTCAGCAACGCATGCATTGGAAAGTGAGTTGAAACGGGTTCGAGGGGAGTTAGAGTCTTCCGAAAAAACGGTTGAAAGACTTGAAGAACAGCTGGAAAGCAATTCACGGAAACAGAACAAGAGTCATGACTCGGAAACGCGTGTGCTGGAAGGCGAGCTGAACCAACTTCGAGAAAAGTTAGAGTCTTCCGAAAGAGCAGTGGAAATACTCAACGAACAGTTGGAAAGAAAGTCACGGAAACATAACAAGAGTCATGACTCGGAAACGCGTGCACTTGAAAGCGAGCTTAACGAACTTCGAGAAAAGTTAGAGTCTTCCGAAAGAGCAGTGGAAATACTCAAAGAACGGATGGAAAACGAGTCTCGGAAAAATCAGCGCAAGAGTCAGGACTCGGCAGCGCGAGCACTGGAAAGCGAGTTGAGCCGACTAAGAGATGATTTGGAGTCTTCCGAAAGAACGGTAAAACTGCTGAAGGAACAGATCGGACTAAACAACCAGATTGGAACATCTTCATCGGTTGGTTTCAATCCAGAGTTGATCGTTCGAATGGCCAAAGAGATCGACAAAATGAAGAAGGAACTTGCAACGAGGAACGAAAGCAACACAAGCACAGCACGACTGAAAGGTATGGACAATGCAGATGGAAACCCTGCTTCCGAGAGTCACCAGGCAACACGAAAAATCGATAGAACCACATCAACAGATGACCTGGAAGACCTGGAAAATGGTCAACATACCACTGCAAGTGGAAAATCACGGATGGATGATTCCAGGATGTCCATGAAGGACTTTACGGATGGAGGACGGAAGGAAGGCAGGCGAAAGGTTGCGTCAGATGGCAAGCAGGGAATCGACAAGGTGGGATTGAAATCGAATGGTCTGGATGATTTGGTGGAAGCTGGAAACCGGATCCTACGTAAGAGCAGCTCGAGTTCTCTGGATGGGAAAATGTTTGCTGGCGACAAGAGAAGTCAGATTCCGGTTTTTAGGAAGGGCTCAGCAACGTCGGAGAGTCTCGATAGCGAAGGCGTCGAAAACGATTCGAGAAAAAGACAGATTCCAGTCTTGGCGAAGATTTCAAGATCGTTGAGTCTCGATGGTGAAAGCAGCGAAAACGAATCTGACGTAGCGAAGGTAATTAATGATTGTTTTTGTTTGTTTGTGCACTTGTTATAGCGCCCCTTCAAGCTCTCTCTCTCTCTACTCAGAGGCGCTCCCGAATGCAGAGCGGACACTGCAGCGGAGTTTCACGTCGAAGCGCTGAGCATTTGTGAGGGAAGGACTTGCTCAAGGTCCTTACGCAGCGAGGTGGATTTGAACCTCAAACCTTCCGGCTCCAAGGCAATGACGCCACCACTACACCACCACGCCCCACAATTGTTGGTTTTACTGCACTGGCAGTTTCTAATGCAGGGTTTGTATTGGCGTTTGTGATAATGATGATTAGATGTTGATAGATCTATCTGTGGAATTTATATAGAACCTCTTCCGGATAACTATTCAGAGGCACTCCTGACCCAGACACAGCCAAAGAGGAAGGTCTTTAATAGTTTATAAAAGGAGTTAGGCAAGTCTATCAGAAGGGAGTACAGTCCAAATGGGAGGCTATTCTAAACAGAGGGACCACAATCATAAAAGCCCTGTTCTGTCTTTATGGCTGTGCATACATGTGAAACCACAGTTTTTTTTAAATTTGTGGATCGACTTTAAGTCATGTTTGTGAGTCATTGCTATAATTATGTTGACTGAGTTCATCAGAAACTTGTTGCATTGCTGTCATTACTAAAAGCCATGTCAAGAGCTGTTCTGTAATAAAACCATGTTGCAATGTGATTGTTTTTATGACTGAAATAATTTTTGGATCTATTTCCAACCGTATTATTTGAGAATTCATGTTACGTGTGACAGATGTGTTTCAATGTTACTTTAGAATGTGTTATATAATTATGGCTATTACATCATGGTTGCGAGTACATCTTTAATTTTTTTATTAATTGAATTAAATATGCAGATTTCTCGTGGTTTGTTTTCAGTTCTTGCAACTGGAGACGAAGATTCTGATGCTTGAGGCGACGATTTCTTCGCAGTCTAAACAGATCAGCGAATATCAGAGTCGCCTGAATGAACACGGCCATCGAAAGTCTATAGAATCGCGACTCCAGTCTAGTTCTGCCACTCCCATCTCTTTGCATGCCACTCCTCTGCTCCCCAAAACTAAGGATCAAACAGTGCAGACGACAACAGACGACCGCAGATCAAATTATGAGTCAAAGCTTGTAGGTGTTGATAAGTCGAGAGGGACTCACACTTCAGATGTCGCTGATGGATCATTAGGTTTGGATGAAGTAGCTTACAAACTGCCGTCTGGTGATCACGACTTGAGTTGTGACTTTCTTCGTCGAAACTCCGACGTCCTTTCGACTCCGTTTAACGACACGAAAGCGGCAAACGATCGAGCGTTTATCCAGCTGAAGAACGAAGTTGAGACGTTGAAGTCGCAGTTGGACATGTACAAGAGAGAGAACTCACGGCTTAACGACACCATTCAGATCTACGCTGAACAGTCGCTCTGGTTGCCTGGATCGTCGCCGTCGTTGCATGACGCTTCGTCACGCGGCGGTCGGGGAACCAGTGTGTCGGCAGACGAGCTTCTACGTCACCAGATGGACGTTGGTTCTACTTCTGATTTGTTTCGATGATTGTGATGTGTTTGACCAGTTATAAATCGCTTCTCACAGCAAGAGCCTTTTAGAAGTGCTCCCAGTGCATGTGATCTAGTTGGGAGAGTTAGCATTTGGGGTAATTTAGTGCTTGTGGAAATATTCATCCAGATTACTCAATATTACTGTTTCTCAAGCTTCTAATTTTAAAAAATATGGTTTTAAGTTATGATCTCTTATGATCTAACAATTGAGAAAATCAAGTTCTTGCTCGTTTTATTGAATTGAATATTCCAACTAGTGACTGGTTTTGTGCAGATGGGTAAAAACATTTAAGATGATTTAAGTGAAACTTGTCCTTTTGTGTTGTTCTTGTGTAGTTGAGAAGACATGAGAGTGAGTTGCAGTGCCATCTTGATGAGAGTCACAGAAACATCGATCTTCTGAGAACTCGTCTTGAGGAGCTGTTGCTCTTCATGGAAGACCTTCTGCCGCTCATTGACACGTCACAAACCCCAATGCGATTTGCCTCACTCAGAGGAAAACTCAACGAAACACGAAGTCTACTCGCAGATGTCTCACAGTCATTTAACAGTAAGCCGTGATATGCAATGCATCGTAATGCAATTTGTAATGCAATTTGAAATTTATATAGTGCCACTCACAGTGGTGGCATTTCAGTGGCGCTTCAGTGCGTGTATCTGGAGGGAAGAAATAGGTTTAGAGGAGAGGCTGGGATTAGGAATAGAACTAGAAAGAATGGAAAGGTGTAGAGAGTATGGAATTGGAAGGGTATTCCAGAGTGCAGGTTCAATCTTGGCAAATGATCTTGTTTTAGTCAAAAGGGACAAGGAAATAATTTTGGTTAGAAGAACGCTTAGTTAGTCATCCATCAAAGGTGTTGAGCTATTTTGCTTGAAAAACTTGTCACAGTTACTGATCATAAAATGTCTCTTGTAGTGAATCGAGCCCTCACATTACGTTTAAATGAATTGCCTGTTCTGTCACTACTGCACTAAAGCGCAATAATGTAGATGACGATGACAATTCTAGCATTAAAAATAAAGTCAAAAAGTTTTAAATATAAATTGTTAATCACAGCACTGTAGAAATTTAAGCAGAATAATTACTGCTTGCAATGTTACTTTAAATTGTCATTGTTTTAATTTTAAGAAGTTATGATTTCCCGATCAATACAAATGTTCAATTTTGTTTTTCTTTGAATGCGTAGATACATACGACAGCAGTTCGTTTAGAATGAGTCAGACCGCGAGCTATCTATCGCGTCTCGATCTCGACTCAAACTCAACTGCGAGGATCGAAGAAGACGATCGATCGTATTACAGAAGCAGCCATTCGTTCATCCATTCTGTCAAGTAAGCATCTCCATGTATCAGATGGATGTTTTGTATATCTAAAATGTCATCATGTATTTTTCTAATTTAACTGTTGGGTTATTCTCCATCTCTGGGGGCATTTAAATCAAGGCTTAACTCTTTAATGCCGAGAAGGTAGTAAATGGTATGGGAAATCCTATACCCTCTGGCATTAAAGGGTTAATAGGTATAAATCTGTTTAAAACGATCATATGACGGCCATTAATTTTTAGAACTTGCGTACCGCGCCCTTTCCTTCGACCTCGGCTGATCTACAGAATGCACGCGACAGTTATGGGCTCGTGTGCTTTCTATGCCTCTGCTCCCAGGGAGTGGAATAGACTTTTGCTCTTGCTTCGTGGCTCAAATTCACTTCCTACCTTAAAAAACCTCAAAACTATTTCTCCTTGGTTTATAGGTTCTTGGATAATATCTAACTCTATCTTCCTCTGGCGGCTGACTATCTGCACCTCAGATTCACATTTCGGTGTGACCTTAAAGGTTCTTGAGTGCATGAGAAATTTATGTAAAGATGATAATAATAATGCTGTGCTATACATGTTTATAAAACACATGTCATGGAGTTTACATAAAATTTTATGTGTGTGTATTTACAGTGGTAAAGATTTGACGCTGAGCGACAGAACATCGGAGCCCGAAGGTGGACGACAGCAACAACAGCAGACGGAGATGTCCAGTCTCGACCGCATCAACCGCGAACTTGAGCAGCACTTGCGCCAGAAGGAACTGGAGCTGACGTCCGTGGCTACGGAGGCTGCTAACTCAAAGTCACAGGTGGCTGAGCTGCACAATGAGATGGAGATGCTGAGGAGGAAAGTACGAGTTGATGAGGAGAGGACTGCTGTGATGAAGACGGAGTTGATTGATCTGAAGCGATGCAACGAGTCGCTGGCGAAGACGCTGGAAGATTCGAGGCAGATGCTGAAGGAGATCGGTCTTGAGAGAGAGAACCTTGATAAGGTAGATGCAATGATGCATGGACTATTTTGTATCTCTTTTATACGGATTTGGATGTAAAAGGTTTTTTTACACCAAATTATGTTTTCTTTTCTGTTGTACTTATTTGATTTCAGTTTTTGGTCCATTGAGAATTTTTTTTCAGTTCTAAAATTTGGTTTCAGCCTAAAAATTTCTTTATTTTTACAATTGTCTGTTTTGATATTATTTACAATTCTTATGACCTTCTGAGTATTATTACCAATATTTCAACTATTCTTTTAGTATTTTATACTATATTTAAATTATTCTATTTTGTTCTGTTCTGATAATTCTAAAATATGAAAATGTCGAATTTTCAGCACATTGAAATCATGCAGTCCATGTGTTCATGTGGATCTAAACTCGTTACGGGTATTAATGGACGAGAAATCTGATATTGTCAGCTTTTATGGCAGGAATTTGACAGTTCAAGACCGATTATAATTCATGAACATCGTTAAGCTAAACAAATTATGTTTTGATTTTCAGACGAACCGTCATCTTCAAGCAACTTTTGCCGAGCACAATGCTAAGGTGAGCAACATGGAGCAGGAGTTGGTTGACTGTGAAGCGCGAAGAGTGAAGGAACTGCGTCAGGTGGAGGAGGGTCAGCTGCGGAGACTGGCAACATTTGAGCAGGAGCACTCTCTGCTCATCTCTAAGATTGAGCGTCTTACGGGAGAAGTGCAGGAGTTGAAGATGGAAGTTGTGCGGGAACGAGATCGTTCAGCTGCGGCTGAAGTAGCGAAGATCGGTTGTGTGGAGAAGATTCAGGATAAGGACAACGTCATCCGAAAGCTGAAGGAACTCGTGAAAGAGAATCAAATGACTGCTGAAGATCTAGGAAGTCAACTGCACAGGTTGATGCTTGTGTTTATTTTGATTGCAGTTTAACCCTTTATCGATTATAAATAGTGTAGTAAATGGTATGAGATAATCCTATTCTTTCAGTCGCTAAAGGGTTAATGAGTATATGTTTGTGTGTGTACGTTTGTTATTTATACATTGTGTATTAGAATTTCTCATTGGGGTGAATATTGGTGTGTGACAGGTAAAAAATGCAGAAAGTTTTGTTTTATTGCTAACTTTCGACTTTAGCATTCTTTGCTTTTTCAGACTGAACGCAGACATACAGGAGAAGAAGTTAACGATTCTTAGGCTGAACAAGAAATGCGATGATCTCCAGACGTCTCTCCTCCACCAATCAAACGTCTCTTCCTCTCTCATCCGCGCTGGTTCTCTCACCGACATCACCTCAACGCCATCCAGCAACCACCATCACAACATCCCAGGCCAGAAGGACTCGAAGGTCGCCACCGAGGGATACAGCAGCACATGGGAGACAAGTGGCTCCACCAAGGGTCAACGCTCTGTGTCTGGTGATCGTGACCTGTCGTCCAAAGTGGCCGATGGTTCCGAGCATCGCTCCGATTATGATAAAGGTCGAATGCTTTCCCCAACGAAAGATTATCTCGATCATAAGCCGACGCGAGACACGTCCGACTCGATCTCAACCGGTCATCCAGCTGGAATGAAACTCGGCGACCCGATGGTTTTTCCAGGTGGAAGGATTTCCGGCGGAATTTCCACCCACGATCGGAGTACGGCCGGGTCCCTGGAGCTGCAGTTGATGACGGCCCAAGATACGATCTGTCTGCTTCAGACGGAGTTGAAGATCTACAAGCAGTGGAGAAGATCGGAGGATGTGAACGGAGAGGAGGGAGTTGGGGAGATGGAGGAAAATGGGGAGACGCTGGAGGAGGCAATGGATGAGATCAGACAGCTGAGGAAACAACTGGAACAGTCTGTTCAGAAGAACGATCAGCTGAGAGATTTCTTGATGAAACAAGCAAAGCAGACAGGTCAGCTATTGTATTGTACACTGTACTTGTATTGTATTAAAACATTTATATAGCGCTTGTAGTAGGGTTAACCTTAGGAGTTGCTCATATCTTTATTTTTATTTATTTATTTAGCTCCTTTCCTGTCAAGTTGTGAAGTAGATACTTACAGCTGTTGGTCGAAGTTTCTAGATTTTCTAATTTTATTTTTTGCTATTGAATCTTTGCTGCTGCAGTGAATTAATGCATGTTGTAATTGTTGTATGTACGGGAGTTTCTTAGTGAAAATAAGGAAGAGATAAGAAGCAATTGTTTAACACATAATGTATTTTGGAGGATTTACTAATGTAGAACCATGTCTGGCCATAGAACTTAAAATTAGAGAGAGAAATGGAATTAGGAACTGGGAACAACAAACCACTTTGTGGAACAGCAAACATTTTAATGAACTTCTAGATATTTGGTTTGCATTGCTGTTTAAATACTTTGTTTTCTAGGCTTTAGGATATGTGTGGACCAGAATATAATGGCTTGATTTGCTATTTCAGTTTAAAACTTTAGTTAACAAAATCATAAGCAGATGAATGGACGGTTTTATACATCTATAAATAAAGTCTTACAGTTATTATAGAAACTCACAAACTCGATGGTGCTAAGTTCTGATTTTTTTAAATAGTGCAGTTGTCTTAAATGTGGAATTGTATTCTGTAGGTGTTGATGACGCATTGCAAGCCGCTCAGTTTGGCACATCATCAAGTGGCAGGTCAGTAGAAAACTTTAATTTGGAAAGTGCTACTACGGATATTAATGATTTTTAATCCTTAACTTTCAGCTGATATTTCATGAGGCCTTCTCTCAATATGCAAAGTTCAGCAGTGGTTATTGAGGCATGCAGTTTGCAAGGCACCGTTGTTTCATTATAAAATTATAGTTATAGTGGTGCAGTGTTTTTGTTCTGGCCAGAAGATCTCATGACCCATTGACTACTTTACCATTCATTTCTCAAACAACAGCATGTTTCAGTACTTACACGAAATATGGAGAAAATCTAACTGAGGAGGCTGTAACCTCTTTTTGTGCATGACCAGCAGGATTGCTTTAACCCTTTTAACCCGGAGCTCCCATAATGCTATGGATAACGGGCCGGAAAACCGGCCAGCCGGGTTCAAAGGGTTAATATCATACTCTGATTCTCGTTTGATGAATTTATTTAATTTAGAGATACGCTTCAGTCAACTCGGGAATTGGAAATGACTCAGAGGGAAATCTCGATGCACAAAGCTCGAATTTCCCGACTTCAGTCCGACTTGAGCCAAAAGTCGACGCAGATAGAAGCGATTCAAGTCGAGAAAAGTTCAGTGCAGCGATCTCTTAGTGCAACGAAACTGAAACTTGAAAAGTGAGTTTAGTGCATTTGGACATTTAAATATTTCTGGAGATATTTACACTCTGATGGTGTATTCATGCAAACAGCACTTTTTGAGAACCATCGTAGAAGGTTGTGGTGATGTTTACATGTAGGAAATTGAAAGGTTGTGATCAGTGTGTATGTATGATTGTATGTATGTAACTATTTATGTGCTTATCAGGGTACTACGCAACAATTCATGAAGTTGGAGATGTGTAAAATTAAGTAGTTGCTTGTGCTGATGATTTAGTTTGATGATCATTTTTGTGGTGGTGGTGGTGGTGGTGGTGGTGGTGGTGGTGGTGGTGGTGGTGGTGGTGGTGGTGGTGGTGGTGGTGGTGGTGGTGGTGGTGGTCGAGTAATTGTAATTGTAAGCGCCCCTTCATGAGAACTTCTCAGAGGTGCTTTGTTTATGAATTGTTTATGTGGTGTGATGATGATCAATTTTGATGATGATGATGATGAGTTATGTTGATGATGATGATGATGATGATGATGATTGACAGCGCTCTAGCTGAGACTCGGAGGCTGAAGGATGCTCTCGACGAAAGCAACGAACTCAATCGGACGATGAGACTGGAGCTTCGGCTGCAGGAGATGATGACGAAGGCCGACAACAAAGAGAACGAACGAGGTAGACAACAATAGGGATTGTTATGATAAGGATGACACATCATTCATTCATTTCCTTTGTTCGTTCATTCATTCATTCAGAGAAGAATTAGTATAATTTGGTTCATCTCTCTTTAGAATATGCTGTCTTCATCTGCTCTATATTGTGGTCTTTGCACTGGGAGCACCTCTGAACTATTCACTGTACTAGAGGCACTTTATAAGTGTTTTAATACAATGGTGTCTATAATTGTGCATTGCAGTGGCTTATTTATTTATTCTACACAGACTTCTGCATTGAAATCACCTCTGAAAAGTGTATCCTGAGAGAGATGCTCTATACATTTTTGCATACTATGCTAAGTTTTCTTGGTTTCCCAGTAATTTTTAGTACATGATTGCCAATTGGAACTTTCTAGAACTTCTTCTCAGGAATTCCTCATCTTAAGACACTTTTGGGTCACGCTGGGGTTGGGAGCGCTTCTGAGTGGTCCCATTAAAGAGGTACTATACAATGTGGGGCGCGGTGGTGTAGTAGTAGCGTCGTTGCCTTGGAGCCGGAAGGTTCGAATCCACCTCGCCGTGTATGGACCTTGGGCAAGCCCTTCACTCACAATTGCTCAGCGCTTCGGCGTGAAACTCCTATGCAGTGTCTGCTCTGCATTCGGGAGCACCTCTGAGTAGAGAGAGAGCTTGAAGGGGCGCTATAACAAGTGCACATACAAACAAAACATACAAAAAATGTGTTAAATTAATGAATTTAAGGATCAACTCATGTGACTAATAAATTTCTACAGAGACTGAGATCAATGTTTGATGTTAGGTTTATCGTTGAGTCCTTCAAAACGTAGTTCCACCGGAAGTCCATCGCGACTCCAGCTGTCTGATCTGATGATGGAGATACGTCAGCTGCGAGTGCAGATGGAAAAGACGATTGAAAATAACAACGTCCTACGTCAGAAGCTGGAAGAAGTCATGCGCAATCCTTCTCTTCCTTCTCAATCTGGAGCCGCCAAGAGTGAGTTTTAAATCAGCGGTTCCCAACACGTGGCTCGCGGGCCAAAATTGGCCCGCCAGACCTAAAAAATTACCCTCATCTCTCAAAGAATTAGCAAAAATATATGATAGAAAAGACAATTTTAACAAGATAGAACACAATTATTTTCTGTTGCAAATTATTTTATTTTGATATCTATAAATAACATCAAATATTCTATTTTGAATCAATAATAACAATTTTAAATGCTTTTAATTAATTACATTTTAGTCTTGTGGCCCCCTAATGTCCTTCAACTAAGAAAAAGTGGCCCTAACGTCAAAAAAGGTTGGGAACCACTGCCATAAATGGATCTCTGAGTTTGAATGCTGAAGATTTTCTGTCGTCTGTTAGTGATTATGAAACAAATCTGGTTCTTCTGCTTTCAGACCTTCTAGTAAGTTTCAATAATAAATTGTTGCTTAGGCCTAAAAAGAAAATGTTGTGTTAAAAAAAAATGTTGTGTTTCCGGTAACATAGCTAAAAAAAATTGGGTAGGTAGGTCGGAAAATATTTTTATTTTGTAAAATATTTTTATGCAGTGACTATCCGAAAAAGTATACCCCACTAGTCTTTTTTGCACGCTGAAACAAAGTACGTGTTCTAAGCAAGTATAAACTGCCTATTTCCCGACTGTCTGCACCTAAAACTGCTCTAGAAACAGTCCTATTAATTTCATTTTGTTGACGTCTCTTATGTTATGTCAATACAAATGTTAAAAAAATATTTGTTGAAAAAAAATTTAAATTTTTTTTTGAAAAATTTTTTTTTTTAAATAAATTTTTTTTACAAAAATATTTGGGTCGCGGCCGTAAAAATGGGTCGGTCGGGTGACCGGAAACACAACAATTTTTTTTACGCCTTTTATATGTAAATGCGTATGTTCGACGATGTTCATATGTTTCTGCAACTTGAATGATGAGCTGCATTAACTTTACATTCACTCTTAATACATTTCTTGTTGAAGTGTTAAGATTCTTGTTCTTGTCTGCTTCTGCAGTTCTGAGAGCGGCAGAGACAACGAAAGATGGATCGGTTGTTGATGGCATCTGCGGAAGTCAAAGTCCAAGGGCTGCGTCTCTTGCGCCTGCTGCCTCAAGACACGCTGCAATGGAAGGGAAGAGGAGAGACTTCGTAGCAGGTGCTGGTATGCATTGACTTTTGTATCATATCTACAGAATTATATACTGACTCTTTTATTGATGACCTGAAATGTAGATTAGGCTCGTTATAGCTGCACTACTTTTTCTGTACGAGGCATATTGTGATCGTTGGTGTCATCTCTGCCATTGTTGCATTCGTTGGAAATGAAAGATCTGCTGTTGGCTGAACGTTACGTTATGTTCAGTGGACGCACGTGAATGTTACGTTACATGAACGTTACTTACGTTCAGCCTTCACCGGAAGATATTTCACAGCTAAGGCAAATATTACTATGACACGAAGGGCTAATGTCTGATGCCTCTGTGCAATCACAATATGCATTGGCCACATTGTATGTGACCAATAGCCAGTGGCCATCTGTTGTTTTGGGTCAACTATTCTTGTCAACAAATAATAATTATTTGTAAGTTTTAATTCGTGTGAGTTGGTCAATGGTCAGGTCTCAACATGGAATTGCCTTTCCCCCTCTTCTACAGTCTAAACTCGTGTCTAGGCTCTTCCCAAAATTCTCTCTGGTTCTTTAAAAACATCTCTTGTTCCTCAGGCTTCTCTGGTACAAGCGCCTCTGAGTAGTCTATGCACTCGATATTTTTTTACACACTACATTACGAAATGGCATGCATTGTATTAATTGCAGTAACTGATTCATCGTCGTCGGATCAGCTGGTCTTTGCGATTGCTGACCGAGACGTCTATGAACGACTGAAAGAAGTGGTTTCCATCAACCACATGGCGATTGGAAAGCTCGAAGATTCTATTCAAACTATTCACTCGCAGGTATGAATGGAATTTCTCATGTCATTAAATATGCATCATTTATTCATTGTTTATGTTAAAGAATTATTTGTTATACAATACAACTAGAATTTGACAATGGCCTCCTTACAAATTTCAGGCATGCATATCGATGTTATTAAGAAATAGAGGTATTTCTCCCAGCACGCACTGTTATTGTACACTCGCACTCATTTAAACACGTCTCTATTGGATGGCGATGGTAAAATGAGTAATGGGACGTGATGACGTCTTACATGGCTGCAGTATACAATTAAATTTGACTCCTGTGATAACTTGTGATCATCCATTCATTGCTGATTGTAGTCATAAGCACTGCATTTGTCGGTTTGAAATAGTAAAGACTATGACTAATTGACTCTGAATGAACTCTTTGTTATATCTTCAATTGTCATAACTCTCGGAGCTACTATGAACTGTGTTAATGTTCCAACTAATTACTATTCTTTTGTGATTGTAGTAAATAGTAAAGACTATGACTATGAATGAACTCTTTGTTATGTCTTTAATTTGAACTGCATTAATGTTCCAACCAATTGCTATTTCTTTTGTTATTTTGTAGGTGTTGGAGGACGATCGTAAGAAAGATCTGAGTGAATCGATTCAAAAGATGCGAACAGTTGCAAACGAACAGATGCAATTGATTGCACTCTTCTGGTTCCTCAATCTGTTGAAGCCGGAGAAAAAGTCTACGGATACAACAAAAAACGTTGAGGTAATTGTTTGATAATTTTATGCTTATGGGTCTAATGAAGTAAGAAACAGTCATTATTGTTGAAGTTTATCTGATCAGTACAGCTATAATGAGTACACTGACCGTACACTGAAGGTGGGAAGAGAGGTGGTGAGGGAGAGGATTGGCAAAAACCTGGTTTCATATTAAGTTGTTGACCCATTGTTGCCTCAGGGCAGCGTTAAGTGTCTATTCTTCTTCTTATCTGCATCACTCTAGTTTTGTAGCATTTGTAGCAGACTGAGACTGTTTTGAATCTAAACTCTGTTGACAGGTTATTGCTTTAACTTTGAATGGTTTAATGAATTATTGGGAGAACACAGGGATTCATGAAATTGCTAAATAATATAAACGATTCTGCAGTCACTTTCTCATATATTAATCATATCATGGCTTTCAGTTTGGATGCTCCTTCCTACTTAATTAATTAATTAATTGTAGTAATGTGGATAATGCCACTGGTTTATATGAACCATCATCTGTATTAGCTTTTACTTTAGCATGGTATTTGTTTACAAAATTAATATGTTTGTGCCTGATACATATGAATGGTTGCAGAACGAGTTACTTCGAAAGCAGTTGGCCGACTTGCGGCAGCGTTACGCTCGAGCGAAGCATGCGATGAAGGGAGCGCAGGAACGACTGGAAGCGAACAACCGAAAGAAGGAGGAGTTCTTTGCAATGCAGAAGAACAAGAAAGAACAAGCCATTCTTGAACAGAGTGAGATTGGTTTGAATTTAAACCATGTTATGAACATCGTAAAGTTAATGCTGTTTATAGTCCATATGTTGTTATTATGCTCTTAGTCACTCTGTGTTTATTGTTTATGGTACATCAGTAAGAAGTAATGGTGTTTCCACAAAAGTTCAGGCATCTGAAAGAAGTTATGGTTACCTAATGGACAGTGCTTGAGCCGTTGACCAAGTGTTTGAATTGTTGCATGTGAAATAGCAGCAAATTTTTGGTTGAACAGTAACCTCTAAAAGTGAAACTGATATAGATTTCGCTTTTTGTGATCTTTCAGTTGTGTTTTCATCAACCAATCAGTTGGCTAGAATGTATGTGATGCCCATTCAAGATATCTACTCAGAGGCGCTCCAAGCGAAAATAAGCCATCTTCAACCGTTAGTGAAACTGAGAACAGTTTTGGAGGTGTCATATACATAGTCAAGGGAAGCCCGTTACTGGTTGTTTTACCAACCACAGAGAAGGAACGGCTCTGCATTGTCACAGGAAGTGATCAATACCTTAAGAAGACTTCTTCGCAGTAAAATAAGATGATCTCTCATTTCTTTCATGTTTCACTAATTTGATTTTCTGAATGCTTTCTTGTTTTCCTTTACCCATGTGTATATTGCTTGAATGACTTTTATCGTGACTATTTGTTTTGGTGTTAATGTTTCCAGTTAGCAAAACACATCAAGTTCTCGCTCAGGCTCGACAGAATCTGGAGGCCGTACATCATCAGACAAGCAACTGAGATCATTAGCTGTCACTCATTCGTGCCACATGAACCGTTGTGACTTTCATTATTTGGTATAATTCTGATCAGAAACACAAGCAGGGACAAAAGATCTTTTCAAAATTCTCTAGAAGCATGCCCAGCATTTTGTTGATATTTATGATTTATTCGTTAAGTTTAGTGCATTTATGGTATTCTGGAGGTTTCCTATAGAAAGCTATTAGCATTTGTTTAAGATCTTTAGTTACGTGTGTCTTGGTTTACTCCGATAAGTTGTACACAGCGTGTCATGCTGTGGCACTGACAGCAAGACATTTCAGTGATAATTGTTGATTAATAAAATAATTTTTAGTGTACAGTGATAATAGTCTTTTATTTCTTGAACAATTTATAATAGTTTCCTCAGAAATACTAAATTGAGGCAGAGAGAGAAATAAGATTGGAAGAAAATGATGGCAGTTGTAAAATAGAATTCATTATCTTCTTTAAATGAAGTGGTGGTTTATGCTTTCAATAACATCGTTCTTATTATTAATATTTGTTATTTAATTCGAGTTACAAAAGATCTCTTAGGAAGTGGGAACTTTTTAGAGGATAATCGCTTATTATTGTAACCAATGCATGGCTTAGAGCAGTACTGTCCAACCCATGGGGCTTTTTTTCATCATCTAATCCAGCATCACCTATCATGATCTTCCTCTTGTTTCGCTTCTTATTCATTTGTCCTTCATTGACCATTCTCTGCAGTGAGTATCCTATCAGCGTTTGCCCTATCCGCTTCATTTGTATCTCGTGTATCAGAGCTCTTTCTTCAATCATTCCTGTCGCTTATTCACTTGTTACATGTTCCATTCAGCTGATTTTCTCCATGTCCACATTTAAGTGGCTTGCCAAAGCTTGTGAAATTTTGCACATTTTGCGAAAATGAAATAAAGACAAAGCCACAGACCTACTTGCATAGTTATTAGTTTGTAACTAGGTCATTATTTGACAATGTAAACACAAAAATTCAGTTTTCATGACCCATTCATTACGGTTATTCGACAGTGTTCATAAATTTAAATAATTTTAGACGTTGGTTTTGGTTTTGGCCCTCGGCTTCAAGAATACGTTTTGGGTGGCATGCGGTGTCGGAAGAGGTTAGGCGGCTTAGAGTTTGTTTATTAAAAAGCTGTTCGAATCCTGAACTATAGCCATTCTCTTAGATTTATACCAATCTTGCTATGCTGAATTTATTAGCAGTTGATGTCACTCGGCAGTTACTATAATTATTTTACGGTGGTATAATAGGCCTATAGAAGTTATCAAGATCAACTTGTGGAAATTCTAGATAAAAGTAGCTTGTCATCAATGGTTCTAATAAGACACACATAATTATTGAACTGGATTTATACAAGAGCGTCATTCATTCGAGTATTCACAGAAATCCGGAAAAAGTGTTGGATAAATAATTTTGTACATATAGTTATACATCTACATACATACATATATAATACCATTTGTGTGTATGTGTGTTTGTATGTATGTATGTGTATGTATGTATTTATGTATGTATGTATGTATTTATGTATGTATGTATCATACATACATACATCTTTGTGAATGTATGTATGTACATGTATCATACATACATACATACATACATACATACATACATACATACATACATACATACATACATACATACATACATACAAACATACAAACACACATAGGCTACACACAATTGGTATTATATATGTATGTTTGTGCGTATATATACAAGTATGTATGTATATTATATATATGTTTGGGGTCTGTTCGGACCATAGAGATGTAGGCCTACGATATATATAAAATATATACGCTAGACTCGGCTAGAGAGAGTATGGCCTATCTCCTCTGCATGGAAATGTGAAGTCACCAACGACTTCATATATTGACGGAAATCACGCCAGTGACGTCACAAGCCAAGCGAAGATGTACTATATATATATATATATATATATATATATATATATATATATATATATATATATATCGTGAGGCATAAAAAAGGAACCTCCTAGAAAAAATCGTTATTATTTTAACAATATTCAAACAATGTCAATGAAATTCAGGAAAGTTATAGCTAAATAGCAGGCAATGTAAATACATTTACCGTTTTCACGCTAACTGTCCGCCTTTAGCTTCTACGCATGCGCGAAATCGCTTGCGCCATTCACGCACCACCGAGTCAATAATTCGCTGGTCAAGATCGTTCTAAGCTTGCATGATTCGCTTCCGAAGATCTTCAACATCACGGACCTTTGTTCTGTACACCATTTCATGCTTCTCCTATAATTATATCAATACTCAAATGATCGTCTGTATGTAGCAGTTGGAACTCGAAAGAGATATGTTGCAGCCGACCGCTTTATACGCACATGTCCGGCGTTTAGCAAATCCCTTATTGTCCGTCGGTGTTTCTTCTCTGGGGCGCACGTCAATTCATTTTGTTGAACAGGGGGTAAAAATCAACGGCCAATACTACCGAGATGATGTTTTACTCACGGAAAGCCTTCTACCTGAAATTCGATTACTCACTGAATTTTACATTCTCCAGCAAGAAATTCAGGAAAGTTATAGCTAACGCACAGAGCTCGAGAAACGATTGCACTTCTGACGCATGAAACTTCTGACTTCATAATTCCTACTCTATGGCCCCTAACAGCCCAGATCTTAATCTTGTCGATTATAAAATATGGGGATTCATGCAGGAAATGGTGTATAAAATAAAGGTCCGTGATGTTTGAACTTCAAGATCTTCGGAAGCGAATCATGCAATCTTGGAACGATCTTGACCAGCGAATTATTGACTCGGCGGTGCGTGAATGGTTCAAGCGACTTCGCGCATGCGTAGAAGCTAAAGGCGGACAGTTAGAGTAAAAACTGTAAATGTATTTACATTGCCTGCTATTTAGCTATAACTTTCCTGAATTTCATTGACATTGTTTGAATATTGTTAAAATAATAACGATTTTTCTAAGGGGTTCCTTTTTTATGCCTCACGGTGTATATAAAATACACACGCTAAGAGAGTATGACTTATAGGCCCTGCAATCAGATTTGAATTCTCTAATTTACGTCGTAAATTTACGTCACCGATTTAAACGACGGTTTGTGTGAGAACTCGTCTGTGATTGGTTGGTGTGAGAAATCGTCTGGAATTGGTCGGGTGGATTTTAGACAGTATAATGGACAGCAGAGTCCAGGTTAGCTGGTTAGCCTCTAACCGCCTCCTACTTAATGCTTCCAAAACTCAATTCATCTGGTTGGGTGGACGTAGACGACTGGCAAATGTTGATCGTTGTGCCGTGGCTAAAGCATTTCCCCATGTTACCTTTTTTGATTCTGTCCGGGACTTGGGTGTTATGCTTGATGAAGAACTTAGTTTCTCAAAACATGTCAACCAGCTGACTCGTGGCTGTTACTACCAAATTCGTCAGCTAGGCCTACGGGTCATCTCTCGCACCTTATCAGAGAACTCTGCTGCTACCCTTGTTCATGCTTTTGTTACCAGCCGCTTGGACTACTGTTGCTCTATTCTGGTTGGTTTGCCTATATTATTGATATCCCGACTTGACCGTGTTCTTCGGTCTGCAGCCCGGCTAATTGGTCGAATCCCCAAATATGCATCCGTTTCATCTTACATTCGTGATACTCTAAGCTTACACTGGCTCCCTATCTCACAGCGCATCGAATACAGAATTGCTTCACTGGTTTGGCGTTGTCTTCTTGGCTGTGCCCCGACTTATCTGTGTGAACTCTGCTGTCCATTATCTGTTGTCCTTTCTAGCGGTAAGCTTTTGGTCCCGCGTGTTGAATCATCAACCTGTCAGCGTCGTGCTTTCTCAGTTGTAGGTCCTTCTGTCTGGAATAGTCTCCCGTTGCAGATGCGCTTGCTGCCTAGGGTCGACTCGTCAGTGTTCTACAAGCTCCTTAAAACTTTTTTGTTTCACCGTGGTTGGACTGGGAGCGCTTCTGAGTGGATTTCTTGAAGAGGCGCTATATAAATTCTTGAAATGAATGAATGAATGAATGAGTATGTGATTGGTCGGGGGATTTCAGAGTATGTGATTGGTCGGGTGAAATTTTGGACAACGATTTCAATGTATAGACGTGATACTCCCTCTAGCGTTATATTTATATAATACATCTTTAAGGTCGTTGGTTCGGACCCCAGTTGGTAAACAACGTATGTAAAACGTGTTGATAGAATGAAGGTTATTATAACACTGGACAACAAATTTTAACTTTTTTTGATTTCCTAAAAAACTTTGACTGTTTTCTATAGAAGTTGACGTGCTGAACACGATGGTGTGCTCAGAATTGTTGTATCACGTGAGGTTTTTGAGAAAAACAATATGCAAGATTTTAACTTAAATACTCATATATTGCATATATTTAAATATACTATAAATTATTATTACTTATTTCTGAAAAAACGTTGACTGTTTTCTATAGAAAGTGACCTGCTGAACACGATGGTGTGCTCAGAATTGTTGTATCACGTATGGTTTTTGAGAAAAACAATGTGCAAGATTTTAACTTAAATACTTTTATATTGTATTTTATTTAAATATACTATAAATTACTTTTTTTGATTTCCGGAAAAACTTTGATGGTTTTCTATACAAGTTGACGTGCTGAACACGATGGTGTTCTCAGAATTTTTGTATCACGTACGGTTTTTGAGTAAAACGGCATGCAAGATTTTAACTGAAATGCTCGTTTATTGCATAAGCTTACATAAAGTTCCATGGGTCTAAAATGATTTGATGCTTATTTACGTTTGTATTCTTTGTCTGCACATCTCGCTGCAGTGTCAAACAATTATTGTCATACAACACTGCTGGTCTCCAGTTTCCCTTATACCGCTTTTGCACTGTGGCAATTTCCTGGTGTTCATCGCTAGATTTGTGGGGAACTTGGGAAGAAGTTCAAGTGGAAATGCAAGATGCGAATCTTAAGTGACATGCTGCGTTTCATGCCAGTATGCTGTAAGATTTTGTTACCCAGTTTCATGCAATATGGAGTTCTATTGTTAGCAAGAAAAATTCCCCCACAACATCCTTCAGTGCTTCCAGACTATAATTGTCTCATAATTATATCATAGCCTAGGCCTACTCTCCACAAATGTGGCAAAACGTTTGATGCAACACTTGCAAGATATTTCTGCTGTCAACAACCCTCTTAAAATATATTATAGTTTAAAGCTTATCTGAAAATAAGCTGGCTAACTTGTTATGCACCTTGCATACATGTAGACAAAACTAAACTTTGGAAATGCGACATCAAACTACTAGGCTAACTGACGTCAACTTCCTCAGTGAGATATACATGTATAGGGTCTACCTATGCAGAGAAGCGGCTTTAGGAGTGCTTAAAACTTTTGCAGACATATTCTAACCAGCATTAATGCATATGCAGACCCAAGTTAATTTATTATGCAAGACAAGCATTTATGTAAACTCCTCTAAGTGCATGCCTGGACATGCCTCAGTTACACGAGGCATAGTATAACGTTATATCTGAAAAATGTGGAAATAAATATAAAAATTGAAGATTTCTCAAAAACGTTACGTGATGGGACAATTTCAAAGTGATTTTCGTGATCAGGAGCAGAAACTGCATTAGAAACAACTGAAAGTGTTCAGGAAACCAAATCACTGTTGTCCAGTGTAATAATTATGTCGATGAGTACTGTGAATTTGTGCTTACTTTATTGATTGAAAAAGCGTAGGGATAGGCCTACTGGGATAGCCTTTGATTCAGGCAAGCGTAGGCCTACATAACAAATTTGTGAACATTGTTATAAATGTATAAATATATAAATTTCGAATTAAATAGCTTTATTGAATAGCAAGTTCAATGGACCATTGAACTTGCTTTTCAATAAAGCTATCTAATTCGAAATTTATATATTTTTCGTTTCCACGCTGTATCTGTTGCTGACAATAGTGTAGGCCTATTATAGGCGATAATTATAATGGATGAGGGAGAGGAGGCAGTAAGGGTTGAGGTGTTGGTCGTGGTTGTAGGACAAACCCCCTTGACAACCCCCCCGGACAAAACCCCCCCGGACAATTCCCCCCCAGGGTAGGACATAACCCCCCCGGTAGAATATATTGCGCATAAGTTGTCGTACTATAAAACGGCTGTCCTAAGTACACAAGTTGGATTGATGAAAAGAATCCTCGCTAAATAGAAGCCGGATTGATACAAATAAACTTTACTTAAAATTAATGGAAGCTGGATTGATGAAAATACTCTTTCTTAAATGGAAGCTGGATTGATGAAAATACTCTTTCTTATATGGAAGCTGTGATGATGAAAATGTTCTTGTTTAAATGGAAGCTGGATTGATGAAAATACTCTTTCTTAAATTGGAGCTCGATGGACAAATATAATTGTCATTTAAATAGAAGTTGGATGAAACGAATATTTGCCTCATTGGAAGCTGAATTGCTGACAACGATTCATGCTGTCCTAGATTACACCAACAGGTATATAGCTTCATATCGGAGTGACTGAATGACACAAACAAGTTATAAGTTCACGCCTGAACGACAGCGACAGGTGTTTAGGCCTATCCGTATGACACTAATTAGTTGACACAATCACGGGGAACTGAATAATTAGCCTGTTTAAGCAAATTATAGGTCTACCTGCACTTTGTGCAGCAAAGGGGGAATTGTCCGGGAGGTTAATGTCCTAGGCTAAATCAGGGGGGTTTGTCCGGGGGGTTTTGTCCAGGGGGGCTTTGTCCGGTCACCGTTGGTCGTGGTGCAGGTCGCCAACTTTCACTGATTCAATCTTCAGTTACTGTAGTGAATCTGTCGACAGCTGCTCCTGATGACCAGTTGAATAATTCTGTCGAAAGGACATTACAATTGCTGGGAAGCCAGGCATAATGTGTGGGCCACGAAGAAAAATTCAGAGACTTGGAAGAAAGAACCACAAGACGTCTAGGCCCAATGCATTGCGAGCGATGCAGTGTCCTCGTATTCATTGGTGACGGCTTAACCCTTTAGCCGTTTGGCCAGAGGCGTAGCGACCGCCCTCCGTAGGGTGGGTGATAGGTAAGTGGGACAGGTCACTATAGTGGGACAGCTAAGCTAGTGAGGCCTTCATGCTTATTATGTCCAATATATCCAAAATCTAAAAATACATAGTCTATTGCAATATACCCGACGTCATTAATAAGTGCGTAGGCTACACACGTTTTATTGGAGGTATTTAAATGCCTTTGGTTGTGCGTGTAACATTCGATTTTCGAAAGTTAGTGAATTTGCGGTTTACATAATTTTGATAACATTAACTTGCTAAGGGCCTTGTCGACACTGACGATAAATAATTCCGTCGAATGCAATTTATGTTGAAATATACTGACGAAATGAACTACCAGAAACGGTTTTTATCACCAAATATCAGCATGAATTTACAAAGCCTGCTGGTGTATAGGTGTCCCACTTTAGCGACAGCTGTGTTGTCAAAGTGGGACAGCGATCTGCTGCTAAAGTGGGACAGCCTATTGCAGCTGAACTAAGCATAGGCTACGTACGGGCCCGTGTTGATAGGCCTGTTGAATATAAGCCTATATAAATCCTTGATTACGATTACGTTAATTGTTTCCCAGTTCGGAAAAGAACAACAAGCACTAGACTAGTGATTAAGTCGCCTATTCACATACTGACCAGCAAGGAACATGGCGAGTTTCTGAAAGAAAAGGTCACTCGACATAAACCTAAGAAAAACAAGGGGGGAGAGAACTTGAATGGACCTACTTCTAATGGAAGCAAAGTAAAGAGACAGAAGAAAGAAAATGAAGTGACAGCTAAGCCGAAAAACAAGAAAGCAAAAAAGAAAGCTGGGACGAACTATAGGCCTACAAATGAGCCCTCCACTTGCTACGAGTGTAGTGTTGTCGAGAACAGTAAAGCCGAAAAGAAACTCGCACAGTCTTGGATACAATGCATTGCAGCCGCTGTTTACTGATTTTGTGTGTGTTCTCTGTGCGCAACAACTTACCTTCTAGTCTTAAGTTATCATTGACTACCTTTTTTGTATGTTAACTAGGCTTATAGACCTTTAAATTTTGATGCTAATAGAGCCTATCAATGTTGGACCACTTTAGTAGCAATAGTGGACCACTTTACCGTTTTTCGAAGACAAATATAAATTGTCGTACCTTCTTAAGCAACATCAAGTTATGGACCACTTTAATAGCTATTTTGTCCCACTTTAGCAGCTCCTGGAATCAGACACAGTCTAAACTATCTGTTTATGCATTTAGTTTGGTCTGTTTCAATATATATAGACTCCTCGACTGCACGTCATTCCCTTAAGTGTCCCACTTAGGCTACCCATCACTCACCCTACCCTCCGACCGAAGGGGGCCCCCGGCAAGGAAGGGGCCCCTAAAATTGCAAAAAAATGAATGAAATGACAAAAAAATAAAAAATAAAAGGTCATCAACTTTTTCAGACGGCGAATATAATATTTTCCCAACATTTTGGCTCAAAAGTCATCACCTTTTTCGGACGGCGAATTGATGAAATTTTCCCGACATTTTGGCCGGATGACTAAAAAAAAGGTCGTCAGAAATTTCGGACATTATGCTCGGAGGGGGCCACGATCGTTCTTGCTACGGCCCTGCGTTTGGCACCCGGTGAGGGCGGTGTGTTGGGGTTGGGCGAGGTGGCATTGGGGAGCGAGCTGCTGTGGCGGGTTCGGGGTGCCAAAAACGAAATTTACCGGGAAATGCCGAGTACCACAGAGTGGTGGAGGCAAGGTGGGGCGGCGGGCTATGGGTCGGTCGGTGAGGAGTAGGATGGGGGGGAAAAGGTGGGGCGGGAATAGGAGTGGGGATGGGTGAAGTGAGGGTGGGGAAGTAGAGGATTGGCCAGGAGTTAGGTGCTCCAGCTAGTAGATCTATAAAAACCAAGTAGGTCAAACACATATCTCTGGTCACGAGATATAGTCGACTTTAAGGGCATGTGGCTGATGTTGCTGTTGTTGATTGTGTTAATAACTTAATATACATTTTGTAAACGCCATTAGTTAAAAGTAAACAACAGCATCAATCGTTTTAAGGTGGATTCGAACCTGCAACCATCCGGCTGCAAGGCATCGAACTTACCCATAACACCACCGCGCCCCACTACTAGTAAAAAAATAATACTAATAATTAATAATAATTATTAATAATTAATACTAATAAAAAGTCAAGACGGGAAGATGTGTGCAATGCAATAATGATCGTTTATTTATATCTGATACGGTTCAACTGATATGTTTATTCAACAAATTACAAAGGATCGACCTAGTTACAGTTTACTTCAACCAAATCTCGTAATTACGAGCAGTGAGACTTGTGTAGCTTTCTGAGACAGTTGAAGCTCTACAAGGACCTACATGTAGGCCTAGGCTAGGTCTATATGTATATCAGCCGGAATTAACTACACCGCCGTTTCTAATAAGACTTCGTGCGTATAATACGCTTGGATAAGTGACATCTAATAGGCCTACGTCTATATCTAATGCGGCTCTTTTTGCACCGTGCTGGATTGGCTGTTCACGTCTCACAGCAGTCATAGGCCTACCTTCAGCAGCTAAAATCACAAGAACATGTCCAATCACAGACAACAACAACAAAAACAGCTGATGACGTCAATCATTTAAAGTGTTGCTATCGTCCAAGATCTATCCACACACCTTGGCTATCGTCTATAATAATATTATATAGGCCTACAGTAACTGACAACGACCGCAGTGGTCCCATCGATCAGTCGAGAGTAATGGGTTCCAATTATTCTTCGGAGATGAGCTCAATTAATTTATGCGGACGTCAATCAAATGTCAACTCGAGACAGAGGTCAAATGTCAACATATCGAATTGGTAATTAAATGAGGTCAAAATAATGCCAACATATCGAATTGGTAATTAAATCAGTTAATTAATTTATGCGAAGTCACGTCCGCATCAGTTAGGCTACTTTCCGCTGCCGACATTAGACAGAGGCAGTGGTGTAGTTGGGGGGGGAGCGCGGGAGAACGCCGTTCCACCACTTTTTTCCAGGGATAATGGAATATTAATAATAATACTAGCCTACTACTAATAATATTATTATAAAGAGCGTTCCCCCGCTTCATTTTTTAGGACTAGGCCTACACTACTGGACAGTGGTCAAGGGGTCACTTCGTGGTATGGAGCGCCTAAAATCACTAGTGATTTTCAACGCTCAATTTAATGATTTTAGGCGCTCTATACCACTACTACTATAATGAGCTTCCAATTTCAAGACAGTGTAAGACCGTTCCAAGAACTTCGTGGTAAGAAGACGGCTCGATACATTTGAAGAATGGTTGCTTGTCAGGAAATACCTACACAGTAGTATCTGTGTGATCAGATACTTCGCCCCCTTTCTGCCACTTCGCTGCGTCCTCTTAGGTCCTCTGATCGGCTTGACCTCTTTGTCCCGCGAGTCAGGACCGCCATGGCGCAATCCAGATCATTTGCCTGCATTGGTCCCTCCCTATGGAATGGGCTTCCCCCATCAGTTCGCTCTGCCATCCTCTCTGGTAGTGTATCCTCATCTTTCTCTCGTCTAAAAACTTGCCTTTTTTCTCGGAGATGAACGCACTGGGAGCGCTTCTGAAAGGCTCTTGCTGCAAGAAGCGCTTTATAAATTGTCAGATAAGATAAGATAAGATAAGATAAGATAAGATAAGATAAGATACACAGAAACGTTGAACACCCGTGGACCCTATGACCAAAGATATTAGAGTCGTAGTAGTCAGGGCCGTAGCAACAATGAACCGTTGAACGTGGCTCCTCCGAGCATAATGTCCGGACCGGCGGGGCCCTTACAATGCAGACACCGGGATACGGCATTTATTTTATGCAAACATACAGAGTTCATAATTGTAATTATTATAAATTATAGGCCGTATACATAGGGCTGCTGTAACCATAGGCGGAGACCTGGTCCGAACTTTGGGGGGACGGACCGTCACGGACGAGCGGCCGAAAACATTGTGACGACAATATAAAGAAATTTTGACGACTAAAAAAGGTGTCTTCAGAAATGTTGACAGACCTAAAATAGGTTTATTCAGAACTTTTTATGACTAAACGGGTGTCTTTAGAAATATTGCAAATTTTAAAAAAGTCCAGAAATTTTGACGACTAAAAAAGGTGTCTTCAGAAATGTTGACAGACCTAAAATAGGTTTATTCAGAACATTTTATGACTAAACGGGTGTCTTTAGAAATGTTGCTAATTTTAAAAAAGGCCAGAAATTTTGACGACTAAAACAATGTGTGAAGAAATTTTGAAGTCCAAAAAAGGTGTCTTCAGAAAATTAATTTGGACGAATAAAAGGTGTATAGAAAAGTGGACTGCTAAGAAAAGGTGAAAAGGTGTCTCCAGAAATTGTGACAACTAAAAAAGGGTGTTTTTAGTGATTTTGACAGACATAAAAAATGTTTATTCAAATATATTTATGACTAAAAAGGTGTCTTTAGAAATACTGATAGTTAAAGAACTGTTCAGAAATTTTGACGACTAAAACAAGGTGTATAGAAATTTTGACGACTAAAAAAGGTGTTTTCAGAACTGTGTACAAATAAAACAAGATGTATAGGAATTTTGACGACGAAAAAAGGTGTCTTCAGAAAAGGTGTCTCAATAAATTGTGACAACTAAAAAAGGTGTTTTCAGAAATTTGGACGACTACAAAATGGTCGACAGAAATTCTACGCCGAAGAAACCCCCCTCCCTCTAAATCAAATCCTGGCTACGGCCTTGTGGTGGACAAACAAGATGGGAAGAATTTGATGGAAGTGGATGAATCTAAAATTAGATGGTTTCAATGATTATAATATTAATTGGTTGTGATTGAATTATAGATCTCAATTAAACCGATCTTATATTGTCGAATCTACACTAGTTAAGTTGAAATTTATCTCGATTCATTATTAGATCTAGAAGTTTTTTCGAAGATTTTTCATTTTTTCTAATAATTAATTGAATTCTGTAAGTTTACTACTTTTATATAACTTCATGAAGAAAAAATATAAGGGTGTTCAAGTAATGTGTTTTCAAAAAGAGACGTTGATTCATCCCGGTTCTGTTGTGGCATCGCTCTAATTGTGTTGAACAAGCTTTTTAGTTAATTGTTCGAAAATCTCCTTCTAACATTGTAACGTCGTCAGTCGCCTGCAATATGTTCATCAAGTGTCCATGTCCTGACACTTAAAGTTTGGGGGGGACAAATACATGGACCGTCCCCCCACCACATTCTTTGGGGGGGACCGTCCCCCCTGTCCCCCCCTAGGTCTCCGCCCATGGCTGTAACAATATACAATGTGTTGTATTCTGTATTTACTTGACGGTTTTGTCAGTAAAACCCACACGGATTGTGCAATGGCTTCAATAGATATATAGTCACACCTTTTATTTTTGGCACTTTTAGGGCCCCTTCTTTGCGGGGGCCCCCTTCGGTCGGAGGGTACGGAGGGCGGGGATGTAGGACATTTACCCCCCTGGACATATTCACCCCCGGACATATTCCCCCCGGACATTTACCCACCCCCGGACGTTTTCCCCCCGACCTAGGACATTTCCCCCCCCCCCCATAAGGGTTACTATTTTTGAATGACTGCACTAACCCTAAACGACCCTCACGATGCCTAATCTGACCCTAACCGACCCTCACGATGCCTAACCTGACCCTAACCGACCCTCACGATGCCTAAACCTGAACCTAACCAACCCTCACGATGCCTAACCTATGTTAATGAATGACTGCACTAACCCTACCACTAACCCTAACCGACCCTCACGATGCCTAACCTGACCCTAACCGACCCTCACGATGCCTAATCTGACCCTAACCGACCCTCACGATGCCTAACCTAAACCTAACCAACCCTCACGATGCCTAACCTATATGTACAGAGGGGAAAATTGTCCGGGGGGTAAATGTCCTAGTCAAAAACGGGGGGGAAACGTCCGGGGGGATATGTCCAGGGGGTAAATGTCCGGCTCCCGGAGGGCGGCCTCTGGTAGTAGTCTACGACTCTAATATCTTTGCTATGACTTTGCTATGTCCGTCAGCCTGGTTGGCTCGAGTGAAGCAGATAGTCTGAGCTCAACTTATGCGGACGTTTCGTCAACGGACGATTCGTCACAAGGAATAAATTGAATAAATCCAGCTTCCGTTTAGACACGCGTTCAAATAATCGTTCCAACTTCTATTTGAGCAAGAACTATGCTTCGCAGATCCAACTTCCATTTTGGAAAGAATTTGTCACATCATTCCAGCTTCTATTGCAGAAAAACTACGTTTTTTCATCCAATTTCCGCTAAAAACTATATTTTTTCCCCAAAAACTTCTCTTTAAGCTATATGAAATCTTTCCATCAATCCCACTTCCATTTCAGGAAAACATATTTTCATCAATCCCGCTTTCACGTTACAAAATTTTTTTTCACCAATCTAATTTTACTCAACCACCGTTGGACGAATCGTCCGTTGACGAATCGAATCGTCCGTTGACGAAACGTCCGCGAACCGAGCTCAACTCCGAACGCAGGGCCAAATGAGAGGCAATTGGAGAAATTACAATTTGCACGGGTGGGTTGTGGCTGGAATTAGGGCGACGAACAAGGTGAGGAGTAACCTAGGGGCCGTCCATAAAGTACGTCACGCTTCAAAGGGGGTGAGGGGGTGTAAGAAAGTGGGACAGTTTGTGACAGGGGGAGGGGTCAGGCCATGTGTGACGTCACACAATTATTTTTTAAAAATTTTATTTCTAATTCATTTAAATATTTTTAAAGTAGAATTTGATAGCTTTAAAATAAATTTCAAAAATTTTGTGAAAATTTTGAATTAGTTTTATGTCAAAATAGCATGAAATGCGTATCCCTGAATGTGTTTTTCACGATTCTTCTTGCTAGGAGCGCTATATAATGCTGTTGCGAAGCCTTGTTTTAGGCCCTATGTAGGCCTATAGCCTTGCGGTGTTAATTTTTTTTAAATTCGAAAGTGTGACGTACTTTGGGGGGTTCCGAGATTTGTGACAGTTTGTGACAGGGGGAGGGGGGTCAAAAATTGCGTTGCGTACTTTATGGATGGCCCCCTAGTATGGACACACAGAGCACTTCTTCACATGTTTTGTAGAGCCCTTGAACGAAAGCCTCATGCGATAATTGCAAATAACCGAGATCTGGTGAGAGGATATGAAATAGGTCACATGTTGCTACAAGCAGACAGTTGAAGTTCTCAGTCAAGTCTACAGTGGCTCCAATCGGCCATTTATGTTCCAAACGGTTTTTTGTCATGAGCATGAGTTACCTGCATTAGTGGTTGGGTTCTCTAACAATTTTATTAATAAAGAAATAGGACCACTGTAAGACCAATGAATTATGATAATTATGCATAAAATATAGAATACGACTTTGTTGTAATACTTACGACAGAATGTGCTGCAGAATACGATGAAACCGATGAGGAAGATCACGGAAGACTTCATCTTTGCTTCTTACGGATGTTTTGCTGATCTCGAGATGCAGTGAATCTGGTTCGTAGACGTCTACCATGCAGGCTGAGCATGAGGATGGCTATTCGTCTCCCGACTTATACGAGTCTATTTGTCCTTGATACTTGAACACGTAGATAGGCCTAGATTCACACCTTCTCAACATCTGTGAAATACAATTGACGTTATCACCTTTTCACATCGATCTAGGATGATCGATATTTGAGGTCGTTAAAGTCTTCTTTTCCTTCCGGCTAGGATTAATCCCTCGCTGAGGAGGGGTCAGCCACTCGGATTCTTTGTCTCCATGTTGTTCTGTCTCCAGCGTCTTCCTTTTTCAGATGAAGAAGCTCCATGTCCTGCTTAATCATGTCACTCCATCTCTTCTTCTGCCGCCCACGGCTGCGGCGTCCTTGTACTTCTGCACGCATGATTCTTTTGATGCTGCCGCCCTCATCCGATCGCTCCACATGCCCATACCACCGTAATCTGGCTTCTCGAATTTTGTCAGTTATACAGGCTACTCCAACTGCTTTTCGTATGTTCTCGTTTCTTCTCTTGTCTTTCAAGGATGCTCCAAGTATCCAACGTAGCATCCTCATTTCTGTTCTCTCCAGCAGCTCTTCCTCTCTCCTCCTCAACGTCCAGGCCTCTGCTCCGTAGATCATCACCGGTCTTATCATTGTCCTATATATCTTTCCTTTAAGATGGGTCTTGATCTTTTGGTCACATAGCACGCATGTCAAATCTCTCCATTTCTGCCAAGCTGCCTTTATCCTATTCTTCACATCTTGCTCACATCCTCCTTTGGCATTCATTACCGACCCTAGATATCTATATTTGAAGGTCTCCACTTGCCTCAGTGTATTTCCTCCACCATCAACAATCGCAAAGTTCTCATCCGTCTTTGAACACACCATGGTTTCAGTCTTGTTGGCATTTATTTTGAGGCCCTTCCTCTCCATTGTCGTCTGCCAACCAGTGAAGCTTGCTTGACCATTCTGCGCCGATTCATCCACCACAATCAAGTCATCAGCATACAACATATCCCACGGTACATCTCTTCTGATATTCTCCGATATCGCATCCATTACAATTATAAACAGTAGTGGGCTCAGACATGATCCTTGATGTACACCAACTCGTATCTCAAATTCCACCGTGCCTCCTGCCCTGCACCTCACCGAAGTGCGTGCCCCATCATACATGGATTTTACTAGTCGCACAATCTTCTCCGTTACTCCCTTCTTTCTAAGACTCCAGTATACCACCTCCCTTGGTCGTTAAAGTGTCGTTTGCTAAAGAACAAAGTGTGTAAACTCATTGGACGAAGCGCATGGACGCGTGTTATCCAGTGGCGGCGCTACGCCAGAGCATGGCAGGGCAAATGCCCTACCAAAAAAGCCTTTGCCCTGCCTGTTGCCCTGGTCGTTGCCCTGCCAGAAATTTTACCCTACCAGAATTTGTTCAGGCATATTGTTTCTTACTGTTCACGTCCGCCTGCTCTCTGGAATGAAAACATTCATTCTGGAAGGCAATAGTTCTGGGATAGAAAAATTCTGGCAAGGCAATAGTTCTAGCAGAGAAAAATTCTGTCAGAGCAAAATTCTGGCAAAAGTTCTGACAGGAAAAACTTCTGGCAGGGCAAAAGCTCTGACTGCAGAGAAAAACTCAGTCAGGGCAAACATTCAAATAGGGCAAAATTCTGGCAGACAAAAGTTCTGGAAGGCAAAATTTCCGGCAGGGCAATCTGGTTGGCAAAAGTCTGGCATGGCAAAAGTTCTGGCCTAGCAAAAGTTCTGGCAGGAAGAATTCTAGCATCGACAAAGTTCTGGCAGGAAGAATTCTAGCATCGAAAAAGTTCTGGCAGGAAGAATTCTAGTATCGAAAAAGTTCTGGCAGGAAGAATTCTAGCATCGATAAAGTTCTGGCAGGAAGAATTCTAGCATCGATAAAGTTCTGGCAGGAAGAATTCTAGCATCGATAAAGCTCTGGCAGGGGCCGCAGGGCTTTGTCTATATTGAAATGTCGAAACGGCTTATTTCTGCGAAGAGCTACATGTATATATTCCTCCACGTCATCATGCAGATTATAAATTATTATATTCGTGAATTGACAACGTCAAATATTGATTGGGAAGTTTCAAATTAAAAATAGTGGAACAAAAAGTATGTAGTAGAACCATTTTACATTGCATTTCACTGTTTAGTGCAATGCTCAGTGCACATGCAGAATATTCATGCGTTGTAAATAGCCTACACTGTGTCCGGATAAAAAAGTATGCTGCATTTTAAACGCTTATAAATTTGACAAACTCACGAAGATTTCTAATCGGTTTTAGGATCTCGTGTATATTATTATGGTCACTGGTGCTGTGCTTAAAATTTCAGACAATCCTGAAAGTTTTTTGGGGCTTTTTTGCCGCCAATCCATAAGTTGTTTCCAATTTTAACGCTTTAATGTTTGTTTAGAGGAAGACTGTGAAGACAGAAGAGTAGACTCTTAAGCTAGCCCTAAAGAAGCCATGGCTAGTGACTATGTAGTGTTTAGCAACTTCATTTCTGAGTCTCGGATTACGAGGGTCAGAGCTTAGAGTGTGTGGGAACGGTGTTCCCTAGGGCAGAGTAGGGCTTCTAACTCTACACAGGGTGGGAACAACTAGAGCCCAGCGAACACTAGGGTTAGTCACAAATGAGCAAAGACTCATGCATGACAATCTGGGATAGAGGGGAAGGCCTGGCACAGGAGGGCTCATTACAAATGAAATCACAATTGGATTGGCACTCCATATTAGCAACTTTAAAATGCAGAACTACACTCCAAGCATGTCATGGCAATTAGAATTGACCCATGTGGCCCTGGCCCCTGTGAGCTGCATACACATCCCACATGTACGGTGGCAAGCAGGGGCGCAACCAGAAAATTTTCCTGGGGGGTGCTCAGAATTATTATTGTAAGTGTCGATGGTGCGAAGTAGCGAGTGCCAAAGAAACTTGCTTGATTGTGTAATCTTAAGACCAAATAATGACCCCTACCCCCCCCCCCACGCACCAAAAAAACTCATCGGATTTGGAAAAATTGCGTGGGTCACCTTTTTAGCCTAGGGGGTGCTCAAGCACCCCCCAGCACCCCCCTAGTTGCGCCACTGGTGGCAAGAAAAAGATCAAACATTTCTATCAGTCATTCTAAACAAAACACAATGTTGTCATCTTTAATTATTTTTTAAATAGCAACGAAATCGCAAACCAACTGCAGTATCTGAACAATACGAGTCAAACTTCAAGTCGAAACATATAACAGTTTCCAAACAACAATATTATTCCTAACAACCGAATTTTACAGAAAAAAATATATTTTCCCGTCAGGTAATCATTTAAACTCGAAAATGAGGATTTCCCTGCGGTTAATCGTTTGTTTCGAAGAGTCGCACGCCTCCCAACCGCGGTCAACGACAAACAGTCGTCCGCTTGCGTCGTCCAGCAGAATCTTCCAAGGATCTTTCAATCCATGTCTACTGCACGAGAGAATTTCTTTCCGAAATCGCAGATCAGAATCGAGTAGCAGGACTCGACTGTTGTTGCGATCGGCGACCATCACAAGTCCACTTCGGTCGATGGCAACATGGAAAGGACAATGCAAATGGTCAACCGTCGATCCACAATCTCCACCAAACGACCTCTGCAACTCTCCGTTTGCGTCCACTATACACACTCTATGCAGTTCGTCGTCGTCGTAACCGTGACTGACCATGAAGTGACCACTGGTCAGTTTTATAACGTGCAGCGGATGAAGAAAACCTGCGTACGCGCGAAGACATACCTCCTGGATCAACTCTCCGTCCGGTGAATATTCCGTTATTTTATTTGCGCTGAAACCGGTCAGAATGACGTTCGATTCGTCCGTAATGGATAGGCCGCCTCCGTCCTGCGTCGGCCATTTCCTTATGATCCTTCCGTTGGGATCAAGTCTCAGGATTTTATGCGACCGAAAATGACCCTTGCTGCTGAAGATGTAGAGACATTTATTTCTCTTACAGGATGCTATGTCCATTGGATTCAGCGAGTCCTTTACCCGCCATCGACGACAGAAGTAGAATTTCGTTGAGTCGTAGACTTCAACTTCTGAACTGTTGCAACTTACAACAAACAATTCGTTATCGAGAATTGTCATCCCGTAGATTGCTTCTATTCGCTTGTTGGTGACGTTGGTCCGGATCTTTTTCACTAAGACTGGATCCAATCTGTATCTAAGTTCACCTGAAAATAGAAACATATTATTCATCGTTACATGTATGTGTGTTAAGTATCAAGGACGTTAGCTGTTTTAACCCCTTTACCGTGATCCCCGAGTTAACTCATCCAATTTTTTACTATTAAAATTTTTATTACATGGTAAACGAGTTAAGTAACATTAAAACACGGAAGTTTAAATACTTTCGTCACATAATTAGGAACAGTGGAGACTGTTTTGAAAAAGGTATAATGCAGGGTACAACAGCTGGATTGAGAGCATCTGGAAGACCACGAACAACCTCAGGGTCGTGGGTTCGTGCCCCACGTTGGGCGCAATGTTTGGAGCACCTCTGAGTAGCGAGAGCTTAAATGGGCGCTATAGCAAGTGCACATACAAACAAAACCTGGATTGATAACATAATGCTTTGGACAGGTTTGACTAATATGATTGAACTACTGAAGACGACACAGGAAAGATACATCTGGAGACAGATGGTTCAGGGTACGGCCAACCTTCAACTCAAAGACAAGACAAGTATCAACTATCAAGTACCACTGAGATATCGCTCACAATGCATTATGAACTTGGGTTTGTAAGGGGTATAATACCATTCTAAATTTTCAGACATAGGATTTAAATTCATTCAGATTAATTTGGGAACAAACGCATAGCAGTTACAGTTTAGGCAAAAGAGAAAGGCAAAAACATTGCGTAAAAACTAGATCAAGTGAGAGATAGAATGACATGCCTGGTTTGCATATTGATGGCCCCTAATTTCAGCGATTTGAATCTCATGTTGATGTTCACGCAAAGGGGCCTATTCAAATGGGTATCTGCCAGTCACAGTAAAATGAGGACGACCAAGTAATTTATATGGTCGCCATATAAAAATGTGTGCATTACGGTACATTTACAAAGACACAGCGAAAAAGGCAGAGTGGCCAGCGGGTCAAGTACATTGCCAAGGGAATTGACACAAACCATATAAGTGCAGATTTCTTTTCTCATGTGTGGTCATCCATAAATAACCTTGTCAAAAAGACCTTTAACCCTTCCATTGTCTGTACAATATGTACATGGCATTACCCTTCCCTTTCTGCAGAAATCAACCAAATAGTGAAACTTTAAGATAATAATTTCAGAATTAAAATATCTTGTTGAGTCGTGTTTTATTTAGTTCCACAATTAATATTTACTTCCATCATCAGAGCAAGGGATATGAATTGTGACATCCTAGTCACAATGTTTTATGCCTTTTCTGCAACAGCATTTAAGATGTTACATAAAATATATCCATACAAAGCCTAAAAATCAAATGCACATTAAAGAAGTTATAGTTTCTAAATGGATAATGATAAGCAGAGATTCTAAATATTGACATTTTTTAATTACAAGGATCAAACTCAGATACCGATTAATCTTTGCTGCTCTTTAATCTGCTTGCTCAGCTGCTCCTTCTCTTCTATCCAAACATCTCTCTCTTGTTCCAGTTGCCGCTCAAGGTCCACAATCTTCGCTTTGTCTGCAACAAAAAAATTCAAAGGTGTCTCCTACACTATGAGAAAATAAAATAAAATAAAATAAAACTGACGTTCATCAAAGTAGCAGCACAGCAACAATAACTTAGCCCAAATCTGTTTGTTATTTTGGGTATCAGAATATTAACAAGGTTTAGGAGTGGAGATCTATGCCAAAAATAGCCACAGATAAACACACACATTTATAAATGTATACGCATGAATAAAATATACTCCTTAATTAAGGTCTGTGATCAGCTTTTCACAAGAAGAAATCTCAATTACCTAGTAAGCAATATCTATCCATCTGCAAATCTATAACTATATTTTATATATGCATGCATAAAATAATATTACACAATATTTATTCATTTATTTAAGAGATTTACATAGCACCCATCAAGGCCAACTACTCAGAAGTGCTCCCAACCCAACCCCCAACTAAAGAGAACAGTAAACATACCGGTATAATATACAAGCCTTGAATATATATATGACTTATAAGTATGACATATAACAATGCATTATTGATATTCATAAATTTCAATTTGACAGATCTATGAATCTTCTGTATATTAATCTGATTGTAGCTCTAGGTTTTGGTGCAGCATTGGTCGATGCTTTAAGTATCATACACTAGATGGCACAATATAAATTACAATTCTACAATATGATTTGATTTACCTGTCTCCTCCTCCTCCTCTTCCTCCTCCTCCTCCTCCTCATCCCCATATTCCTGAACTTCATCCTTCAGCAGATTTCTTATTGTCAATCGTTCATATTCCACTCTCCGCTTCAATCTCTTGTTGTTCACATAAAGTATTCTGTTTCTCGATACCTCGCGGTCCAGCTGTCGCCTGAGTCTCACGCTGTTGGTTCGAAGAGTTTTATTCAACGTTTTCTTGCTGTCCAGTTCTTGTCTGAGTTTCTCCGTTTCTGCTCTCTCAGTGTTCAACTCCTGCATCAATTTGTCTTTGTCGATTTTCGGAGTCAATTTAATCGTTTTCTCAAAATCCAGTCCTTGACGGATTGGCAAAAATTTCTCTGTAACTGCTTCATCTTTACCTTCAATCTTTCCAATCAAGTTAACATCTGCAAGAAACTCCTCAAAATCCAATTTTGTGAGACAGAACTCAAACACTTGAAGTTCTCTTTCACTTAAAGACTGACACTGTTTCTGCAACTCAATTGCTCTAACAGACAAGTCGGAAACCGCCCGACATATGTCGCTGGCTGAACCTGTAGCAAGGATCTTCTGGCAGTAGGAGCAGTAACTCTGGACGCAGAATAGATGCGCATCAATATCATCTACTTCCATTTGGATTCTTTTCTGTTTGCCTTGTCTTAATAAAAACAGACTGTCCAAAAGAGACTTTGTCTGGGCATCCACAAACTGTTTCAACTCCTTTCTTCTGTTTATAACATCCCATTCCAACGTCTCCACTTTCTGCTCCATATCCTCCTTCATCTTAACGAGTTTCGTGCTTTTCGTCCGAGTACGAGAACTGCACTGATCCATTGTTTCAATGTTGTTTTCTATTTGCTTACGAAAGTCATCCACAAATTTGCTGACATGAGAACCTTTGTGATGCATGTGGCTGTCAATGAAACAAACAGCGCATTCCACCGTCTTGCACTCAGTACAGTATATTTCAAGAACTCTTTGCTCGTGGATTTCACAAACACTCGGCGCCAGATCCGTCTTGGGGTTTTCATCACTTACTTGCAGGTCATTTAACGGCATCAGTTTATGATTCTTCGTTAACTTTAACTTTCTGTGATGTCTTGAACATTCTTCGCACAGCGACTGTTTGCAATCATTACAGTACATTTTAGCTTTAGGTATCTCCCTTCCTCTTTCCTCATCGTCCTCCAGCTCGTCAATTTCCTCCGCACATGCAGTGCAGAAAGCTCTGGACGATGCAGGCGAGTCTGAAACATTTGCGACTTCTATGAGCCGTGCAATGAAGAAATTATTAGGCAATCCAGAAAACCCTTCTTGAGGAACCTTAAACTCTCGTCTACAGATGGGGCAAGGCATTTCATCGCCGGGTCCCTTGTTCAGTTTGCGGCCGATCCCTTGAAGGCATTTCATGCAGAACGTATGAATGCAGGGTAAGGCCTTTGGATCGGTGTAGATGTTTGTACAGATGCAACAACTGATTGAGTCATCCAGTTCCTGCCTGTCAAATTCAACAGTGCTGGATTCTTCAGCAGCCATATCACTGGATGCTATTCTAACATCAACAACTCAATCAGTGTTAGCCATAGTTTCAGTCTTTCCTTCTGCTCAGTAGTGTTGTAACTTCATACCTAGCACAATAATATAAACACATGGTTTGTTAGAAAAGTGATCATCATAGTTGTAACCAATCAAAGCAAAGCATGATTAATATTGTGGCACTTATTAGAGCTAGCAAGTCATCATTCAGCTCTGCCTCAGTGGTGTGAAACCTTGCACGTCTTGTAACAGGTTCAGATATATGACAAATATGTCGATTATGGTGAAACAGATAACGCAAAGCTCGATTAAAGATTATTTGGATAAATGAATCTTTATAATTATATTGCTGATGATTCCGTCGTAGGCATGTCTACGTCAGAATCAAAATCTATCAATCATTCAGTGACTAACCAACATTAGCACTCAATTAAATAGAAGACTATATAGTGACATTGACTAGTCAGACGGAGACCGCGAAAGGCGTCATTGAGACTCTGTTGCTGGCAATGCAAGCGTTTATTGAACTGAATCTGCTCATGCATTCATACGCGGTTGCTGGTGACTATGCATATGCCCATAGAGCATTGTGACAATTTAAAACGTTTGGGGAACACATTGTTTTTGAGAATTTGATCCGATTTTCCATGTTTAACCATTTCGAAGAAACGGGTTTCGGCGATTAGGGTAAGAATGCGACTTGACGTCACTTCTCAATTACCTTCGCTGCTTGGTCTCGACATTTGTCGCTTCGAAGTTCCAAGTGTACCCGATCAAGCGGCAAATGCGAACCTGAAGCTGGTGAGAATGCTGATTTATTAATTTTAATAACAAAATTCTACATTTAAATAGCGATCGACATACAATTTAAAACTACCGCTGTAAAAAACATAGAACTTACAACAGAACTACGACCTTGTCACGTGGCAAAATCTAGAACATAGATGAATAAAAAATTCTACGTGGGGGTAGGCCTATTATAGCCTACTAGTAAATTGTTATGCTATTTCTATGACATTATTCTTTTAAATGTTAATTACTCATCTGCATTTTGTCTTGTTGCAGTTTTTCATGATATATGTTTTCTATTTGCCGCCAATCACATTTCCCCCAATATTTGGCAGCTATTTCCGCGAAGAGTTTATAGTAGGCCTATAGGCACTCATCGCCTACAATAATTATTAGCCTATAGGCAGGGTGAGAATTGCCGGGGGTTGGGGGGGGGTTCAACCCCCAGTCTTTCTTGGAGTCCCATGTTAAAGTATGTTTTTCATGCCCCAATTTCAAGTTCATCATAGGCCAACTATGTGCCCCCCAGTTATTTTTCCACAATTCTCATACTGCCTATAGGTCTTCAGGCACCAGGCTATAGCCTAGGCCTAGCACTAAAACATGCCTGCGTTGAGGACAACTCTCAATTGTGTTCCAAATCAATAAGTGATTGTTTGGGTTGTCCCTTCTGGTACCACTCTAGCCTCATTTTAAAAATCCACAGTTAGGCCTATAATAGTATGCTCAGATTCATTCATCCACTTAGGCCTCACCTCCATCGCCAGCTCAACTCTAAACGTTACATCACCAACCTTTGTCGTCCTTCTGTCCTCTTGTCTGATTCGCTGGCTATCTCTACCTATCGAGTTTGTTTTTATTAGACCTATAGGCGCCTAGCTATGAATAAGATGCAACTGTGCAAGTTTCCATGACTTCGTTTTTGTGGTTAGAATAATACGATTACGATATTACAGCCCTAGTCAAAAATGGCGCCGCTAGCAAAGCAAGCATACATTTGGCCCAAATGGCGCCCCAGGCAAAGCATACATTTGGGGTCCGAGGAAAGCATGCATAGGCTATAATATGTGGCACCCATTTAACCCCACTCATGCAGTGGGGTTAAAAGGGTGCCATATGCATGCTTTTCGGCCCACTCTATGGTCCACTTCAAGTTGGAGTTAATTATGCCTAGAATGGCAAAATAACAATAATCCACCAACAGGAGATATTCAAACAACCAGCGCTTAAAGTGTGGAAAAAATAAGTGCCTGGACGCCCCTTACTTTTCCAAGAGAAGTGCCTGGACACTCCTTACCTTTCCAGGCTGTGCTGACTAATAAATTAAGTGGCAGGACGGTTTCAGATTAGAAAATAAGTGCATGGACGCCGTACATGACCGTCCAGGCACCCTCATCCTACCAAGTGGGGTCCGTTCGGACCCCAAGCACATAAACTCCTGTGCAAACTTTTTTGCGATAAAAGATTAAGAGTCGGCATTTTATGAATTTGTCTATAGTTCTGTCCTACATGATATACTGTAGCTACTTTTTTGAAAAAAATTATTTTGAATTTTTAATAAAAAAATTTCTCTTGGGGTCCGAACGGACCCCAACGTAAAAAAGCTTACGTATCAGCCTTTTAGTCAATGCAGAGCTGGATTTCTGCAGCTTTGCACTACAAGATTTGGGTTCTAGGACTGTTTTTCAAAGGACAATTCGTCAAGGTAATGTTATTTATGTACATAACTCATAAAATACATGCATACATATATACAAGCATACATACAAACATACATGCACACTTTCCTATATCACGAACGTATATACATAAAAGCAAAACTACATGCGTGCATACATGCATGCTGAATACTAACATAATATATTCAGACACAAATACATGCAAATATGCACACACATGCAATCATACATACAAGCATACATACATACATACATACAAACATACATACATGCATACATATATTGTTTGACAATTGTCTGCTCATCATGTGGGTATGCATATTGATGCATGTATCTACGTATGAATGTATGTATGTATGCATGTATGCATGCATGTATGTACGTATGTATGCATGTATGTACGAACGTGCTTACATACATACTTACGTACATGCATACATAATTATGTGTATTCACACATACGTGCAATGTGCTTACATATTATAGACATTCATGCATAGTTTGCTTACATACATACATACATACATACATACATATATGCATGCATAGATACATACACGCATACATACATACAATACATACGTGAAAACAATAGATATATACATACATATATACATAAATACATGTACGCAGTGTATGTTTGTATGTATGTATGTATGTATGTATGTATGTATATATGTGTGTATGTATTGTATGCATGTATCATACATATATACATACACACACACACGTACGTACAATGTCGTACATGCATACAGACATACATACGTACATACATACATACATAATGTATGTATATATGTATGTATGCATGTATGTATGCATGTATGTTTGTATACATGTATGTATGTTTGCATGTATGTATGCATGATACATACATACATACATACTTACATATGTACATACATACATTCACAAACACATACATGATATTGCATATACATGGATATAATACATATATACACCACTGCATGCATACGTACATACCTACAAACATACATACATACATGCATTTATACAAACATGCATACATACATGCATTGGCTACATAATTATACATACATACATGCATTTATATATGCATGTTTTTGCGTATATATAAAAGTATGTATGTATATATGTTTGGGGTCCGTTCGGACCCCAGTTGGTAAACAACGTATGTAAAACGTGTTGGTAGGATGAGGGTTAAGCCCTGCAAACAACTGGTGAAGTTTTTTTGACAAAATCAGGCATAATTATGCAGGCCTATATGTAGAAGCAAACCAATTCTTTTCATGTTCTAAAATGATGACAAAATATTCTGCAGTTTCTGGAGTAATGAGAGTAAACAACGAGACAATTTAGATCGTTATACAATTGTTTCACAGCAAAAATCTGCTTAACTAGACAACAACTCAATCACACACAGCAACACAATGTCCACAAGATAAAGCACACAATTTCAACGCTGGGCAATATAATAACGAATGGCTATAATGTTTCCATTTGGCTAATAGCTAACTGAAATGCCATTAAAGTAAATTCTCAAGTATTTAAACTGTATGGAAGGCAGTGAAAAAAAATGTCATGTTTTACTCTAAACCTGTCCTCACAAACTATAGCATATTACTATCATACAAAATGTAAACTGAGTTCATTGAGCAATTACATTTCTCACACAATAAAACATTAAATTCAAACCCTATAAAGCACGTCTGATAACAGGATACAATAGCAAAGATAAAATGTTCTGGACTTTTTTCAAGAAAGTCAATGTGTCCAACAAACCAGAAATTTATGTCCGATTCATGATTACTAATATCACAGGCTTGTTTTCAGTGTTCACCGGTAGCCTCAGCGTTTTGGCACTGGCTCTTTTTGACTGGGTAGTTTCACTACCAGCTTACAATATATATATATATATATATATATATATATATATATATATATATATATATATATATATATATATATATATGATCCATTATGGTAACAAGGTTCTTACCGATATGTATCATCATTTTTCATCAGCTTCATATTAAAAATATAATTATATATATATAAATAACAAATACAGGAATTCTGGCAAGGATATGAACAGTCTACTAGATTCTAACCACACTTATGTTTCCTGCTATCAAACATTGGCTTCAACACTGCAAGTATGTTATTTGATGGATTCTGAATCCAAAATTTCCAGGTCACTCATGATCTCTTCTTCTGAACCACTGAAGTGAACATGATGACCAGGACTTGATCGTGGAGGCAATGCTATGCCACGTACCTTGTCCACAGCTCCACGACTATGACCATGTCCCAAGGACTTTGATTCCACCTGGATTTCTCTCCTAGATTCCGCTTTTGTTTCCATTTTCAGTTCTGCCCTTGTTTCATTGTCCAATTCTCTCCTAGATTCCGCTTTTGTTCCATCGTCCAATTCGGTTTCCTCTTCTTCTGCATCAATTATTGTATGAATGTCATCATTGTGACTGTGTGGCATTCTTGAAATCTCACTTACGATATTTTCACTTCCATTCAGTTCCAAATTCATATCCATCCTAGATTCCCGAGACTCCGAGACTCCATGGAAACCTGCACTGGCTTCCAATTTCTTGTCTCTTCTAGATTTACCTTCTGGTTTTTCTGTTTTCCTTTCAAAATCAGCTTCTGTTATTTCAGCTTCTGCTCTCATTGGTTTGTCACGATTAGTGGTGAGTTCTCCACCCTCTTCTTCGTTCACCTCATCCCACATGTAGTCAGAGAACTTTTCCCATGACCCCTGCTGATAATTCACAGACCGCAGTGTTGGCCTCACAGCCACCTTGGGTTTGGGTGACTTTGCACGCAGTGCAGATGCGGGAATGTTACCTCCCCTAACTTTATGCGTATCTGGAACTTTAACAGTCGCCAATTCACCTGCTGTCATCTTATCTGACTCATTGGACCTTGTCCCTTTCTTTGATGAAGACCTTGAAGACCTTGGAGAGTTTTCAGATGTCTCTGTCATAAGCTGGCGCACATCAATAGTTGCTCCTGCTGCTTGACTTTGTTTATTCTCCGGCGAATCCTGTCGTTGACTTGTTACTGTTTCCTGTTCTTGTTTAACCTGCGGTTGCTTCTGTTGTCTTACAGCACTTTTCGGCCTGATTGCCCTCTTGCTGACGTTTTCTGCGCTCCCACTGGGTACACTTCTCTTTTCTGGTGCAAGATTAGTCTTCAGTATCTCTACAGACTTATTCAGCTCCCCTAGGTTCTTCCCTTGTTCTTTAGCCGCTTGATCCGGTACTCTCTTTCTTTCATCGTCCGTCTTCTTGTTTTTCAGCCACTCATCAAATGTTATCTTTTTCTTGATGTTTTCCGGCTCCGTACCAACCCTAACAATTCCCGTTGGAATATTAACCTTTGGTGTAGAGAGCGACTGTCTTGGCAACACTACGGCTTCATTAACACGTATGTTTAGTGTTTTTACGCCGCTACTCCTTCTATCGGTTGAAGGTAAACTGGTGATTGTTTCTGTATTTGGCAATGTGATTTCCTCAACAGTGTTGACAACCTGTTGTGTCTGATTTGCTGGGCGTTTGCTCACCGAATCTTTTCTTTCATTTTCCTTTGGTAAGCGACTCGAATTGAGAGTTTTATTTTGGTTGATCGGTTGCTTTGGACCGGTGCTCAGCAGAAGTCGTCTTTGCTTTTCTCTCTGTTTCAATAATGGTTGCTCAACTTTTAGAAGATCCTCTTGTTTCTGATCTGTTTTTAAGGCTGGTTCCTCTTGCTTTTCAGGTGCTTGCTTCTCTGTTGAAGACTCATAATTCATCCTTCGTCCAATTACCATCACCTTTTCATTCTCCTGTCCTGCCTTCGCCTGTTCCTCAATCCGCTTCTTCCGCTGCAAGTACTCCTGTCTCCGTTTCAATTTCATCCACTCGCTCACTCTTTCCGAAGAGTCTGCGTACATTTCTTCGTGCTCTCGTCGCTTCTGCTCCTCCTCCTTCTTCTTCATCTTCTCCTTCTTCCTTTCCTCCGCTCGCTTCTTTCGAATGAGTCGTTTCTTCTTCTTCAGCCAAACACGAATCTCATCATTCTTTGACGTGCTCCAATCAAAATCTCCGGATCTTAGTACTTTCGACATTCGCGGCTGGGACCTTGACCTTGGAAGGACCTTGCGATCGCCGACTCCACCATCACCCGGACAACTGCTGGATCGCTGCTTTGGCTTTTGTTTCTTCTTCCTCTCCAAAGATTCAACAGACTTTCTTTCCTGGTATCCAACCAAGCCAGTCACTTTCCCCTCAGCTTCTTCCTGCTTCCTAATTCTCTCCTTTCTCTTGTCTTCCGCCTTTTGTTTTCGTGCAATCCGATTCTTTTGTTTCACCCACTCCCTCATCTCTTCGTTTCCTGACAGTGACCAGTCATAGTCACCGGATCGAAGTCCCTTACGCAGTCTCGGTGGAGACTGAGAACCTTCCGTTTCGTCTCCTGTTCCATCTTTTCCAGAATCTTCGTGAGTACTGCTTCTCTTCTCGTTCACCTTTCTGTTCCGTGACTTACGTATCTGAGATGATTTTGGCGTGCTTGCATTCTCCTTTCCAGATGATTCTTGGGACAGCCTTTGATTCTGAATCTCATCACAGCTTTCTCCTTGATCATCATCATCATCATCCTTTGCTTGTCGTTGATTATCAAAATCTTGATCTATAGAATAAAAGTGGCACAGCGTTAGCTAAATTCAGCACTGTCTAAGATTCTTAAATGTAGTTAAAACATGACCCAGTTTAGTAGTACATGTAGCAATATCACTAAGTTTCAGTTTAATGATGCTGTGTGATAACAAAGATCATTATTGTTGCCCTCCTCCTTTATTAAGGTTTGGGACTGGCACCATCACAGCAGAGTTTAACTTGCATTAATTTCTCATAAGTATCATCATAGAGCACCAGGAAACAGAACAAATAAGTCATAAATCACTGTATAAATCCCTGTATAAATCACTGTATAAATCACTGTGTAAATCACTGTGTAAATCACTGAAGGTAAGGAGAAATTAGAATTGTGACAGCAAGGAAGAGATTACCGTAAGTAAGTAATGTTTATTAGGGATTAGCATAAACACTTTTGTGCTAAACAGCAATACACAGAGCAGTGAAAATGTAGAGCATCAACACAAGAAAAATACAGCATTACAAACAGTTTTAAAAGTCGGCCTTAACAGACAGCTATACAATCATCACATAATGGACATACTTTCGTAGAGCTATAGCATGTAATCACAAAGTTATTGTTACCATTTACGCTGTGATGACTGCTTTTTGAAGTTTTGGCATCAGCATTTGGCTTTCTTGTTTGTCTTCTGCTGCGACGAGGGTCACCGGACTTTGGAGGATGGACTTTGAAAGTCTTTTCTTCTGAATCATCATTTGACATGAGGCCATCTATGGGTGAATCTCTATTCACCTGTGTTCCCTCATAATCGATGAAGGTGTCATATCCATCCAGTGTCTTTGATGCAGTGTCATCAGAATCATTGCTCCTGTGAGTCCCGCTGCCGTGTGCAGAAACAACTTCTTCATCTCCTCTATGATGACCAAGCCCATCTCTGGACCTGTCTGTGTTGTTATCATTCGATTTTCCATCATCCAACTTCAAATCCCTCCTTCCTTTCTTATCCTTGGAGTTGGCTCCGTGTGTTTCCCCATCGTTACCGGATCCGTCAGAGTCTGTTGCGGCATAAGTGATTCCATTCTTTGAATTGATTTTATTTTCATCTGTCAATGAATCAAAATGTCTGTCGTCGTTAACTGCGTTACTTCTCTGACTCTCAGATATCTCATCTCTGTCCCGATGTGCGGGTTTTAATTTGTCCAGACTCTTGATTAACTTCTCGATACGAAATGACCGATCCTCTCCAATCCCTTTGTCTTCAGCATTGTTATGTTCTTGTGGTTGTTCCTTATTGTTATTGTTGATCTCTTCCTTTCTGTTGTTAATATTGAATTCATCTTTTTTGCTCTTAGCTTGAAAAGGTGGACTTTTTACTTGGTTCGATTTAAAATCCCAGAAATGCTCGTCTTCATTTAGCTCCTTTTCCATTCTGTTGTTCAGGCAAATGTCACTCTGTCCCAGTACTTTCCTGGATCATGATAGTTAACAATCTGCAATCAGGCCAAAACGGTAGAAACAGAAATGAACTACAACATGTCGACCTATTTACATATAGTGAGTTAATGTCATGTACGTGTTTCAAATGTGAAATGTTTCCATAAGAACGCAATCAGTGAGGACCAATGCTCTTAGCTACATATGCATTCCTGGATATTTATATTGCACCTATTAAGAATCTAATAAAAGAAGGAATGAACTTCACTTCTTAGTTACCTGAATAAATTAGCAATAGGTATACATGATTAAAAAAGCACAAGCGAGATGCAATACTTCAATTAAGTTATGCTGTAAAAATCACTGCAGGGAAGGCACGATAAGAATTCTGAAACATGGGAAAAAATTATACTTCAAGGAAGTGCTGATTATGAATTATTTGAAACTCAAGTTTTGATGAAAGGCATAGTACTTCAGAATCCGTGCAACCGGGTCCTGTTGAACACCTCGAATGATCATTGGAAATTTACTCAGTGGTCGTGCTATCAAGTGGAACCAAAGAATATCTATTACCTTCTGAAACGTATAAGGTACTTCGGTTCCAAAGCGGATGACCAGTTTCTCAATTATCATTAAAGCATTAAATAGTTTTATTACTAAAGCATTCCAATGTTATACCATTACATCAATGCACAGCACAGACACTAATGAATGCAGATCGGTCATTGATTTATTTAATACATACGCTCATTCGTCAGAAATGGTTGCGATATGCGCAATTAAACTGTTAATATTTAGAACTTTGAAGCAATAAGCTTAAGAAGTAAGCTTAGGTCGCCATTTTGCTTTGACAACAGTTGCTAAGCACGTGCCTCAAGAAATCTGCAGATAATTTTTTAAACGAGTGCGATGATTTATTTAGAGCTTCAATTTTTTTATATGCGCGATTTGCCACACCCTAATAATATTATTACGACTAAAATTTGCTGCCTGATACCGAAAGTTAGTGCTGGAACATTAGTGCACATGTAAGTTCCAAGAATATAGGGCCTGTGGGATGAACACTTGCTACGTCTGTATCTTTGTTTTATAGGTTGAGCAAGTGCGATAACAACGGTAAAACCACTATGTCCCCATAGCCATTCTATTTGTTAAATAATATGTAATAATTGTTCACCAGAGTGCTGTTTTGCAGCTGGTTTTAATAATGAATATACTTACTTTTCGTTCATTCTGTCATTCATTCATTTTTATTAAACCCAAAAAACATTTTGCAATTAAAGCAGTAGGCTAGGCCTACATCAATGAGTAATTGTAATAGCAAAACAAAAAGCACAGCAAATTGATAAGAAAACGTCTGGCACTCTGATTAGTTTTAAAGCTGTGCTATTTTATATATATGAAAATTTTATGGTTTTTCCATAATTATTCAATAAAATTATTTCCATAAAAGACGATTTTCTGCCCAGAATGACGTCACTTGCTAAGATTTAGGATGTTGCATCAGAAATCCTCTCAATGAAATCTCCAGGTTTTATATTATATCTATGGATATTCTAACATGGAAAAATGGCGAACAACGAAATTGTCGAAACTAGTAAGAAGTGGTACTGTCATACATGCGAAGCAGAGATAGTCCCAAATCTACCAGTAAGTATCGAATTATCTGGTGTAAATGTATGGCTGTTCGGATTTTTAATGCGGGGTAAAATTTAGAAAAGTCTGATACTAGTGTATGTGGACATCTGGCAGTCACTGCGTTTCCGATGTTGCGTAATATATTAAACCCAATTTACACTTAAATTGGCAGGTGATCTAATTTTTACCGTCCCAAATTATTACTTGTAATTTGCAGCGTTTTATCTATGCGTTATCTCTAATTGTACCACCAGAATTACTTTACCAATCTACTACGCTTTAAAAGGGTCCGGTCTGTCTACGTTAATTAATGCTAAAATTTACACAAAAGCCCAATTTACCTAAAACAGTTTTATAGCAAGCGGCCGAACTCATGAAATTTTTTCGGAATTTTATTAAATCCATGACATAATGGTCCTGTAGGTGTTGTTGATGACACAGTTTAGTGTAGAAAAATCATTACGTTGTGTGTTGGACTAAGAGAATGTGAACTTTGTGCTGTTCATTCAGATCAGAACGTGATTTTTTTACAACTCTTGGCCTGTGCTATTGATTACTTATTTTTTCCATTTTTAAAATCTGTTGCAGTGAATGCTGTTATTGTATGAATTAGTTCAGACTCTAGAAATCTTGATTTCATAGAATAATACAGACAGAATTGTGACCATTCAGAGTGCACTGTAGCAGAAGATTTGCTGTTCATATGGTGTGAGTGATTGGCACTTTTTGTGGAATTTCGATTCCGGATAGTTGGCCTGCACTTTTATAATAATTGCCTGATGTAGTAGCCTAAGTCAATTCAATACTTAACCATAGGACATCCTTGGGTCAGACTCATAACTCTTTACCTACCCTTTTTTGTGTTAGTTTCAGATTCAATCTGAACAATTGGATATTTTTTTATTTAAATTGTACAGTGATGTAATAATCATAAACTAGACTTGGACATGTAGTGTATAAGAAATAATTGCAAAATTCAAAGATTATTTAGTAAATTGATTTATGTTAAATATTCTGACTTGAATGTAAAAGGTTTTGTTTTTTCTGTTAGGATTTTAATTGTTCCGTGTGTGAGGGAGGCTTCATAGAAGAACTTACTCAAGAGTAAGTATTAGGGTGCCACTTAAAAAATTTTTCTTGAATTTCACAGGTCTCACCCTTTTCAATGGTTATGTACCATGCAATAACTATGCATGATTTTTAAAAAATTAATTCATTAATGTTTAGTGGTGGTCCAACGCATCAGAAGTTTTACTTGATGGTCACTGTTTAACACAATGCAAATACACACGTATCTCGAACGTTGTATTTGATAGAAGTACTGTTTATCAAGTCCATTTATGGCTGTTTGTTTTTTTTGAGTCTGGCCATTCCTTCCTGTATTTTATAGCCCTCTGCACTATACTTGGTTCTTCTTGGTTTGTAAGTAGGCTACTTCAAGGAAAGAATGGATCAGTGCTGCATCATTTCTGACCTTTAAGCTGAGATAAGCTCACAGCTTGGCGACGACCAAGAAAACGCTGTCGCTTATCTCCCTATGTGCTTGGATGTAGTTGTAGGAAATTTACAAGAATATCTAGTGCGGACTAGTGCAATGAAGAGTGTCTTAGTGTTTATAGCTACAAAAATCAGCTCTTGCAGTGGTATAGTGGCGTCACATATACTTTGAGATGTCGAAGAGGTTAGTCGTATCCCGGACAAAATTCCACAATTGCCATCACGCTGCCGTCGCAAAAAGCCGAATCAAACAGCACCATGCCAACCAACATTTCACTCAGGTACCTCAAATTGTTTGAAAGGACGTGTATTTCTGCTGTAACGGCGGTCAAACTTATTGCCTTGTAAGCAATGAGCTGCTTCAGCAGTTGCAAGTCATTCCAGGGAGCTGACGTTGGACAATGCCAATGCCTTGAGATCCACCTGAAGAACAAATACATCGTGCTCACGCAGGCTGCAGCTCAAATGCAGTCAGATGCCAGAGAGATGGAAGAGGTAGATTGCAATGTATCAATTTCCCTATCCAAATCTTTCAGACAGTGTTTTCATAGGTGTGCGAGAGTTTGTCATCAGATGATTCGAAGACTATCCCCACTATCACCAAGCTGAGGATATCTACCGTATATGAGACTTGTGTTCCAACAGAACACATGCTCTTGATTGAAGACCAGCATTGCTGTAGAGGATAGAAGTTGTGTGAAAAGTTATAGATCGTTTGCGGCTAGCTATATTCCACTCTTTAAAGCAAGTTAAAACGGCTGAAGCTTGTGCCTCACCCCTTCCATTAGGCAGTAAAGGAACCCCTAAGATTTTCATTGTTTCTTTATCTGATGCCAGCACAGCAGGGCAACGTTCCTTCGAGGTAAAAGCCTTCAACAACCTGTCATCCCAATGAACTTTATGCTGAACTTCAAGACCTAATGATGCATGGATTTATTTGACAATAGCCTTATGATGATGGAGCCGAGAATGTCTGATGGAATTCGAACAGATAACAATTTCAGCAGGATCATGGCCTAGTAATCAGGGATGTTAACAAGGACCTGACCCCCAAGGACCAGGACCAGGACAAGGACCTGACCCCCAAGGACCAGGACCAGGACAAGGACTTGACTCCCAAGGACCAGGACCAGGACAAGGACCTGACCCCCAAGGACCAGGACAAGGACCTGACCCCAAGGACCAGGACCAGGACAAGGACCTGACCCAAGGGCCAGGAACAGGGCTACTCAGTATATAGCTCCGCATGTCGGGTTTTCAGATGCCTATAAAGCAGAATAGGAAAGATTTCACTAGTTTTGACACTAGTTTTGACATCTAACAAATACTCTGTTAATAATTACTAATTTAGTAATTTTAGTTTCAGTAATGAACTTCATCGTTTAAAACTTTACTTTAAATCAACATTTTCATCAGTATCCTGCTTCTAATTTGTGATCAACGTGTTTAAACCGTACGTTATCCCGCTTCATGGTTCACGTTCAACATTTTCGTCTTTCATCCCGTTTCTATTAAAAAAATAATGTTTTCATCAGTGTCCGAATGAGTTCGCAACATGGCACAAGAATAAATTACGCTAAAGCGATAGATTACACAGTAATGAATAGTTACTATTGACAAATGGTTTACAGTTTACAGTACACTTGGTCACTTATTGACACTTACTTTGTGAAAGCACTTGTGACGTTCACTTTGTCCTGAATGCGCTTGTTGCAGTTTCTACACGCTGCATGCCATCGCTGACCTTTCACTGCAAATTCTTTATATCCGAACTTTATAACACGAGGTCTGGTGACTCCAGTCGGCCCTGTTACTGTTACTGATGCACTATTACTATTACTATAACTATTACTGTTTTGTGACATATCTTTTTCTTCTTCGTCTATCTCACTCTCATTTGAGTCACTCGACTCCATAATTAATTCAATTTTCAACTGCAAGTTTCAAGATGGAAGACCAACAACGTATTATTATTAATAGAAGAATGCGCAAGACCATAGACGCCATATTTAAGATATTTTTAGACGCCTTGAATGCACTGTAAATTATATAATATTATGCGAATAAGTTTAAGAACCACTGGAATAATGGAATTGGAAAGAAGTCCTTGCAAGGACTAAAGACAAGGACAAGGACAAGGACCTGACCCCAAGGACCAGGATAAGGACAAGGACCTGACCCCCAAGGACCAGGATAAGGACAAGGACCTGACCCCCAAGGACCAGGACCAGGACAAGGACTTCAAAAATGTCCTTAAGGAGTCCTTAAGGACAAGGACAAGGACAAGGATTAACATCACTGCTAGTAATTGTCCTTTGGCTGCTGGGATGTGTGCCACATGTAGGCCTATGTTACTTATTTTTTCACTCTCAAATGCTGCAGTAACACATGCAGACCTATTGTATTCCAAATGACATTAGACCTCCTCAACTTCTGTTCAGCAGGCGCAAAAGTCGATTTAAAATAACTAACTCCCCGTGACTTTCTTGTATAATTTTCAAATTGACTGATTGGTTTTTAGTTAAATAATAGCTGTACTCTATGCATGTCATTCATGATAACAGAGGACCTTGAAATAAGTACTAGAAATGTAATTGGTAGAGCATAATATATTTAGCACATTTCATATTCAACGTTGTTTATCACTTCATACTCAACGTTGTTTGTAGGCATATCTATTGAAAGTTCAAGGTCCTTGGACCACCTCTAAATGTTTTCGTATTTCCCTAAAAATTTTCACCTGTGGTACTGATGTTATAGAGAACACTTTTGAGGGGTGAGACTTTAAAAATTCTAAAATTTATTTTTGCCTGTGGTTGACATTGTCACCCTAGTAAGTATGATAAAAATGTTAAGCTATGCATATTTCTTATAGGTCTTATTTGATAATTAATGCTCTCCTTACAAAGTAAAGTAATCTACATTGCAGCTGGGTAACAGGAATTAAGAATTATAAGAAGACTATGATGTGATTTTCAGTTTAGAGCAAGATTGATCTTGTATGTAAAAAGTGGAGTGTATTTGAGAATAAACCACCAGAAGATTCTTCTGTTTTCAGAAGATCTTGTTCTAAAACTGCTTAGAAATTGCAGTGCTTTTCATAACGACATGTTACGGCGCCATATAAATTGTCGTAATTATTATCCTTATTTGATAGACAGAGTCATTTAAGATGTTCAGAAGACAGCAAAGAATATTTTAGGACAGGGAATTGTTTTGTGGTTTATGGAGATATTTAAAAATGTAAGACGTTAAAAATGTTTTAGTAGAGAGAAATGTTTTAAGACTTGAGATTGTCATAGACAACATTATTCTTTTGCAGAGTTGATGAATCTTCCACTGAAGCTACCCAAAACTCATCTCAGGTAAGTTCCAGTTGTCGGAGTTGTTGTTAACCCTTTCTCGCCAGACCGGGTCACCCGTGACCCGATTAACAGGATAGGTATCAAAACAATTCCGACTGGAAAGGGTTAATATGCCTTTAGGATATCTTGCAACAGACTGACACCTGGACAGAGAATGGATATGCCTAAAACCCTGTTAAGACACATGTAGGTATTATTTTTTAAAGAAAATTTGCTATACTGATTGTATTTTATTGTTTTTGACCATTTATAAGGAGCTTCTCACAGCAAGAGTCTTTTTAAAGTGCTCCCAGTACATCCCACTCATAGTCTCATACTGTTAAAAAATTATAGTACTTGGAACATGTGCAATTGTGCATATACAACTTATGCATATATACCCATTAGTTCGCAGACATATCATGCTGACTGAATAAACATTAAACAAGTTATTGCAGCCGAGTTTTTGCATAAAAGATCCATAGCATCATAGAGAGTAGTACAGAGTGCCTTTGATATGTGCTAAAAATGTTTTATTATGGAGAAATATTTTTGTGGCTAATAGAGATATTTTTCCTCTTTGAGAATGGCTAAATATTATAATAATGGATGGATCCGATTTGACCAGGGTCTATGACAACAGAGGCCGTTACCCTGGACAGAAATTTGCTTGGCATATTACAGCACTTAATAACAACCATGTCATGTATTTTATAGAATCCAAGCAGTCAAAGGGCAGAGGTCAGCAACCATGATCAGACAACAGATCATCCAACTCCGCCGCCTCACGAAGACCGACCGGTCTTTACCAACGTCAATCCGTTTGGATTCGCTTTTCCGCCACTTCCAGTATTCCCGAACAATTCTCAACCAACTCATCCTAACCACGCCTCTGATATCTTGCAGGGGTAAAGTATTTCACTTTCAAGAGTTTACGTTTGAAGTTTGACTCGTACAGAATAGGATTTAAATGTGAAATGATAAAAATAGAGTGGTATTAACGTGAACTGATTGGAATTGTAGGATTGAAGTGGATTGATTGAAATAGAGTTGGCTTGAAGTGGATTGATGAACGAGAATAGGCTTTGATTGATTGTGATTGAAATTTGTGATTGAGCTGAATTATTAGACGAATTGTTGCACTTGATAATCTTACGTGGTGCATTTATTTTGATTGAACTGGACTTTTTGTTTTGATTGTTGATAGGTATTGACTTTTAATGAGCACTTTTGAACTTGGTTATTATTGCACATTTGAACCACTGACCTAAATAGTCTACACATGTCAGCATCATGTAGAACTAATAATTTTTGTATATTCTTTACTTTGAAGTTAGTTTGTTTTGCTCTTTTCTTATAGGTTTGTTGAGCAGTTTTGGTCTGGTTTAACGGGTGGTTTGAACACCGGCCAAATGACTTTCCATATACCGCTGTAAGTACAACTTCAACTGCAATGGCTAACTATTTTACTTGTAGCAGTGATTACTTTATTTTTAGACATTTCAGCAGTTCTTTTTACCGCTTGTCTTAAAGCTAACGTGTTATCGTTGCTTCTATCGCATAAATGTCTGTTTCTTGTTTTCGATGCGCAAGGCCAGAGTTTCTAAGGTCCACCATTAATGGTGTTTTCGACCTTGTTGACAAGTTGAGACTAATTAATTAATTCAATTCTCCTTTTTACCGGGTATTAAATTCTATATTGGCTTTGTTAGTATAAGAATTTTATTTTTAAAAAGATTTTGGTGATAATAGGAACCAATGGCTGGTTTTAGCACCTCTACAATTTGCTTATAAAGTAATTGTGTATGAGACCGACTTTCTCAGATCACTTCACCTGATGTGGACGTTCGTTCTGTCTTTGTTTTTGACAGGGCACCTCATTTGTTTAACAGCAACACTGGCGATTATGTCTGGTCTGCAGAGGGATTGGACAACATCGTCACAATGGTCAGTTAATATGTTATGTGGCTGGTACTTAATGGTCAGTATATATGTGTGGTTGGTACTTAATGGTCAGTTCATATATTATGTGGTTGGTACTTAATGGTCAGTTCATATATTATGTGGTTGGTACTTAATGGTCAGTTAATATGTTACGTGGTTGGTGGTTCACAGTGCAGACTTCGCAACTACTATTATAACATTGATTCAAAATGTTTAAGTTGACCAGAAGTTTTAATGCATCCTGAGCTCAGTTGTACTGATTTGGTGAAGACCTGACCTTCGAATATGTTGCTGTTTTGTAAAGAATCAAAAAGAAAATGCATCAGTCAATTGAAGTCACCATTGTTTGGACAGCCATGTTTGGTATGGCTTATAAAATATAAGCATCAAGAACATATCAAACATGGCTATCCAAACAATGGTGAATAAAACTCAATGAAGAAACATCACGGCATACTGGATTTATACATGTATAGTATAGGTATTAATCCATTATCCCATGATGTTTTTTTTATTTAGTGTTAGTGTAAAAAAGTTGAACTGCGCTTTATCACATTATTTTGTGCTTTACAAATCAGCATAATATTAGCAATAATGCTCTCCAATGGTCTTCATGTTTAACTAAGTTATCACCGTAGACATGGTTGACTAGTCACGAGGTACGGCATTTGCACGGGCAGAATGAAATTTTATACTTTAGGCAAATAATTCATAGCATATCTTTTCTGTGGCTTAGATCTCCAGTCAAATGACATGGATGCTAAAAAAGACTTCTGTGACCTAATCTGGTTTCTCAGATTTGGTACCTTGGATGGTTATATGCAAAGATCTGAATTTTATATTAACCTAGAACTTGTATTAGCATGATATCTATAATTTGTGTGACTGCCATGTTGTTTTTTATGATTTGAATCAGCTCATGAATCAGCTTGATGTATCTGGTCCTCCTCCGGCCGCCAAGGAACAGGTCGACGCTCTGCCTATTACAGCCATCACGCAAGAACAAGTTGGTGAGTTGCAGAATGTGACAATCATGTTTTGGTATATTTGTTTCAATGGTTCATCACAAGCTCGTTAAAGTTACCGCAACTTTTTCAAGTGACTGATGTGTTTTTTCTGTGGCATTTTCTGTTTACTTTTGGTGAACTGCATTTACATTTAGAAATGTTACGCAATTAGTGTACTGCTAAATATTTTTCAGTTGCTATAAAGTGATGCCTCACAAGTGTTCTTGAAAGTGTTCATGGCTTTTGAAACCTGTGAGAGGTGACTTTAAAGATATACTGAATGAAACAAGCAGTTTGTTGACTGGCATTTAAATTTTCTAATTAATATCAATACTGTTTAAGATGAAAAGCTGCAGTGTCATATCTGCATGGAGAATTTCCAGCTGGATGAGATGGTAAAGGAACTACCATGTCGACACGTCTACCATACAGAGTGCATCGTACCTTGGCTGGATCTGGTTGGTATTGTTCATGCATATTTAGATAGTATTATTCAGATAGTATTATTCATACATATTCAGATAGTATTACTCTTGCCAAGTTTTTAGAATCATGACTGATAAGATGTTTTAGAATGAATGCAATGTAGTCAGTTATGTGTTTTTTGTACAAGCTCTTGCAAGCACTTCTATGTGACGGTGTGCCACAATTTTAAAACATATTATCAGTTTCTTTCTAAATTCTTATATGAAGTTTATTCAGTGCTAAAATGATCCACTGGTAAATTGAAGTTTTAATGTAAATTTGTTAAATGATTTTATGCTAGGTTATAGGTTACATAACAATATTGATATATTTTGTGAGAGTATGGTTTTAAGTACTTTCCAGTCTATCATTATACAATTGGCAGCACCATATGTTGCAACAGGTGGCCTTCCTATTTTACTCTTGGCCTGCCTGATTATCTGCCAATTTTAATTTTTAATATCTTCTTTACGTAATTTTTTTTTATATAACTGAATAACTCCCATGACTCTGGTGCAGCCTGCTGCATTGTATAGCTGGCGCTTACACTGACTAGCGTAAACATTGTTTTTTGGAACATTTTCAGTAATTATTCTGTGTGTTTTGTGAACAGCATGGGACATGCCCCGTTTGCCGGAAGCGCATCGATGCAAATAGCACAACTTCCAGCAGTTCTAGTAGATTTCATTCCGGTAACAGAACTTAACAATTTTGGCCGTCCTGCAAAAGAAGAGAAATTGAGCAGACACTTGTAAATGCCTACAAAACGTTTTATTCGAGTCTTCTTTCGGTTGTCTAATTTTATCCTTTTTTGTTGCTTGTGCGACTAGCTGCTTCAAGCGATTAGATGATTTCAGTGTAAAGACACCAGTGACTTTTCAGTATGTACATAGAACTGCCTTCAAATTATAATAATGGTGACGATGAATTTTATTGTGCACAAATGTGATTTCAAAAGTTTACGGTTTTCGATGACGTTTCTAGTGAGGCTAAATGTTAATGTCTGACGCTTATACTGGTTTTAGTCTAGGAATAATTGTGCCATTGTCAGTGTGCAAAGATTGGTTTGTGGTCATTTCAAGACTAAGACATTTGAACATTCAGAATTAAACTACAAGCCTCACAAATAACAAAGGAAAAGTCGCTAACAGATATATGACTACTGTATGAGAAATGGCATTTTATAATTGTTTCTAAGTTAAGAAAATTTCTATTTTATCAGATGCTATATTATTATGGTTTAGATTTTCTTCTGTTTCACCGCTTAAGCTAAACCAGTAGTTTTGTTTGCCATGTTGCAATACATGTGCTTCACATTTTGAGGAATTATATAAACCTGCAAAACAGCTCTCTGACAAAGTGATTTTTACAGAACAATCTCACTGTTATACCAACATTTTGCTACGAATGCTTTATTTTATTGTGTCTGTGGAAATATTTACCGAAGCATCATGTTCTTTTATTATGGGCATTTAAGGTGTAAACTACTTCATAGAAATACTATAAATTGACGAACGAAGAAGACATTGGATTTAGAAAGCAACAGGTTTGCTATGGTTTCACAAAACAACCGTGTTAATAAAACTATTTTCACACATCCACCATTTCCACTGCATGTTGTGCAAGTTTGAAATACGTGTACTGTTTTCGTGTTTTTGTAAACGTTAACAGAGTAACTGAAACAAATTCATTCATAAAAGCGTAACGTAGTTCTGAACTTTGAACGTAATAAACCTTTGAACGTAATAAACCTTTGAACATAGCAAACCATAGTCTTTCAACAACAGATTAAAACAATTTGTCTATAAATCTCCAATTTATTTCTCCTCCAACATCTCCGTCCACTCTGAATTTCTTGCATTTTCAGAGGCCTTTGCTTTATAATTCTTTCTTAAGTTTCTTGCCATCCATATCAAAGGATGACAGTGGATAAATGGCATGCTGTACAATGTACTTGATGAAGTCGGAAACTGTGTGGCCTCCCTGTTAGAAACAATAAGCCATTGTAATAAGGTTACTTGCTGACCAAAAATTAATTATTATTTTAACCTGGAACAAATCCATATATTCACATTGTCTTTGTCTTAGAATCTTTTCACATGTAAAACATTAGAATATATCTCCACATTCTCGAATAGGAGACTTTAATAAGACATCAATACAAACTATTGTACTGAATGAGTGCTTGTGGCCAAACACAATTTACATGTATCATTATAGATTTAATCAATTATAAAGTGCCTCTCAAAGAATGATTATTCAGAGGCACTCTTAGTACAGAGCTCTGGTGAAAAATAAACACATTTAAAGAGCAAGACACCAAAGAGGAAAAGCCAGGCATTAGTTTAGCCTTTACTGAGTGGGAGGTCATTTAAAATGGAAGCATTCACCACGCCAAACATCTCGTGTAGGCCAGAGCAGTCCTAGTCCTTGGAAAAGAGACAAAGCTGATCTGAAGAGCAAGATATGGATGCAGATAGCGGCTCTTGCATATAGTTCAATAGGTATTTCGGGGCACTGCCCATCTAAGATTTAGATATCAGAAAGATCTTAATATGCTTGTATGTACTTTAGATACCAAAGTGTTTGATGACCTACTGATAATTTATCACTTTATTTACCCGTTCATTTTTAAATTTTAAGCCCGTTTTTCAGCGGATATTCTCAGGGCAAACAGGTGAAAGATTAAACATAACATTGGCAGAACTTTGCAGATAATTGAAGTAATTCAAAATGAAAAGCATGGGAAAGTTGTGACCAGTGTATAAAAATCAATTACCAGAAGCTGAAATCTGTAGGCAATGTGCATTAAAAGGTGACGCAATGTTCAGTGACTTTTGGAAGTAGATACTTACTTCATACAGCAGTGGTTCAGCCTTGTGACCTTTTCGTACAAAGTAGAATGTAGGAAACCTGGAAATAGAAAGAAAGATTATTGAGTAACGTAATTTTGTTGCTGAATGGATGTCTCACTCTCAATCAACGAGTTTTTGAAGACTAAGTGATTCTGGGGTTCACAGACCTGTTTCTTTGTTCCACGTACTGATCAAGCGTGCTTTTATAAACATTTCTTTAATTTAAATGCCTTACGACAAGCTGCTCAAACCCAGTCACTTTTAGTTCACACAGAACATATACTCAATTCTGCTATATCAGGCAAATTACTTTGCCTGCTCATGTAAATGAAGCCCATAATTATAAGACCCATTTGGGTTCTATATAATGTGTATGGAAATGGTGGCAGGGTAGCATAGGGTGTTCTTGATAGAAGGAGAGAACTTACTCTTCGATTTTGTACTTGTATGGAAGTTCATTTCCGACAGCATCCATCTTTGCAATCACGATTGAATATTCGTCTTTCAGCTGAAACATTTCACAGCTGTATTTAGAATTCAACAACAGCAGGGCTTGAAGTGTGGTAGGACGGTCATGGACGGCGGCATCCTGGCACTTAATTTCAAATATCTATGCCGTCCTGCCACTTATTTGGCCAACACACCTGAAAATGTAAGGGGTGTCATGGCATTTCTTTTTACACTTTTAGCTCTGAACAACAGTCATGTTTACGGTTAAGCCAGAGCACATTTTGCCTCGTAAGAAAGCGTTCCATAAAATGAAAACGGCACAAGAACGTGCAGCATAAAAGATAACATATGAAATTATGAATTAGTAATTATAAATTAATGCTAATCCTATCTACGAAAATTTACGCTTGATGAATCAGCATTCCTGAAATGATAAAAATTTTATATGGTCATAGGACATTGATGAAGACAAACCTGCTCTGCCAAATCCTCTAGAACGCGAATCAACTGTTTACTCTTTGGTGACTTGGGGTCATAGAGAGCAAGGAAGACTTCCTCGCGTGGGTCGTTAACAATCGAGTCAAACGTATCGGCCACAACCACCTGCACAACACCATTCAGAACAATTGCAATTAGTAACATGATGTCATTATCTGGATTCATGGGCTGAAGGCCATAGGTCCACTGTGTTGTTAATAACTCTTTCCAGGGTCCCCAATCTTGTGCTGCTATTTTTAAACTGTTGTTTACACAGTCCCTGATGTTATCAATCATTCCCATCAATAGTTCTCAATGTGAGCAATTTTTATATTATCATCCATTCTGCATAAAGTCCAATTATATCTGGCACTTCATAAAGCACCTTTAAGGATATGTTTTGATGGTTAGTGGGTTACCTTCACTTGTTTGTAATTTTCCCAAGGAACTTCTTGTGACTTCAGATATGGCTTCAAGCGGCCATATACTAGATCCTCAGAGAATTTCTGCAGTCGCTCAACGCTAGAAACAACAGAAAACATCATCCATTCAAGCATGTGACACGTAAACACAAAGATGACATTTCATCAGCAGTTACTAAAATGAATAACTTTTATTTAGGTGATTGTCATATGATATGTCAAGAAAGTAGCTGCAAAAAATGAATGAACAGATACAAACTAGTGCTGTACCAAATAGATGTTTATTACTATTGGGCCCGAATACAAATAATTAAATGAATCAACTATTCAGCCAAATACGGATACGAATTGTGTACAAAATAGGTCCCCAAAGAGCAGAAGAAAAGCTTAACTTGCTTGAACAAATGGAATGATCCAGTATGACAATTGTAGAACAATAGCTTGGGTGTCCCACACGAAGTTGGGGGCCTTAAGAAAGAATGGGTGGTTGAAGCCCCAACTCCAAGCCCCTGGCAATTCTGACTCTGGGATGATCCAACAACTAAGAAACTATGGCTATTTAAATTAGGTTTGGTACAACTCTCAAGACCACTTTTTCTCTCTTGGCCTCACGCACTGGGAGCGCCTCTGATTAGTGTGCACTGCAACAGAAGGTGCTATATAAATTCATAGATACAGTACAACATACAACTCACGTGAAACTTTCTCTCAGGACGAACTTCTGATTGTAGACGTCTCTCCCAGCAATGACCGGTTTCTCAGCATCGAAAGACAGCTTATACTCTTCAAGTTCATCTTCAAAGTCCAGCACATTGGACATCGCGAACGTGAGGTGAGGAACGTCAGCAGAAATATTCTTCGCCACTTTGAGAATCCTGCGCAATAAAACACCTGATGTTATTTGAAATTTAATAACTAAGTTCAGTAAATCAGATTTAATCAACATTTAAAAAATGTCATAAGAAAAAAGGTTGAATCCGTTAGGAAATTCATGTTTACCTCATCCTTATTTTCATCACTGTTACAACTTTTTAGCCGTCTTCAATGTTATAATTTTATAAAGCTTGGCTAAATACTGCAATTGTTATTTGCAATATCTCATCAATATTTCATGTTATTAACTTCTAAAACCTCAAAGTATAAGGGGTGCACAGTAGTCTAGTGGTTAGCGTGCTGGACTATCACGTGAGAGGTCAGGGTTCAAATCCCCATCACTTGTGCCCCATGTCAACTCAATTACGATGAGTACACTGACTGTACACTGTCGGTGGGGAGACAAGATGGCGAGGGAGAGGACTGGAACCTGCCCTTGTACAGCAAAGGATAGAAAATGAAGTTGCTAACTAGTTAACACTTCCTACCCATGGCTGTTGTTCTTTTTCTAACTCGCATTTGAAGTAAAAATTGAAATTGAAATCATAGCATCTCATGTAAGTAATCTGATTTAAAGTAATTGATTCCTGATTATTTTCGTTATAAGTACCATTTTATGAGAAAAATGCAAAACTAAATAACTAATACATATTAAAATACATCTATAACCATACACATCTTCACAAATTGAAATATCTCCCTGTTACCTGTTCCTCCAGAACTGTGTTGCTTGTGACTGCTTGACAAAGTCGATGCGAAAGTAAGCGACGATGAGAGGATTTTCAAACTCTTCGACGTTGTTCTTTGTTCGCAGACCAACCAATCCATAGCTAACAACGAAAATGCATTTAAATTAAAACACAAAACATTTGTAAAAACATTGTTCTAATCCACCAATTGTGTGACATTTGATTTCAATGATAACAATGTTTTGACTGCCCTAATTACATCAGTAGTGTGTATATCCCTACTTAGTGAGAGCAATCTAAGACACATTATTATAATTAATATTATATTATAATTATTACTATTATTAAGTGGTAGTAGTACCGTAGTAGTAGTATTCTGCATTTATTAAAAGCTACTATCATAATTTCAAGCACCAATTGCTGGCACTAAGCTCAAGGTCCCTACACAGCAACTATCTGGGAGCAGCTCAAACCCCAAAGTTATGTGTAACAAAGTGTGCAGCTGTGCACTCTATAAACAACTCTGCTATTGTGTCATGTGCGTTAAACATTTAAAATTTCGGTTTAAATCTAAAAGAAATCTAAAAACCACTTAAATGCATAAAGTACAGCATTGCTAAAAATTTAATAGTTAGTGCTAACATGTTGCTCTTGATCCAAGGCACGAGGGTTGAAGCAAAGAGTTGGTCAGAATACTTGAGTTGTGCTGGTTCATATTCATTTACCAGCCAATCGGACTGAAAGATGACGATATCACTGAAGCCACAAAACAAAGCAGACAGTTTATAAATGATGACAGTTAACACTCTAGACAAACAAACAAATTCATTTACTACAGATTCCTTCCATATCATAACATCTCGGGATTTTTCAGCACTGAAAAAAGCTAAGTTGTGAAAATGGGCCATAAATAAAGAATTGACTAAAAACATTAATTACTAGAGCATAATTCAAAAAATATATAAAAATTTCATATATCCAGTGAAGGGGCAGTTCAAGACAGTTTGCAAAGTATATCCAAACATATGCTAGGGTAAAAACTTTAGTGTCAATAAAAGCATCACAAAATACATCCAAGCTTTTGGAAGATGTCACTAGTATTATCTTTTAACATACAGTTTGAAGTCAGCATCTAAAAGTATTGAATCAAACACCATTGTACAGTAATACAAAGCATCCTCTTTAACAATTTTAACTTATAAGTGTATAAGTTGCAAATTTAACGCATCAATGTCTTAGCAGCCGAATTATGTTACCTGGCAGATTTACAAGCTTCCAATGATGCCAGCGCAGTGACTTTCTACAACTCTTATTGAACCTCACATTATGAAATCATTAACAAGTTTACATCTTCATCAGCATCATTACAAACTTAATGAAGTGACTGGCTGTGTTTATGTTTTGACTATTATTCGAGGCAGTAGGCAGTGTCAAAACTGACAGTAGCTGTAGTCAGCATGTCAAACAAAAACAATGTGAACCACAGAAATCATATCATTTTGAATCATCCACAGAGTGCCTCACTGCATATAAATTTACACCCATTTTACCTATATAAAATGCAATGCGTCAAGTGTCTTAAGACATACATACAAACACACACAAAGGAAACAATGACTTTCATTTATGCAACACATTCATGGCAGTTGAAGAAAAGCATTTGACCTACTTTTTGTATCCATACTCCTTGAGAATCTCATCCGACTGGCACAGCGCAAACCTATAAGTATCGCTAAGCAACGCGGCTGCTTTCTCGAAGAGAAGTGCCTCCTCTGTGTTCAGTTCTTCGAAAAACCCTACAAGACAGGAAGAACACTTTTCCAAGTCACAAGAAGAGCCGAACTCTACACGAATAACCAACTAGAGAATTTACAAGAGATGCAGTTCTTATAGTTAAGTGGCAGAGGCAGCCCTGTGTATGAAGTCTTAGTAACCTCACCTTCAACATGTTATATCAGGTAGCCAGTCAATGCTTCATTGTACATGGTCAATGTAATGTAACGTAACACTTTATAGCATGCTGTAAGAACTTCCAGAGGTGCTTTGAACAATACATAGATATCAGTCAGAGGAAAAAGTGTCTTTAATTTCTACTCATTCTGTACTCGTAAAGTCAATGTAATCAAACAGTCCAGTTTAAGGGGTGCTATATAAATTCTCATTGATTGGTTGATGTCATAAGTCAGAATTTGCGGTATTGAAATGCACTTATGAAGAGCTTTTGATCAATTACAAATTTTAATGTTTTATAATTAATAAGTATTAAATAACGAAGGATAAAATCATTTTAATTAAATAATGAAGGATAAAGTGTTTTAAATGCTGACCAATTACACTTGGATCAAGTTCAGACAAGTATTCATTGACTTCGAGCAAGCTCTTCAGTTCCGTAATGAAAGGCTCCGGCTGCGACTGGATGTACTCAACTATCTCACCTGCAAGACAGAATGTCACAAGAACACAACATAAGCAATGTCTTGATCGTTGATCAAGGGTTCAATCTTACCAATGTAATGTAGAGTCTCTCGAAGATTACCATAATCATTAGTCATCCGAACTGTCATAATAATCAATTATATAATCCAGTCATGATGATCATTATTTTAATCATCATCACCAAAATAATCACGACCATGATAATCATCAAATTGTCAGCTCTGTGCAGCATAAAGGAAGCATTTGCTTTTGCTACAGAAAAACCGAGATTCCCTCCGTTCAGAAATCTACAAGGAGACTGTACACTGTACCATTGCTACAAATGTACATTGCTGTACCATTGCTACAAATTCATGACTTAAAGTGAACACATAAACACTTCCTGTAATCTTTGCCTCTTAATTGGACGCACTCTTTAGAATCTTTTACTGACGTTTTCTGACAAAACACAGAGACTAGAGCTTTGAGACTTCTCACTGAGACAGAACTTTACTCTGTAGGGACCATCTACAAACTAACCACTCAAAGCCAAGTGTGGGCACCAGCCTGTAAACGGGATTGAGCCATCCATCACTTACAATATTATTGCTGTGTGCAATCATTTGATACTGGTGATTATTAAGCAATTTAGCATAATAATTTTATTGATAATAAAATGTGTAACACAACAATTTGTGTATTTACTTGAAGTTCTCTCTCCGTTGTAAACGAATGCTATCTCCCCTCTGCGAAATCCGATCACTGTGGGGTACGTGCTTATGCGATAAGCCTTGCAGATCGTTTCACCTCTAGCGCTACAATCAATCTAAAACACAACGTACTGATCCTGCATTATTTCTGCAAAGTCTACTATCACAATAATTATTGGTATTACCATAGGTAGCAAAATAATAATTCATTCGGACATTTATATAGCGCTCCTTCAAGTACAAACTACTCTGAGGCGCTCCCGACTCCAGCGCGTCTGAAAAACAGTTTTAAGTTTAGTAAGGAACGATCCTGGTAGAGTCCCAGGGTGTAGGCGTAGCTCAAAAGGAAGGCCATTCCAATATTGGTTGCTTGTGATTGCAACTTGAAATTTCGTAAGCGCTACATTAAAAGCTATGTGCATGACACCAAAACTGGCTGCCAATGACATATGCAACAATTGGTTAATAAACAACATACTTACTTACAGCTACAATCAGTGGCGTAACAACCATGTAACGAAGGTGGACAAAATCCACGGGCCCCCGAGCTCCAAAGGCCCCCCAAGCTTATTAAGTAATTTTTTTTTAGTGTAGCCTACTTTTTCGGAGTTTTTTTGTTTTATAGTTAGTTTCAGATTGTAGAGTCTGCCCATATGTATACCCTTAGACCTATTCTGGATACGATGGATATGATAAATGATATGCACGTGTCATGTCTGTCGGTACTGTATGGGTCATCGGATTTGAGAGCATTTGACCCGTAGTAGACATCAGCACTTAGTTGTACGTTAGGGGGCGGGGTCTACGGTTAGGGTTTACGTTCATCCATGGAGGTCTAAGCTCATCCTAGTGCCCGAGCAGGCGAAGCAGCCCGACCAGAGGTGCGTATATCACTTAATCTTCCTTATCCAACCAGTCAAATCCAGCGTTAAGGAATGATGCTTGAAGTAATATCTGTTTTCTTTTCCACTCTCTCTAATTATAGCTGTGTGTGTGTGTATATATATCTGTCTGTCTCGCTCTGTCTGTCAGACACACACACACACACACACAGATAAGTCTGCCTAGCTGTCTTCTTCTCTGTCTTCTGTCTGTCTCTTTCTCTCTGTGTGCGCATTGTGTGGAATGATGTCTTTGTCTTTGTCTCTGTCAATGTCTCTACGAGCCAAGCGTTGAAGTGACTGATACACGCTTCATGTTGCAGTGTTCATTCCTTCAGGCTCATAATAATATCTTAGGTCAACTATTTCACTGGAAAGGCTTTAATAGGCCCGTACTGACATTCATAAAGCGAAACTTTACGAAAACTCAACAGTAGGCTATAGGTCTATACTATTGCCCTACCAAAATTACTTCAGATAATTATAATAGGCACTCTTGTATTAAAATAGCCATCTCATTGCTTTCATTGAATTTAGTCCCATTAAAATGGATAGGGGCCCCCAAGCTGAGAATGTCCACGGGCCCCCGGCTCAGTTGTTACGCCACTGGCTACAATTAATTTCTCAGTGGGCAGTGGGCACTTTGACTAAGGCAAGGAGTGATGGGCTATTAATTAAGCTTTCACCTTATAAGGTGCAGTTGCTATAACACAATAGCCTGTCAATAGCCTGTCCTAATACTAACTTATTAAATCATTAAATATTACTTACATCAGCGAGCAAGTTATTTGGCTTACTGCCCTTTAGAATGGCGGCGGCCTTAGAGTACTGAGTTGCAAAGGCTGCACAATCATCACAGCTACAAGAAAAACCAAAGCAAACCCAGATCAATTTAACATTATGTCATGCCATGGCTGCATTTGAACACATGAAAATGCTTTGCAAAACAAGCTTAAATTAATTATTCAAGATAAAGTTGTCAAATATTGGAAATTGAAGTGTGATACGGTATGCACCATAGTTTAATGGTTTGCATGCTGGACTGTAGACAAGAGGTTAGAGGTTCAATTCCACACCTGCAATGTCCTGCATGGGCAGAATCTGTCTGCCATGGATTTCTGATCTATCAGCACCAATCCAGACTTCAGCCAGCAAAGCCATGAAATGAGAACACTAACCACTCAATGCCAGTATATACGAAGATAAAAAAGTGAGGGGATTTGACCTAGGCACTGAGGGCAGGTCACAGGTGGTCAGGCCATGGCCTGGCCAGCGGCCACCTGCCCTCGTAATACTTCATTATAGGCCTATAGAAATAGCTGTATCGTCATCCAGGTTAAGAGCTTTAAGAAGAGCCACCGGTTTTGGTTTCCGTAAACTGAATTTAGAAATGAAATTTAGAAAAATTAAGAATGGGTAAAATAGAAAATAATGAAGAAAATTTCGAGATAAATCTGCAGATATCGTCAACAGGACAACCCTATAGAGGATTAAAAAATCCGCTAATGCGCAGAGCTGTCCATTTTTCATGCATGCAGTTAAAGATGGCTAAAACAATTTGCTAAATCAATGTGATTATAGCCTAAACATCAATTTGATTAAAAAACGTGCATAAACGGATGATAAACCTAACTAACATTGTCTGGACTAAAACCATAGTCAAACAATTGAAGCAACTGCAAAACCTTGGAGTAGAAAATTTAGAAAATACAAAAGTGCGAACAAATTATGGCATTTGAACTAGTATTTATAACTGAAACATCTATAATAATATATTCTAAATGAACAACAATCAATCAATTTCTATTGAACGTTCCAGAACATTGCTGGCAAAATCGTTTTCACAACGACGGTTATTTTGTGAAAAAGCCTTTCTGATCACCATCCAATGTTATCACTGATCAGTTAACTGTGGTTAACTTAGAATTCATCTCAATATAGTATGATATTATGAAATATTTAACTATTCTTACGCTTTTGGAACATAGAAGTTCACAAGGGCCAGATCACGTTCTGCTATCGTCTGCTCAAAATTTGCATCAGTCAAATGAACGACTTCTTCAGCGTCGCATGAATCACCAAACACCGCTAAAAGAAACACAGCACTCCAAACGAAACCGAAATGAGAAATCATGGTTAGTATTTATCGAAATTTGAAACAAAATTCGAAATTCTGCATCAACGAAAATTCTTTGCAAGACAGTCAGTACAGATCTTCTTTCTGGTTTTTGGTTGAAGCGTCGTTTGGATGTGTGCGCAGCGCAACTGGCATACACTATTTTATAGCGCAGTTACTTTTGAATACCTATAGATTTTAGAAAACAAATTAAAGCGCTATTTAACTAGCATTCACTCATAGGCCTACTGTAACAAAACGCAAGTAGGCTAACCCTTCATGATAAATTTGTATTTCATTTTTTAATCCTAAATTTCTTTGGATCGACAGGCATAATAATATTATCAACTTTCATGAATGATTGGTCCACAGTGTCTCCACACTAATTTTAATAACTTCGCTACAATAATTATGATTGTGGTTATAAATTTCAAATAGCGACTTACAAATTTTAGGGTCCTCAATAACTGACCATAAGGGTTAGTAAGTAAACATGAACTTTACCGAAACGTCCGCACATAAACTGCGATGTTGCTTAGGTTTAGGTTAAGCGCGAAATCTGAAATAAAAGAACTTTCTGTTCATTGCGACATGACGTCGAAAAATAGCCTGTCGACTGTCCTAAGTAAAACCACAGTACAAAATATAGGCCTATAGGCCTATTATTATTATTATTATTCAAGAACTCATAGACGACTTTCTGCCGTTTCTCACTACGCTCTGCAACCGGTCTATCCAAGAAACCCATCTTCCATCTTCTCAAAAACAGTCAATCCTGCTTCCTGTTCTGAAGCGAGATGGTCTGGACCGAAATGATCCAGCCAACTACAGGCCAATTGCAAATGTTACTTTTTTATCCAAAATTTTAGAACGAATTGTTGCAAACCAATTAATTGCATATTTAGACATGAATAGGTTACTCCCCTCTCAGCAATCAGGTTTCCGTAGAAATCACTCTACTGAAACTCTTTTAGTTCGCCTATTATCTGACTTCTATGGTGCCATCGACCGTGGCCAGGTCACTCTTTTAGCTTTGTTTGATGTCAGTGCTGCATTTGATGCAGTTGATCATTCTATCCTGCTCCAGCGTCTTTCTATTTCATTTGGCCTAGCTGATGCTCCTTTGGAGTGGCTTCGTTCTTTTCTGTCTGGGCGCACTAACTGTGTGGTATTGGGTGCCTCGAGGTCATCTTGGGTTCCAGCCCCTTTTGGTGTGCCACAGGGTTCTGTGTTGGGCCCTTTACTGTACATTCTCTACACAGCTGGTATTGGTTCCTTGTTGTCTGCATGTGGCCTTCTGCACCAACTCTATGCTGATGACGTTCAGGCCTATGCTCACTGCCTTGCCACTGATGCAGTGTCCACTGTATCGTTAATGTCCAATGCCATTGATGCTCTTACATCATGGATGGCATCTAATCGTTTGTTACTAAATCCCTCTAAAACTCAGTTTATCTGGTTTGGTACTCGCAGGCAATTGGCATCCATTGACCTGCACTTAATAACAGCAACTTTCCCTGATATATCTTTCTCTCTCACAGTCCGCGACCTTGGAATTACTCTGGATCAAGAGCTCACTTTCTCTAAGCATATCAATTTGGTCACTCGCAGTTGCTACTACCAGCTTCGGCAACTCCGAGTTGTCTCAAGATCTCTCTCTCATAGTGCTACTCTGACACTTGTCCATGCCTTTGTCACCAGTAGAATTGATCACTGCAGTTCGGTACTCATGGGTCTGCCACTTGGACTAATTGGGCGCCTTGAACGAGTTCTTCGTTCGGCTGCTCGCCTCATTGGCCGCATTCCTAAATATGCCCCCGTCTCTGCTTATATGCGTGATGTTCTTCACTGGCTCCCTGTTTCACAGCGCATCTCATACCGAGTTGCTGCACTTGTCTGGCGTTGCCTTACTGATTGTGCTCCATCATACCTGTCTATTCTTTGTCGACCTGTCTCTGACCTTGCAGCCCGTCGAGCTCTTCGCTCTATGACAACGGGGGAGCTTTTGGTTCCTCGAGCTCGCACTTCTACAAGACAGCGCCGAGCCTTTTCTTCTGTGGGTCCCGCTATCTGGAATGGCCTCCCACTAAACTTGCGACTTATGCCTAGACTAAATTCACCTGCTTTTTATAAGTCGCTCAAAACCTATTATTTTAGCTGTGGCTGGACTGGGAGCGCCTCTGAGTAGGTTTCTTGAAGAAGCGCTATATAAATTCACGAAATGAATGAATGAATGAATAAAACCACAGTACAAAATAGGCCTATAGGCCTATAGGCTACCGTGATAAACTGAAGAATGAAACAGGCCTACTCGATATAGCATAATTAGGCCTATGTCCTCATTAACAGTGCTTTTAAAGTGTGGGAAAATAAGTGCCTGGACGCCCCTAACCGTTAGGCTACAAAAGAAGTGCATGGACGCTCTTTATAGGGTTGCCAGGCGTCCGGTAATGAACCGGACAGTCCGGTATTTACACAATCAGTCCGGTCAGAAATTTCAGACATTACCGGACATGGCGGTGTCCGGTAAATTAGTATTGCTAACAACAAGTGTTAAAGTGTAGTTTCTTGGGGCCATGAAAAAGATATCTGTTAAGAGTTTCCAACGTATAATGAATTGCCTTGTTAAACAGAATCAAATAGGCTACACATCAATCATCGTCGAAATGACGGCGTCCTTAAATAAAATGTAATAACAGAGCCAAATATATAGGATGCACGGATCATGCCTATAGGCCTACCTTGTGCATAAAGTTGGAGGCTTGATGCAGAGTTCAAATAATATTGTAGTTGAACCGAATCTCCGTATGTCTCTGTCTGTCTGTTTGTTCGTCTGTCTTTCAGCACAATCGCTCCTTCCCTCTTTCTATCTCCCTCCTATCCCATACTGAACAGGGACGTTTATGATCGATCTGTCTGTGCTTATCTGCCTCTCTATCGCTGTCTATCTCTGTATGTCTGTGTCAATCTGCATCTCTAGCTCTCTCATCTTTGTAGCCTGTCTCATAGACCCCACACCGAGTAGCCTACTGAGTAGGGATAATAATTATTTGTCTCGTGTACAAAGACTCGCGCCCTAATGATGCGTTCACATTTTGCCACGCAGGTCAGCTGGGGTTATCTACAGAATGGAACTGAGTGATAAAATCGTTAAAAATGTGTTTTTATAGGCCCGATGCCCATTGTTGTTGGACATACGAACCTGCCTGATGGCAGAGAACATAAAGAAGAAGCCCATTGTTTATTAATATTTGAATTCAGTCATTCGTCCCAACGCGCCAAAATATCAAATTAGCCACCAGTTAAGTCTATAAATTTTACCACCCTATACAGGTCTATAGGCCTATATTTGGCTGAGTTTCCAAACGATCGTCTATAAATTTAAAAAGCCAGTTTATCCAGGCGTCTGTGGTTTGGCTCGCACGGAGCAACTTTGAAACAGTCCCCGGCACCGCTTCTGCCTTATATATAATTTATATATATAGGCCTACATATATGCATATATACACACATACACACACGCATAATATATATAATATATATATTTTATATGGCCATTGTCCGGTAATTTCCTCAAGGCCACCTGGCAACCCTAGCTCTTTACCTTTTCAGGCTGGGCTGGCTAATAGCCTAAGTGGCAGGACGACGTTCATAATTATTTTAAAACAAGTGCACGGACGCCGTTCATGACTGTCCTGCCACACTTTAAACCTTGCTTTATAGTTGCTTATTAAGAAAAAATAAACTCCGACTCTTTAACATTCATATTGAGATTTTATTGTCATGATCTAGTTTCTAGAACGTAACCGAACGTTGCTGGCGAGCATGCGTTATAAGGAACAGTCGACGACATAGGCCTTCTCGAGTTAGGGTCAGATGGCGTGCAATTATACACTTGCGCTGGGATGGCGCCTTTCTAAAAATAGGTATGGGGGAGAGGGGAAGGGTGGGTGTAGGAGGTAGGTGCCTGTCTACGCGCAGTAAAAATGTTTAAAGCCTGTGGTAAAAACCCGTAAAACCGGAATTTCCGATTAATGTGCCACGATAATAATTTAATCTACATTATTTGGTGGCGCAGCAGTTTAAAGTATAACAACATGGAAAATTCAGAACCGTACTAACAGAAATCTGAATTTTGCAGAAAATGTCTTCGTAAACGTGTATTTTGATTCCCCCGCACTGCTGTCTGCATGAAGAATGAAGAGTGTTAACATTAAATGTTAACATCAAATTTTGATGAAGCACGAGTGAGGTGAAGTTGCATTCAGATATTCGTCCAGCTTTCAGAAACGAAAGCAATCGTGTTAATTTTGATAATCATGGCTTTGAGTGAACGGAATCTAAGACGCATCCAGGAGAATCTAAACGACATGCTGGAGTGCGGCGTCTGTAAAGATGTTTTCGAAGACGCTCGGATGTTACCGTGTGTTCACTCCTTCTGTCTAAAGTGTCTGAAGGAGATGCCAAACACGTGCACTGGAAATGCGATAATCTGCCCCATATGTAGACGTGAGTTCCCGCTTTGTGAAAAAGGCGTCGAAGGCCTGCCTAAAAATTTCTTCCTGATTATACTCAAAGAAACAATGCAGATCGTTAATTCGACCTCAGATTTGAATGGTTCTTGTGGCATTTGCCACAAGGATTCAACAGCTGGCGGGGTGCTGCCTGTCGCAGAGGTGTACTGTAGTGACTGCAAGGAGCGACTGTGTTCAAAATGCTGCATCAGTCACATTAGAAATGCCTCGGATAGGAAACACACGTTGTCGGCAATTTCTGACAATCCAGAACACAAAGTTGGGCTCGAACCAAGTGCTTCAATTTTCTGTGATACCCACAAGCAGCATCCGATCAACATTTATTGTCTAAAGTGCAGGGAAGTTCTCTGTGCCATGTGCTACATCGAGAAACATCTAAATCACGAGCAAAAATTGATCACGGACGCATCGCAAATATTTCGCGATCAGATTCAACAGAGCGTTACCAGACTGTGTCCCAACAAAGATATTTTGCGGAAGAAGATAGAAGAACTTGAAAATGGAAAGTCAGCGATACGTCTGGAGACGGCGCAACTGGAAGAGGCAATAGTTGATGTTCGAGATGCAATTGTTAGACGTGCTAATGAAGATGCAAGGTGTCTCTTGTTTATGCTCAGTATGACAACAAAAAAGAAACAGAAGGACGTTCAAGTACTGATGGGAGACGTCACGTTTAAATATTCTCGTTTGGACAGCTATTCGAGTTTTTGCAATGAGCTGTCAAGAGGGGGATCAGACATTGACATTTGCCATGGGGTGCACTGGTTGGAGACGAGGTCCAATGAGTTGCAACAATCGACCACTGTAGATCACTTAAGTTCTGATGTTAGATTTCAAATGCTATTCAAAAAGACGGACCTAGGAGCATTTATGGCACAGAGCAACGTAATTGGTGAACTCAACGGTAAGTTCTTGTAACATGTATTTTTACTGAACACATTTTATTAGGGCTGATTTTGATAAATTCACGGACATAATGAAAATACTTGGTATGTTTTCTTTATTAATATTTCTTCCATAATTGATCTTTTTTGATTTATGGTTCTTTGTAGAGGTGGAAAACTGTGATAAGCCAGAGAAATCAAGTGAAAATGAAAATGTTACAGAAGTAGAAGATATGGGCAAGTAGTTTGTTCTGAATCTTGAAATTTCCCTTAATCTTAATTATTATGCCTGCCTACGTAAGTAAAACTTGCTTGGCCGGCATTTATTGTAGATGACCCTTTATAGGCTTTAAAGTCTAGCATTAATAATGTATAATTGAATGGATACATATTATAAGCCACATGAAGCATAACTCACTTTGCATGATTAAAATGTTCAGATGATTACTAACAAAATTAGTGAAGTAAAAATGAACAAGATCAAGTTCATGCCGTTGCTATAATTATGAACATTATTGATGATCCAATCCCAAGCATCCTTTTTTTACCCACCTGACCATTGGATTTCAGAATGGTTGCATGGCATTCACTTCCTGAGTATGATTTTACTTTGGCTGAGCACTGTGGATAAGCTGTTTTTAAAGGATTAGAGCTATGGACATCAATTCATGGCACTGAAATGTAGTTTGTTTGTTTGTATGTGCACTTGTTATAGCGCCCCTTCAAGCTAATTGTGAGTGAAGGACTTGTTCAAGGTCCCTACACGCTAACCATATTGGGGAAACTACTCAGACTCCTAGCCACCGTGCTACATTGTAATACTAACGAATTGTCTGCTGTGTTCATGCAAATTTAGTCATCATTATAATTGGATTATGTAATTAATGTGTTGTGATAGATTCCTCGAATGTGAAGCAGCAACTCAGTGACTCATGTCAACCGCAATTGCTGACAGCAGATGTAGAAGACAATGGTTCAGGTATTTATTAAATATGAAGCAATATTTATCTTTCTCATCTGGTCACCTGGTGCCGTCAGCTCTTGGAGCTCTGGCGACAGTCACGATGTATCTTCTCCAGTGTTTCCTCTCTCTCGTCGCCTCTCTTAGCGCCTCCAAGCTCATACCAGACTTCTCGTGTATCATTTGTCTTTCTAAATACTCTATATAGATATCACTTGCATCTGCACTCTGTATACTAATCTGCTTTTGTACTCAGTGTTCATTAAATATTGTGAAATAGTTAAAAGATTTATTCAATTACTGCATATAATATTTCATGGGCCAAGATAGCAGATTTTATTTATATGGTTCAATATTAAATTTGCAGAGTCTGCCATTGACTTCCTCTGTAATTTTATTTTGGCTGAGCACTATTGATAAGCTGTTTTTAAGGGATTAGAGCTATGGACATAAATTTTTGATGGCACTGAAGAATAATTGTAAGTGAAGGAAATGCTCAAGGTCCCACCATGCTAACCATAATTATTGGGGAAACGACTCAAAGCTATTCTCTTCATGTTACAATGGAACGTTAACGAATTGTCTGAGCACTGTGTTCATGCAAATTTAGTCATCATTATAATTGTTATTATTATTAAATGAATTTGTAACGCACGCAATAATTGTGTTATGATAGATTCCTTGAAAGTGAAGCAGCAGCTCAGTGACTCATGTCAACCGCAAGTGCTGACAGCAGAAGCAGAAGATAACGGTTCAGGTAATTATTAATTATGAAGCACTGAAACAGTAATTTATTTATCTTTTCTATATCACTTGCATCTGCACTCTGTATACTCATCTGCTTTTGTTCTCAATGTTCATCATTGTGAAAGTTAAAGGATTTATTAAATTACTGCCTATAATATTTCATGGGCCAAGATTGCAGATTTTATTTATATGTTTCAATATTAAATTTGCAGAGGCTGCCATTGATTTCCTCTGTAATTTTATTTTGGCTGAGCACTATTGATAAGCTGTTTTTAAGGGATTTGAGCTATGGACATCAATTTTTGATGTCACTGAAAAATAATTGTAAGTGAAGGACTTGCTCAACGTCCGAACATGCTAACCATAATTATTGCGGAAACGACTCAAACCCATTCTCTTCATGTTACAATGGAACACTAACGAATTGTCTGCTGTGTTCATGCAAATTTAGTCATCATTATAATTGGATTATGTAATGTGTTGTGATAGATTCCTCGAATGTGATGCAACAGCTCAGTGACCCATGTCAACCGCAAGTGCTGACAGCAAAATCAGAAGACAATGGTTCAGTTAATTATTCATTTAATATGAAGCACTGAAACAGTAATTTATTTATCTTTCTATTCTATAGCACATACATCTGTATACTCATCTGCTTTTGCATTCAATGTTCATCATTGTGAAAGTTAAAGGATTTATTAAATTACTGCATATAATATTTCATGGGCCAAGATAGCAGCTTATATTTTTGTTTGTAAAAATATTAAATCTGCAGAGGTTGCACAGGACCGCTGAGAGGGAGGGGGATTGCTGAAGGCCTGGCAACTTTTAAGCGCCTGTATGGTCATATTTAGGAAGTTTGTATCTGAGCTGTTTAAAATTAATTATTTACTGACACCTGACAATCAGTTTAAACTTCAAATTGACAACTGAATATTAAATGACTCATAATTGCATAATTATAATTATTAATATTGTACCAGAGATTGTACCCAGTACCGAATTGTTTATTATTTCGATTTGTATCTAATTTTTTTTAAAGCTTTAAGATAGTTTACGGGCCCTTGACTGCTCTGCCTACATGGTCCTGGAATCTCTAGCCTGCTTGATTCCTTTTCTTTAATTGGTTCAAGATGAATCTTTGGATCCATCAATTGACTACACACACGGCTAAATAATAGCAATTTCACTGATATCATTCATTGTTTAGATAGTGGAAAGTGCTTATCAAGTAAACTGATAAATGCACAGTACACGCAGGCCTAGCCTACATTAAATATTTATTTTATTTATTTATTTCTCACATTTATCTATATGAGCGTTCCTTCAAGCTCTTTACTCAGAAGTGCTCCCGACTACAGCGTGAACACTGCATCGGAGCACACGAGCAATTGCACGTGAAGGACTTGCTCAAGTCCTAAGCGGTTTGAGGCGGATTCGAATCTGGAATCCTGCGGCTCCAAGGCACCGAACCCCGCACTACACCACCGCGCCCCACAAATATGTGTTCAGCCATATTGGTTTTTTATAACTACGTTTTGATAGACAAGCATGTGACAAAAAAAGCTGGTAGTGACGACATATTTATTACGCCTCTTTGTGCTTACATCCGTCCTGAAATGCTTATTGCTGGACTGAAATATTCCCGGACTAGGATGTGCATTATGCTTACAACATGGGAAAGTTTTATAGTCACTTGGTTAAAGTCACATTAATGCAGGAATTCAAAACATCCTTCTGCTTTTCCTTTGTCATCTTCCTCCTCCTTTTCTTCCTCCTTCTCCTCCTCTTCGTCTTCCTCCTCCTCGTCATCCTCCCCTCCTCCTCCTCCTGTTCGCTCTTCTCCTCCTCCTCCTCCTCCTTCTGTCCTCCTCCTACTACTGTTCTGCTATTACCAGTACTTGATTATATTATTGTTCAGCTAATTGCATATAATGGGCTTGGCTGACAAATGGAAACAGTTTCTGCTTAAGTATAATTGCCGTAGCCTTGGTCTACAGCAGACACGCAGAGTCCTAGACTTATGCTATTATGTTTGCCTAGTTAGATGATAATTGCTGGTATTTTTGTGGTTGTATGCTAGCAGTGTATTGTGTGTATATATATATATATATATATATACATATACACTGCATATGTATATATATATATATATATATAATTATATATTGTATTCATCCTTGTGACTATACTGTATATTCACCTGTATTTTTGCTGATTCAATTTGCATTTATACGAGCCTTGTGGTATGTAACTGTACCATTGTGGATAACTTAGACATTTAAGACAGTACAATGCAAAGTTCTGCAATTTTATGTTATAGTTTAGGGATGATGACAAATTTCTGAAGTACACAAACAAAGTAATTGTGTGTGAAGGACTTGGTCACGATCCTTAACCCTTTACATACCAGAATGTTCTGATTAATATGTGAAATCCTATACCCTCATTCGGGAAAGGGTTAAACAGCAACCACCTCGAACGAGGATCTAATCTGCACTCTCTGCTTTCATGGGCGGAAACCTAGGAGGGGACAGGGGGGACGGTCCCCCCCCAACGGAGGTGTTGGGGGGACGGCCCATGCATCTGTCCACCCCAATCGTTGAGTGTCAAGACTAAAAACAAGGTCATCAACTTTTTGGTGGTGAAAATAGGAAATTTTCTTGACTTTTCAGTCAGATGACTAAAAAAAATCTCCACCCAGGTTTCCGCCCATGTCTGCTTTTCAGACCAACCACTCTAACCAATGGGCCATATAATAGGCGACCTATTTCACATAATATATCCTGTCTATGCTTAACTTGAGTGATACTTTAAGTTGATTTGGAACTTGAGCTATAAGATGCTTATGTGGCTGCCATTGGAGTCTTGTAGAGTGTAGGCTATTTATTTCAAATGTCATTTTAAAGTGTTTATATAAAAGATATTTAAACCAATAACGCAAGTTGCAACCAGTGATCTAGATCAATACCATGAATCTTTGTTTCTCAGTGTACAAAGATCAGGATTGAAAGATCCCAATGATGAACCAGATTAAGACTTATTATTTTTGTTTTCAAATTGTTTTGATGGGTAAGTTATAACTCAAACAATAAGATAAGTGTATAGTAGAAATGAAATTATTGAAAAATTGAGTGTATTCCTAAATGTCATAAAAGACTTGGAAAAACATTTTTTAAATATAATTCATGATTGTTTATAAATCCAGTTGCTTCTTTTGCAACTATTTGAACAGTTATGTAAAAATACATTGACTGACTTATGGCTGTTGTGTTTTCATAGCAGCTGATGTTTACATTGACGCTGACGAAAACATTTCGGGTACAAGAATTCGAAATGATAGTGAAGACCCTTTTACTCCCGAATCTGAATGCACAGGTAAAGTTATTACACCTTGATAGCAATCAATCCAGTCATGATCATGATCATCATCGTTGTTGTTGTCATCATCATCATTGAAATCATCATCATCGTCACCACCACCACCATCATCATCATCATCACCTCTACCACAACCATCGTCATCATCAGATTCATCACCACCACCACCCACCCCAACCACCATGACCACCACCACCGTTGTCATCATCATCATCATCATCATCATCTTTATTATTTAACATTTCCAAATATGCCACTCTACATGTTCAACTTATGTACAGTTTTATGCGGATGCAAAGGCAGGGCCAAAAAGGAGCATTAATTAAGTTGTCAAGTTAGGCAGATAATTTATATGAGGACAATGGTATGTGCAGTAGGCGAATGGTTATTTAATGTAGGGGAAAACCTTGACAGTTCAAGCCTAGCCAATCAGAAATTGTTTTACTGGTTCTTTGTGCCTCAGTGCAACCGACCTCAAACATAATAAACACATTGACCATTTAACATCACATAATTGCATAAAATAATTATGGTTATTTTGTTAAGTGTTAACTTAAGGGACCGTCCATGATTGACATCACAAACCTAGGGGGAGGGTTTCTCGTTTCTCTTTCGTGGGCTTGTGTAGCTGAGAGCGCTTCTGAATAGCTCTGCTGTGAGAAGTGCGTTACAAACGTTTTATTAGATTAGAGGAGAGAAGAGGACGTTTAAGAAATGTGACATCACATCAAACTGTGTGACTCTATTTAAAATCTCACTTACATGTACGAAAAAATTTGCTGTGCATTATTTTCTGGACAATTAAATTTGAATTTTCTTTTAAACTACATCAATGACGTCATTTACACACAACAGACAAACCAGAAGAAAAAATTCAAGGAATATTCCAGAAGGCAAAAATTCCTCAAAACTGATGAAAAGAAAGTGTGAACAGGGTTAGAGGTTCCAACGGTGACATAGCAAAGGGTAAGTGCTCATAATTATATGCAATTGGTTTTTATTAATTACAGATGTCAACATTGAAGGGTTACTCTCAAGCACAGAGGATGAAGCTGTTGTTCGGTCGTTGGAATCTAGTCTTGAGCGATCAGACGATGGATCAACGATACCAGCGAGAAATTCATCCAGACGAAGCAGTTTGCTAGGCTGGATGTTTTCACGAAAAAATTCAGGTCAGCAGTTTTACGATACTTTAATCTTTGAAGTGGATTCTGCATCACTTCATATTCAGCAGTCTTCTTTGGTCTTATTATTATTTTCATTATTATTATACATTTATTTATTTAAAAACTGACAAAATCATATACAGATAAGATATTATTATTATTTTTATTATTATTTTTGTCATTATATGATTTCCAGTTAGGCCTACAACTGACAAACGCCTAATTAATTAATTAATGACTGATTATCATTATTATTATTATTGTTTTTTTGTTTTTTTTTCTTCTTCCTCTTATTATTATTATTATTATAAGAATCATTTATTTCCGTTTCAAACAGTGCAACATCAATTAACTGTGCGCGATGACCAGAGAACGCCTGACAAACACAGGCATAATGCGCTAATTGTTTCGTTCAACTAAAACTGGTGTAAATTAGACAGATCAGTCGTCCTCGACCCCGGCGAGTTGTGCGAATGTGCCTCTGAATGCTATGGCATTAAATCTCTGGGTGCAAATTGACAAACGTTGAAATAAGTGCAAAGTTTTTAAGATGTTGTTATTATTGATTATCATTATTATTATTATTGTTGTTATTATTGATTATCATTATCATTATTATTGTTGTTTTTATTGTTATGCATTTATTAAGCACCATTATCTAGATTGAAGTGTGCTCATTACCCAGACATCCATTTGGGGGGGGGGGTAGATCTTCAGTGAAATGGTAGCCTGTCAGAACTTTTCAATTGCATTTTCATAGTTATTTAATACCAGTATTTTACTTTGTATTTTTTTTATTCTTATGTGGTTCTGTATACAACTGGGCAATGAGTTAATTTGACTTAATATCCTTAAACAGGATACATGTTATTATTTGTGTTGCTGGTTAGCTGTTGATTATTATTCGCTAATTAAGGTGTGTTTGTTTAGGTGGTGACATTTCCGAGACAGAAACAGGGAAGGGAAGCCGGCAAAGTTCAGAGTCAGAAGGTGAATTCTATTTCTGACATGTAGTCAAAGATACAGAGGGAAGTTTAGGCTCGTCATGGAAGTTTCATACCACTAGTGATTCAATATGACGTAGTTTTATTATTGTCATCAGTGATTGATTGATTGATTGATTGATTATCTTTTTAGTATCATATAGGTTTGTGAGGTATAATTATTTGCTATCTTTAAAAAGTAGCTCCTTTTACTAAGTTATGGTGGTTGTAATTTCGAATCATCATGATGAAAGAAGTTGGGTATGACTAATTATTCACATGTGTCTGTTTCTCTTCAAGCAACCACTGAATTATAGCATATGTGACTTGCAGCCCAAGTCATGAGTCATTCATGTCAGCAGTGCTTAATACTCGTTGCTGATGCGAAACCAGATGCCATAATAAGATGCAGAATAAGTGCTTGGTTGTAGTTTATGTGGAGATCTTTCAGTGGTAGCATGTTGGCATAAATATCAGAAGGATGTGGGTTCAATACTCGATAGCTTCACAAGGTTTACTCACCCTTCCGCTCTAAATGGCAACTATAGTAGGCAGGGCCGGATTAAGAAATGTGGGGGGCCTGTTCGGAAATTTTTGGGGGATCTTTGATCGAAAATTTTGATGACTTGTTTTAGTCGTTTGGTCGAAATTCCTTTAGAATATACTGATTTTTTCCGTCCAAAACAGCTAAAATTTTACCATTTTTTAGTCATTTGGTCGAAATTTTGTCAGAATATACAAATTTTTCCTCAACAAATTTCTTTCTCGCATACATGTGTGGGGGGCCCTGTTTGGCCGAACATGTTGAAGATGCCTAATCCGGCCCTGATAGTAGTTCAGATGAATGCCTTGCAGGTTGCTATTCTGTTAAATTTGACTCATGTTAAAATTGCTTTCATGTGTTGCTACTGTATCATGTTATGTTACTGCGTCCTTGTCAGTTCAAATTAACAGACAGATATTATAGTATCATACTTAATATTTAACGGTATTTAGTTGATCGATTGTAGATAACAGATGTGATCCAATCTGTATTCACACAATAAAGACGAAATCATCCAAAAATGACACCCATCGTATCTGTGGCATAACCGTCTTACACCAGGAACTGTACGTCGTAAGTGACGAAAGTTCTACAGTCGCAGTATACGACACCAAAACATTTACACTACTTCGTGAACTCCGCATTTCTAGACTAGTTGATCCGGCAGACATTGCATCGTGTCATAACAATTCGTGTATCTACATCGTCGATTGGAAGTCACGAGATCGTGCAAATGAGATTTTGAAAGTTGATGCGGCTGGTACAGTTTTAAAGAAGTGGACGACACCCGATGATTACAGCTGGATTTCGGTGACGTACGCTTCAAATATAGTTTTGACGTTGCATGAAGAAAACACGATTAACGAATACAAACCGAATGGAGTTGTGATCCATTCGGTGAAGATATCGCCGAGATCCGGAGTATACCATCTGTGGCATGCGATAAAACTGACCAATGGAAATTTCATTGTTAGTCACGGTCTCAAGGACTACCACAGGGTATGTCAGGTTGGTGTTGATGGAACTGTCACGAATTCATATGGTGCAGATTCTGGCGTCCGGCGCTTGAAGAGTGCCGTGTATCTTGCGGAGGATTCGCAAGGTTCGATATTGGTTGTTGACGAGAGTAGAGGGTGTGTTGTGCAGCTGCATTCTAATCTGGAATTCCAGAAGCAGATTTTTATGAGAAGATACAACATGTTCAGTCCTGTAAGAATTCATCTCGATGCGTCAAGTGGTAGGCTGTTTGTGGCCGATCGAAAATGTCTCATTTCAGTTTTCAAATTCTGCTGAATTGATGTAAAGGAAAAGATTATGATGAAGTTAATGACGATGATTATCGTGGTATATGTTTTCGCTTTATATAAATCAGGTTGACAAGTCAGAACACGGTTGCAGGATGAAGTGAAATGCAAAACTGACTAGTAAAATACAGTATTCACAAGTTATTTTTTTTAGTAAGCTCATGTAGAGTGCCTTCGTTATGAAGTTCTTATCATCCTTTGTTGGTCAGTGGTAATAATTCATTTTTTATAACCAGAATGAAGAGGATCCCCAAGATTTGAAAAGGAAGTTATAGTGTTTTGGAATGTCGAATTTAGTTATTGATTTTACTAAGTAAAGTAATAATTGTTAATTTTGATAGTAGTTGCTGTGTATTAGTATTATTAAAAGAAAAAATCCTGTAATCCCAAAAAATACCTTTTGTAATGATGATTGGTGGGGTATTATATGTAACTGGTAAGTTTAATTACAATAATGATTAGGTTAATTTTTTAGTGATTCAAAAATGTTGCCAACCCAGATGTATATTTAGCATTCTAGTCTAGTGATATTTTTCTTTTCTCCTGAGGAATTACATTTACCTCATGTAACAAAATGATAGTATTGCGGCTGTGATTTCTGCTTATGTTTAAGTTTCTGCATATTTTTCTGCACATATTTTTTTCATATTTGCATATTGCATACTATTGTCCACTAAAAGTCTTGCAGTAAGATGAAGCAACATTGAGCTCATGGATGGTGGGATCAGCAGTGCTTGTGTGTTTTAGTGATGTTTGATTACTAATGTCGATCGCATGGTTTGGTCCTTTCAATGTTTAATTCTCGTACATTTCTGCATTTCAATTCAGGGAACATTTCTGTTTATTTCATCTTGTCTACTGATGTTGTTAGATTCTGCTATATATAGTAAGTTGTACTATATATATTTGATAGCAGCTCTAACACGTGTAAAGGTCATGAGACCTATTTACTCCAAATCATGTGAGATGGAGGAGTGGCTGTCGAAGGATAAAAGGGATGGATCTGTTTGTAACCGTCGGAATTGGGCTGTAGAAATTGTGGAGGCGAATTCGTGATCCCGTTGATCCTTTTTGGTGTTGAAGACGAATTCTCCTCTTGAAGACGTTTGCAGATTCGAACCATGTCTGGTCCTGTCAGTCGTGTTCGGTGACGTGTTTTCTTCTGCCGTGCGGCGTTCGTGTTTTACTGTAACGTCAGGGTCACGTATGTTAATCTTCTCTCCAATTCTTGTATTTTATCGTGTATGTTTTTGTTTCATTATATCGTTTACATTTTATGAAACTGTCTTTTTATGACTTATTTAGCGAGAATCCATTTTTCCCTTAGAGTATCTAGGAGTTCGAACCATAGAGCCACGGGACTTCTAACAATGTGTAGAAGATTAAATAACTCTATAATATTGGACATAGAAAAAGCTCCAGTTTTCCATGACTGGCAGTAAATGTTCTGAATTGGTCTGTGCTGCAATTTTCCATGATTGAGTGTACATTGATCTATACACAATGTTTTGGGGAGATGACCTTTAATTTCAAATAAATATACAAGTCCCCCCGGTAGTATATTGTGATCTTTGAAATCTGATGACCTTTCTTTGTTTAGTGTATCTTTTTTTCTTTATTCTATCAGTGATAACACTTTCATTATGTAACAGTAAAACCGTTCAAGTAACGCAACATACAGATGTAAAGAAGCAGCTGTTAAATCTTTCTGGGGATGAGAAAGTCATTCCGAGGGGACCTCCCTCCACCCCCGGAGATGCCTAGATTAAACACTGTCTATGCAGCAGATAGGAAAGCTTGAATGTAATGATATCGAAATCCAGTGCATATGTGAGCTTCTTTGAGTTTGCATTGGTTCCAATGTAATTGTCCACATAGGACATTTACATACGCTAGTCCTTGATTATAATAGAAGTTTCTTCATTGGTTGTCGTGATACTTGCACATCGTTGTCACCGTGTCTCTTACAGCTTTCTGCGTATAGAATCAAATACTTTTCAAATGCTCTCCTACCTTTGAATGTTCTTTTCTCTGTAACATCAACATAATTTATATATTCAATTGAATTGGTTACAACTGATTATAATTATTATAGTCATCTTTTATATTCTGTAAATCATGGATATATGGCGAACATGTACCGGTTATAATTTGGAATTGCAGTGTTTGTGATGTTTGTTCAATGCTCATGCACATAAAGCTTCATGTTTGTAGGATTTTGAAATATTTTTAGGATTTTGAAATATTTTTAGGATTCTGAAATATTTTGCATAACTTTAAATTGTTTAAATATGGACCAAACATTTGACTTACAAGTTTATGCTCATGCTACTATGTTGGCACTATTCTTTTACAATTTTTCGTTCCCTATTGTGTATTTTATATTGACTGCAGACAAATATTTTAATAGTTTTATTACAACTGTATGATCAAATTTGTAGCACTTATGTTTACATGCGTTTTTAATGTGGACCTCTACTAATTCTTTGCACTTTTAGGTTTACTAGCAAAATTCTTTATGTTTCTTCGCAAAACAGTCAATCCAGTACTTGCCTTCAGACTGTAATAAATCGTTCTCATTGTTTGTCAGTGTTAGTGGAACTTGATATTGCTGTTGTTTGCAATGTGTACGATTGTGAATGTTGGGAACTGAAATTAGTCTCAAAGCAGAGGGCTCCAGTGTTCGACTTGTTTCCTCATCTAAAGCACCCTGTATCAAGGCCGTAGACAGGGGGGGGTGTTTTGGGTGTTTGAACACCCCCCGAAATGGAAAATGTAGAAAAAAATCTATTGCATTTTCTAGTGTGTGATGCGAAAATCATGAAATAAAGCCATGAAAACACCCTCGAAATTAAATAATAGATAAAATTTCGATCTGAAAAATGGAAGTTGATGACAAAAAAGCCATCAGAAATTTTTCCAGCGAAAATGGAAACTTTTTCCAAGATTTTGACCGGGTGACTAAAAAAAGGTCATCAGAAATTTTGAATTTTGACGACGAAAATGGAATTTTTTTCCAAAATTCAGAAACACCCCCCGAAATAAAATCCTGGCTACGGCCTTGCCCTGTAGGACATTTTATCCCCATTAATTCTTGCATTGTTTGTATTGGGCTGCGAGCGCTCGTGAGCGTTTTACGTGAAGGGGTGCCATACAAGTCCCCAGAATGAATGAATGAAGGAGCGAATGAATAAATGATTAAATGAATGAATATTTATATATTTGGCTCCACAATAAAAAAAAAACAGCCGCTAAGATTCTATATGGACCCGTTACGGATATCGGCACACTTCTAAGCAGTTTGCCCAGAGCCTTACCAGACTGTCTTTCTGACTGCCTCTCTTCATGACTGCCTGTCTGCATATCTGTTTGTCTGTGTGTCTGTCTGTCTGTTTGTCTGCTAAATGTATCGATCATTATTTCTTGATCTGTGGCCTCTCCCTTATGAAGATTCGATTCATTTCGTCTGATATATTTGGCTCCATAAGTGACAACGTTCGCTTATTTATGACGGCCTCTGGTCCGTCTGTTTTCATCATTATCTCTCTGCTATATATATATATATATATATATATATATATATATATATATATATATGTAATTATATATAATTATGTGTATATATATGTAATTATATATAATTATGTGTATATATATATGTAATTATATATAATTATGTGTATATATATACAGCTGATATGATATGATACTGTATCGTCTATGCCGACTTCTTAGATGAACTTTATCGTATGCCTCAGTATCTAACAAGCCGTCTCTATTTCTCTGCGTGTTTGTCTGTGTCTCACTGCCGTTCCATTGACCTAGGCCAGGGCTTTTTTTAAGGAATTTTTAGAACTGCACAAATTCCCCAGCCTTCCCAACTGCACAAGTCCATTTAGAACTGCACATTGTTGTAAACATTTCTGAAGATAGCCAGGATTTGATTTCGGGGGTGTTTCTTCGGCGGAGAATTTCTGACGACTTTTTATAGATGTAAAAATTTCTGAAAACACCTTTTTTGTCGTAAAAATGTCTGAAGACACCTTTTTTACTTGTCAAAATTTTTTAAATACACCTTTTTAGTTATACAAATTTCTAAAAACACCTTATTTTAGTCGTCAAAATTTCTGAAGATACCTTTTTTTAGTTGTCAAGTTTTCCGTTATCAAAATTTCAGAAGACATACTTTTTAGTTGTCAAAATTTTTGAAGACACCTTTTTTAATCGTCACAATTTCTGAAGGTACCTTTTTATAGTTGTCAGTATTTCTGAAGACTTTTTGTGTGTCAAATTATCTAAAGACATTTTTTTAGTGATCAAACTTTTTGATGACACCTTTTTTAGTCGTCACAATTTCTGAAGATACCTTTTTGTAGTTGTCAGTATTTCTAAAGACTTTTTGTGTGTCAAATTATCTAAAGACACCTTTTTTAGTTGTCAAACTTTTTAAAAACACCTTTCTTAGTTGTCAAAATTTCTTTATACACCTTTTTTAAGTCGTCAGAATTTCTCAAGACACCTTTCCTAGTTGTCAAAATTTCTGAAAACATCTTTTTTAGTGGTCAAAATTTCTCAAGACACCTTTTTTAGTTCACAAAATTTCTGAAGACTTTTTTGTGTGTCAAATATTTCTAAAGACACCTGTTTTAGTTGTCAATATTTTTGATGACACTTTTTTAGTTGTCAAAATTTCTGAAGACACCTGTTTGTAGGTGTCAAAATTTCTAAAGACACCATTTTTGTCGTGAAAATTTCTAGACACCTTATTTTAGTCGTAAAAATTTCTGAATACTTTTTTAGTTGTCAGAATTTCTGAAGACACCTTTTATAGGCTTCTGCGCCCCTAGTTTAGTTTCTACAACATATAATCCATAATTAACACCCTATGGTGTAGTGAATAGTTACACTTACCACTTGCGACCGACGTTGACGAAATACGAGAAAAGGACAATAAAGACTGCTTCAATTTCTTTATCGGTGGTCCACTTACTCCGCTAGACATAATTATTGACAAGACTTTAACAAATAATATTATTTTGTCATTATTATGTCACCGGAAACTTTATATTAGTTTTCAAAGTTTATAGCTGCACACTACAATCACAAAACTTGCAATAGGCCTACAATAAGCTTCTGTAAATGTCATTTTAAAATAGCGTACTATTCCAAATCGGAAGACATGGAACTTTAAAAAATATTTTTAACTGCACAAAATTGCTTTTACAACTGCACAAATCCATTTTAGAACTGCACATTTTGTGTAGAACTGCACGTTAAAAAAAGCCCTGACCTAGGCTACAGTAGGCTAAATCTTTCCCACAAAATCGTTCTTTCGCTTTCTTACTCATTGCTCACTGACTCACTATAGTCTCTAATCCATTACATGTAGGCTACGGTACCTATACCTGTAGACTACATGTATGTATCTTTTACTTTTTCTCATTTTCAACTTTCTGCCGCTCTGTGGGGTTGTGTGTTTCTTAGTCCTCGAGCTTATCTAAGTGGTCTACTCGAATTCATAAATAGGCTACATGTACTCCTATTACATGTATGTCTGTCTATGCTTGCCTGTCTGTCTGTATGCAGGCATGCACAGTATTGCACACATTCACATGCACGACTTGCTCGTATGTAGCCTAGGCTATGTAGGCCTAACTATGTATGCGTGCATGTGTAGGCTAGTATATAATTATAGCCTGTCTTGATCTCCGACTTCGTTTTGTCATTCTCGTACATTCACTCAATCTCACTTATTTCCAGCTGTTTTGAGTAATTGCCTCTGACTATAATTATCCTACGCAGATCTCGCACAAGCCTCACCTTCGTCGTCTGTTAACGTCTGTGTGGCCAAATAAAAAAAGCTACAAAGTGAAACCTTCGGTGGTTGTAAATAGTAATTAACCCATTTTTAAAAGGCAATTACGGGTAGCTCAGAAGTTGGAGTCATCTACATGTATCCAGCTGGAGGCATTCGATGTTTCCATGGTCTTAAACGACATCTTATGGATGCTTTAGTAACGTGGGCGTCGCCCCTTCCACATCCAGACTTGGGACTGGCACTAGGCCTACCGAGAGCGGCAATTACTTTTTTAAATAAATATTTCCATCGTCATAATGAATTATTGATCTGTTGTCCATTTGGCTGAATGAAGCTTCTGCAACATCGCAGAACTGGCACATAGCGTTTGACATCATCATCGTCATCATCATCGTCATCATCATCATCATCATCATCATCATCATCATCATAATCATCATCATCATCGTCGTCGTCGTCGTCGTCATCATCACGATAAAGAACAGTGGCGCATTGATAGCGCGAGTGCAGTTGTTGTCTGGAAATGGCCTGGACACCTCTGGCACCATAAAGACTGAACTAAACAGCTTAACACAGACCAACCGTTCGTTGCGTAAGGCTTTTGCAATCTACCGTCACCTATGAGACTCTTAAGTGTCTTTCATCGCCCACGCTGGTCGAAGAATTAGCCGCAACATTGAACAGAAGCCGAAACTCGACCACAGAGGGCGCTGCAGTTGTTTACTAATCCACTTCTAGTTCAATGACTTTACATTTTGCGTCGCACTTCTAACGGTCACTGCGGCGTCTTTCGGTCGTGCGATTAGCCTACTTAACGCTATCAATGCGCCGTTTTGGGTGGTACCAGACCGAGGCCTGGATAAAAGAGGAGGACGACGCTAATGATGATCTTTATTGAAGCGTCGCTAAAAGGAAGCTTCCTCAGACGAAATAGCCTAATTTCGTCTGACTGACTGAACCGTGGGAGGGGGGGTAAATTGACTCAATGATTTAAGACAATGAGTCAGTTTCCTATAAGTGGGACAGTCAGTGTGTTAAACTGAGTTAGACGAAGATTGATCAGTAACTGCCTAGGCTCTACTGTCCTTCTGTCTTGTTCATAGAACATCCAGAACTCGAGGTTGCGCACCAATCGCAAGATGTCTAGACCTATTTGTCTGTCTGTCTGTCTAAATGTCTGTATACTGTCTGTCTGTCTGTCTGTCACTTTCTCTATGTGTGTGTCTGGCTCTTAATCTAAAAGCAGAAAGAACCGTAGGCCCTAACACAGAAGCAGTGGCGGCGACAGCTATAAATTTTTAACAGGTCACGTCACGGTCATGGAAGTTATCCAGCACGTCGAAGAAATTAAACATAAGGAAGACACATTAACAAATCCAGAGAATTTTTGGCAGGTCATAAGGCAGGTAATGATTCAAATGGAGACAGGTCTATACCTGCCGCGACCTATGGGGCGCCGATACCACTGCGTGACAGATAGACAGACGTAGGCTAACTAGGCCTATACAGATGGTTATTGGATCCACGTCTGTGACCTGTCTTGAGGATTATCCTCAAGTGCTTACTCGTTGTCTCCATGTTCAATCTTTGTTCATGTGAGATTGTGAGTCACCGTATAATTATACCCTTCCTTTCAATGCCCACCCAGCTGGTTCGTACACGGTTGTCGTTCAACGTGGCTGACTCATAACAATATGCGTTACTCTCCTCCTTATTCCAGGCCTGGGACTGACACTGTCAGAGGACGAACAGTGGTATAATTTACCCACCCAGATATAGACCTACCAGCCCACCCAGAGATATTCCCATCCACCAGGACCCACCATGAGCTCGCCAACCACCTGCTATAGCCACCCACCTTTAACCCCCTCTCTTCCATCTGAGTAAATACTCCGCCCAACCCGGGCCTCTTACAAGACTGAAACTGAAACCGGTATGAAACGAATGCTGACATTAAAGCGCCGAAGAAAACTCAACGATCATTGTCAGAGTGCGGTTTCTTCACATGTACGCAATTATTATAAAAGATGTCTTTCCGAAGGATCTCTTCAAAATCACAGACGGACTTCTGCCTGTCGTAAAACGGGTGCGTTTTCTTGCGTGTAATGGATGTTTGTCCGCAAGGTGGCTCTGGTTATAAAGGAGCGATTATTTTCAGAAGACGAATGAAGAGACGAATGCCGTTCGGGCGGGATACCAACATCCGACGATTATGATGAATCTTTGTGGAGTATTTATTATGTCGTCCTTTTTTGTCTTTTTGGAAGATGAATGTCAAACCTAAACACCTGCAGTTCGGTAATTTGTTCTCGTGTCTACTCCCCCCTCCGGTTTATCTTTTTCTGCCTAATCTATGTCTGCGTGTGTAAGCCTGAGTGACGGTGTGCTTGTGTGTGTGTGTGTGTGTGTGTGTGTGTTTAGGTGTGTGTGTGCGCGCGTGACTGACCGTCTGTTTGTCTGTCTGCCAGTTCCTGTAGACCTACGTCTGTCTTGTCTTATTCTTACACTCGCTCACTCTTTCTCTCTGTTTCTATTTCTGGTCTGTATACATCTCATCCGTTCTTCCATTCATCTATCTTCATATCTTTGTCTCTGCTTTTTTCTAGACCTGTCTCTGTCTGTCTGTCTCTCTTTGTATATATATATATATATATATATATATATATATATATATGTTCTCTCTTTAGCTAGTGCTTCATTTAATTGATGTTGTCTTTCTTTGACCTATATATCTGCCTCATGATGTTTGTCGATGTTACGTAAATAAATAAACAAATCCAGTTTCCGTTCTAATCCTGTTTTCAGTGAAGATCTGTTTGGAAAAAGAGGCTGGTTCCCTGCTGCGCTTGATCTGCGCTCATTACGCGAAACCGTCTGTCTGTCTGTCCTTCTGCGTATCTCTCTGTCTGTCTATGTCTATAATGTCTCTCTTTATCTCTCGCTTTATCTTTCTTTCTTTCTCTGCTTTTCATTACTTCTTTCTTTCCCTTTACCGACCTTCTGACGACAGGTTTGTCTGATAATTTCTTTGTTCAATATTTATCTCTGTTGGTGTTTTCCACCGTTTCTTTGTCCTTTCTTATCGGTTTACTCCATGCGTGCACCAACTACGGAATCCCTCCCTTTACTTGTTTTGCGAGATTCCTTGCTCCAATTCTCAGCCGCATCGTGGCATTCAGCTAATCATGTAAACACCTTCTTTGTTTCCTCTCTGCGGTGTCTCGCGATCATTGCCTGCTGGTTAGTGAGCTGGTCTGTAGAGTTGGAGGTTGAGAGGTGACGGGGTCAAATCCCACCAGACAAGAAATTTAGTTCGAGGTTCTATCTAAATCCACCAAGTCAACTCAGTTGGTATCAGACCAGTGAGAACACAGTTAAAGCCTATGAGAATTGTAGAATTGTAAACAATTACTGAAGGGTCAGACTATAACCCACATGAAGATGGGGTGTGGAAAGGAAGAGTTAATTTACTATGGAACTCTAAGAAAGACAAGGGGTTGAACCCCTAAATCCCACGACAATTGTTTTCACCCTGCAGTGCACCGCCAACGTTGAAAATCTAAAACATTTGCTCATTGGCATAAAACAATGGCGTGACGAAGACCTGTTTAAAACCGGCGCTACATAAAATCAAGTGCACAACGTTCAGATTGTTTTGGTCTTCTTCGAGGTCAGGTCAAAATCTGGGTAAGGTTAAGTCAATGACGTATTGGCATACGTTCGTTGTTAAGTTCTTCCGATGAAGTTCTGCCAATGACCTATGATCCCAGCACGACTGCAAATACAATGTATAGCAGCAATCCTTCATCTGTTCTCATAAAACGTCGACGATGCTTAGATGTAGCTGTGGCGCAGTTTCTTTACATTGTGATGGGCCTATAGGCTTAGGTATAGGCATGATACTACTCAGTTGTTACTTGTTAGCCAAACCCAACATCCAGTGAACGACGACTACGATGATGATAATAATAGTTGTATTAAAAATAATAGTGATATAGTAACAATTACGGTGATGATGATGATGATGATGATGATGATGATGATGATGATGATGATGATGATGATGATGATGATGATGATGATGATGATGATGATGATGATGATGATGATGATGATGATGATGATGATGATGATGATGATGATGATGATGATGATGATGATGATGATGATGATGATGATGATGATGATGATGATGATGATGATGATGATGATGATGATGATGATGATGATGATGATGATGATGATGATGATGATGATGATGATGATGATGATGATGATGATGATGATGATGATGATGATGATGATGATGATGATGATGATGATGATGATGATGATGATGATGATGATGATGATGATGATGATGATGATGATGATGATGATGATGATGATGATGATGATGATGATGATGATGATGATGATGATGATGATGATGATGATGATGATGATGATGATGATGATGATGATGATGATGATGATGATGATGATGATGATGATGATGATGATGATGATGATGATGATGATGATGATGATGATGATGATGATGATGATGATGATGATGATGATGATGATGATGATGATGATGATGATGATGATGATGATGATGATGATGATGATGATGATGATGATGATGATGATGATGATGATGATGATGATGATGATGATGATGATGATGATGATGATGATGATGATGATGATGATGATGATGATGATGATGATGATGATGATGATGATGATGATGATGATGATGATGATGATGATGATGATGATGATAATGATGATGATATTAATGATGATGATGATGATAGTGATGATGATGATAATAATAATAATAATAATAATAATAATAATAATAATAATAATAATAATAGTGAATTAATAATAATAATAATAATAATAATAATAATAATAATAATAATAATAATAATAAGAAGAAGAAGAAGAAGAAGAAGAAGAAGAAAAAGAAGAAGAAGAAGAACAACGATAGTAATAATAATGATAATAATGATGATGATGATAATAATGGTAATAATAATAATAATAGTAATAATAAAAAATAATGATAAATGATATTCTTTAATAATTAAAAAATTATGAAGACAATGATAATTATTATTGTCCATTCCAGACAATTTGTATTTATCGAGAGAGTTGAAGTCCCCGAGGGATCATGTTTAAAAAAATTATTATAACAATAATAATAATAATAATAATAATAATAATAATAATAATAATAATAATAATAACAATGCACTCTGTGCTTGAACACATTTCTGTTTTTTGTTTTGTTTTCGGCTTGAGTGGTTTTCAATAAATGTTGAAGTTATAAAAATAATAATAATAATAATTATAACAACAACAACAGCAGCAACATCAGCACTTGCAATAGCAACAGTAACCTATCAAAATTCGTGTGTTTATTTGGGAATCCCCCTCCAACCATCTCGACAACCCCCTAGTTGTATTAAAAATAATAATGATATAGTAACAATTACGGTGATGATGATGATGATGATGATGATGATGATGATGATGATGATGATGATGATGATGATGATGATGATGATGATGATGATATTAATGATGATGATTATAATAATGATGATGATGATAATAATGATGATGATAATAATGATGATGATGATAATAATAATAATAATAGTAATAATAAAAAATAATGATAAATGATATTCTTTAATAATTCAAAAATTATGAAGACAATGATAATAATAATAATAATAATAATAATAATAATAATAATAATAATAATAATAATAATAATAATAATAATAATAATAATAATAATAATAATAATAATAATATTATAATAATATTGTCTCTCTTCTCTTCTCTCTGTCAATAATAATAATAATAATAATAATAATTATAATTATAATAATAATAACAACAACAACAACAGCAGCAACATCAGCACTTGCAATAGGAACAGTAACCTATCAAAATTCGTGTGTTTATTTGGGAATCCCCTCCAACCATTTCGACAATCCCCATTTAGCGACGACTGCCTTGATGTTGACACATGAACCAAGGCAGCTGAGAATATTCGGGTCAGTAAACATTTGCTTCTTGTTTTCGTAATTTGACCCACTATAATTTATACAGTAGCTGAACCGCTCGCATGATATGCACGAATTTATCTTCGTACTAATACTCGTATGTCAAACAAAAGTCGAATTTATGTCTAAATGTTTAATGTCGCCTCGTCGTCGCCTTTGTTTCCTCCTCAGGCGAATTGGCACAACTCCATCCACTTGCTATTCAGCTGCATCCACCCTTGACCCACAGTCCACGAGACCCCCCTTCCATGCCTCCATGCCCCCATGCCTCCGTGGCTTCGTTGCCTTCTGCCACCTCCTCCCCCACTGTTTCTCTTAGCTTTTTAATTCCTCCTCTCTCTTCCTGTCTCTCTGTCTGTCTGTCTCAGTATCTGTCTGTCTGTCTCTCTCTTTCTCTGTCTTTCGGTTTCTCTGCCTCTGTCTGTCTGTCTCTCTCCCTCTCTGTCTCTCTTCTCTTCTCTCTGTCAATCTCTCATTTCTCTCCGTCTCTTTCTGTCTCTGTCATTATCTTTGCCATTGTATCTTTATCTGTTTCTGTCTGCATATCTCTCTTCCTTTTATCAATTCTACCATTGCCTGATCATGCAAAAGTCTCCCTGGAGATTAAAAATCAACAACGGTGGTTGAAAGAAAAACACGCAACCAATGCGCAATGTATAGCAAAAGCTGGAAGAGGAGTACGGTAAATAGAGTCGAGTCCTACTCCATACATTTAACTCAACGACTCAGCAACGAGCCATCTGGTTATCATCATCTGCGGGCTCAACATTCCTTATTTACATACACGACTGTGGCGCTTAAAGCAGCCACACGGTCTCAAATAGTTTCATCGCTATTCAGATCAGTGTGTCCAACATGCATGCGAGTATGAAATAGCTGCGTATTACAAACAGTATTAATACGATCTCTAACCGTGGTATTGTACTGTGGCAGCTGTGGCTATTACAGATAAGGAATCATGCACTTCTGAACGAGTTCACTGAATGTATCTGTTGATATTTAAAGATAACTTACTTAGAAGGAACGAGAGAGACAGACAGACATACAGAGACAGAGACAGAGACAGAGAGGCGTGTTGTGCACTGCATTATAGTGTGGCTTACAAGTTATAAGTGCCACTCTGTAGAACTTTTATTCCAGTGCTTGTTGCTGTTTAACGACACTGCCATTTCAAAGATGATTAGTGTCGCCCTCCTCCTTTATCCAGGCTTGGGACTGGCGCTGGAAGAGTGCATCCAGTGGCGGAATTCCAGTACTTCTGCGAACCGCAGTTGGTACTTATAGGCGACCGTACCTCGCGTGTACTTGTAGGGCGGTGTCTGAAGCCCTGAACCCGCCGGGGTCACTAGTTCATCGGCTCAGGCTAACCAGAACCATCTGGGGTGACACGCTTTGTGGGAGAGGGAGAATCAGGGAAAGGAGGGGAAGAGGGCAGCAGGAAGGGCCGGGTAGGGTTGGTCGTTACCTGAGGTGTGAGCTACTATACAATGGCGGTTTCTGTTAGGGTTATTTATATAGGAGTTCATGTCTGGGGACATTTAAGAAGTTATCACGGGCGAGGGTGAGTTGAGATGGAAGACAGGACGGTGATGGCTGAGGACATTTTGGGGATAACTAGGATGTGATTAGAGGCAGTTGGTCATTCAGGTTGTCTGAATGTCGGTGGGTATGTCTGCGTGTCTGTCTGAGTCTGTGTTTGTCTGTCCTATCCCCGTGCCTTGATCGCTGCGTCTCTCTCCATAAGTCTTGATTTACTCGAATCAAGGATTTGGTTTCTGAGTTTCGGAAATGGTTGGATAAGAAGTAGCAGATAGAGGCGCAATGTATGTGAGACAGAGGTTACAGGGTCAGACTGTCAGAGTCGGGTGTGTTGAAGATCAGGCGAGTCATAAGATGGGGAGGTCGGAGGTTAGACAGACTAGAGGTGTCTGACCTTCCAAAAATACAGTGGGTCATTCACTCTCGAGATATTTTTAATATGCTTTCAGAGAGAGATCCTGTCTCTGGGACAGATATGCATGTAGGAATCAATTGCAATCTCGCAATGCAAGGTTTTCTGCATCGCCGCAAAATTATAGTGAAGCCATTGTAGGACCGAGTCTATTAACTGGGTCTGAATTACAGCAAAATCAATTGCAAGGTGTGTCAGAATCGCTTCCAGATGAAGAAACGGACGGACGGATATGGGTGGATGGATGGATGAATGGATGGATGGATGGATAGGTGGATAGATGGATTGATGGGTGGATTGATGGGTGGATGGATAGGTGGATAGATGAATTGATGGGTGGATGATGGGATGGATGGATGTAAGGATGGGTGAATGAATGTATGGATGGATGAATGGATGGATGGATAGGTGGATAGATGGATTGATGGGTGGATTGATGGGTGGATGGATAGGTGGATAGATGAATTGATGGGTGGATGATGGGATGGATGGATGTAAGGATGGGTGAATGAATAGGTGGATGACTGGGTGAGTGTATCTATCGATGATGGCAAACGGTAACTACATGTTGTGATGAGGGCATCTTTGAAATTGATGCCAGGTCGGACTGGGCAAGACTGAGGAACCCAGGTTGCTTGAAGGAAATGAGGTCAGAGTTCAAAGGCGCAGTTCCAGTTTTCAGTGCCAAGGTCATTGGGTGCACAGCAGGTGATGCGCATGCGCCAACAATATTATTATTATTATTGAAGCCAGGTTTCAGGAAACCATTATAATGAATAAAGACACACATGCATGTAGGGCCTAATATACCTGTGCATGTATTTGTACATCTGATCATTTGTATGTGTAGGCTACATATGTGTGCTCGTACCGAGTCGCACGTCTGCCCCACGTGTACTGTGATATGCTAAGCACGAGTGTCTCTTTGTTTTACATTAAATTTATGGGATTATCCGCCCGTTCAACTTGTATACGTGCATATCATTATGAATGCGTATATTGGTTTGTAATTATTTCGTTCAATTGATTCTAATTTGCACATTCAGTAGATAGCAATGAATATATTAGGCTATGGGCCTGTTAAAAAATTCTAGAAAGTAGCCTACGTGCAAAAGTAACAACATAAAAAGCCAGTAAAATGTTTATGCATTATTTTGTGCATTTATTATATTTCCAGTGTAAAAATATTTACATAATGGCCTAGAGCCTTTCAATCAGCGTTGCTTGATTGGATGTCTGTCCAATCTAAACCCGTTCAAATTTTGTATTCGCCATACATGACATTGAGTACTCAGAAATGACAATGTATGTCATGCCATATTCAGTGAAAATAATTATAGCTTATGCGCATTTTATTGCTGTCTGTTCATTTATTAGTTGAGATTGATGTTAACTAAGATGCCTGTGTGTTGTAAGGGGTCTGTCAACAGGGTTGTTGAATAAACGAAAGTTATTATTAAAGCAAGATTGTTCACATGTATAGGTTGAAGTCTATGCGTGTTTTAGGCCACATATGGACCCAATTTGCTGACGATTTATAAGCGGAAGAAACGTTTGGCATATAACGCCGAGAGTAGGTTCGAGCCTCGTCCTAGATGCATGTAGTCACTGTGTAGCGAAGACCTTGAGTAAGTCCTTCACTCACAAAGTCTCACATAGGCTAGTTATTGCTCAGCTGCACCATAGGTTGAGTGCATTTCTGCATGTGCCTTGGAAGGAGGGCAATTAACTTTCAGAAACAGTTATGTGACGGTACAAACGGGTACATTTATTTCAAGAATTCAATCATTTCAAGAATTTACATAACGCTCCTTCTAAAACCCACTTAGAGGTGCTCCCACATTGATACAGAAAAGTTTCAAGGAGCCTGTAAAACACTGATGAGTCAACAGTTAGTCTAGGCAACAGTCATAATTATCTCCAACGGGAGACTATTCCAGACAGATGGACCAACCACTGAGAAAGCACAATACAAACATTATATAAAACTCTATAAAAAATACAGCTGTATATGCCTTTAATAAATAACATGTATGTATAATTATATTGTGCATATATAATTATGTATATATATTGCATTGTACATAGTGGCAAAAAGTGCTCCATATAGGCTTATCAATGGTCCTGCTATAGCAAGATAGCATGCTGCTTTCTCGGTGTGAAGAGATTAATTATTTGTCGAGAAGACATTTCAATATGAAATTGAGTTGCTGTTCGTTTGTCGATTAAAGCAACTGTTGTTGTTGTTGTTGTTGTTGTTGTTGTTGTTGTTGTGTTGGGTGCATGTCAAGTTATTGTGCGTTTGCATAGACCTCGTCGTCTTCGTCTTCGTCTGTGGCTAATTGGCTTCGGTGATTTATTATGGGTCTTAAGTTCATGTGGAAGAGGAAATGCATTCCGTGGCAGTAGTAGCAGTATACTACAGTACTAAAATAGTGACTAGATTCCATCCGTTTCCAGTGGACATAGGCGTACGAGACGGGGATACAGAGGAGGGGCAAGTGCCTCCCAAATTTTGGGCAAGTCTGATTTTTTGGGCAAGCACTGCCAAGCAGACTCGAAAAAAAGGTTAAAAAATTTCGGACAAAAGTACCGGATGATTAGAAAAAGGTCGTCAGAATTTTCGGGCAAAAAGTATCGTGAAATTTCAGACGATTTTGGCCGGATGACTAAAAAAGGTCGTTAGAATTTTCGGGCAAACGTAACCGGAATTTTTCTTAAGATTTCGGCCGGATGACAACAAAAAATTTCGGGCAAGTCTCATTTTTGCCCCACCCCTAAGGCTAGAATGTCCTCTACGCCTATGCCAGTGGAATTGTAAGACTCCATCGTCGTCTGTTCCGTTAGCAATTACTCATGAGTCAGATTATTAAGTCCATGTAGGCCTACATAGAAAGAATTGACAGACTCACACAGAGAAGGAGAGACACGAAGGGGCAGACGTTTAGATCGAAAGACTTAAAGGCAGACAGGCATATATGCAGACAGACATACGGTAATAGATAGAGAGGCGTAGACGCAGACAAATAGTTAATAGATGATATCATATTGCAGAGCTATCTAGTTTATTTTGTGCTGATTTTTTTAACGTTTATCAGGTCATGACTGTAAACTATTGTAGCCTTATTATTTTATCATTAAGATTCCGAACAATGTTATGTATTTTTAAGAGCAAAACTGAGACTCGTTGTCTCTACCAATATTGAAAATCAATTGTCATAATTACGGGATACTTTTGATCAATTGAATTGTTTGCATTCAAATATTATTCTTCCGAAATTGCATTTTTCTAGATTTCTCTGATTTAATAAATAAATAAAGAATAAACGAACGAATATCCAGACAATTAGAGATGCAAGGCCACGGACATGCAGACAAAGAGGCAACCACGCAGACAGACATGTAGACAGAGAGAAGGAGAGAAGGAGAGGGAGAGAAGAGAGAGAGAGAGAGAGAGAGAGAGAGAGAGAGAGAGAGAGAGGAGAGAGAGAGAGAGAGAGAGAGAAGAGAGAGAGAGAGAGAAGAGAGAGAGAGAGAGAGAGAGAGAGAGAGAAGAGAGAGAGAGAGAGAGAGAGAGAGAGAGAGAAGAGAGGGAGAGTGAGCCTAGTGAGAGAGACAGTTAACTATAGATTAACCGTATCGGAGATAGTTACACAGAAACTAGACAGACAGAGAGAGGCACAGGCAGACAGACAGGCAAAAATAGACAGAAGACAGTGAGAGACACAAAGAGCATCTATAGAAGAAGCAAACAAAGGCATCCGTTTAATTAACGCTGCAGCTGTTGTTGAACTTGAGACAACATGATGAACAATAAAAATCTGAGATTCATCCACGCAACTTGGACGGCATCTAAAGCAAAAACAAGAGGCAATGAAACGGACAAACAGAGACACGCAGACGCATAAACACACTGGCGCACACATATACAACAGGTGCACGCAGGTAGGTTTAAGGTCACAAGCGGCCAAAAAAGAGCATAGAAATACGTAGAGAGAGAGAAAAAATAATTATCACAGAAGATGGATGGACGCATACTCTAAGACATACAGATACAGGGAAGCATGAGAGCAAAGGCATGATGCAGTAGAAGAAAGGCAAGGAAGTAGGAACACAGATACATGTAGATGCAAATCCAGACAGACAGACAGACAGACAGACAGACAGACAGACAGACAGGCAGATAGATCGACAGACAGATACACAGACATATATAATTATACAGATAAATAAACAGCAACAGGCAGACATGCAGTATGACAGAAGCACAGTCAAAACAATGTAACAATGTCTGAACTTTTGACCGGTTAATTTAGGCAAAACATTATTTGGATCAGCTGTTGACTTGTTGATATATGAAGCCGTGATGGATGACCTACTGCTGCTGCTGGTGCTGATGCTGCTGCTGATGCTGCTGTAGCAATGAATGGATGGATGGATGGATGGACATAAACAACTGATTAACCTGTCCAATCAGACGGCAGCAATTACTGAACAGGTGCAGCAGCAGCAACATCAGTTGCTTCACACTTGCTCCATCAAATACCTACACTCATACTCTAGCCGAGCAGTATGCAGCGGAGCAGAGTGGCGCGTGCCAAGTCGAGTAGGGGAGACCGGGGTTGGTTGCAACATTTTTCGCATTTTCGTGTGTAACACTTTTATCTTTAGAGCTATCTGCAAACTGTTTAGCCCATATGAATCCTTTACATCTCAGCATCAAAACAAGCTATAGTTACGATCTCTGTGACCAAGCATTTAGCCACAATAACTAACTGAACAGAGGGTTCCAAAATGTTGCAACCAGCCCCGGGCCGGTGTTGGTTGCAACAGCCCTTGGGGATGGTTGCAACAGTATTAAAAGTAGTCTAAATATTCAACTAAGGCTGCATAGCCCTGGATCCAACTGAGGCCTGCCTATGCATCTAGATTATAAGAATGTAATAATCAAACAAATTAACAAATTCAGAGTATCGAGAGCTTCAAACAGATAGAAAAACTGGTTTTGCCCTAGCCCAGTAATCGTCATGTGAAAAGTCTGATAAATATTCTCCAGGGGCCTATAACTGATAGAGTCTACTTCTACTTAATTGGGCTAACGATGTTCTATATTTAATTTAAAATGTAGGATTATTTTAAGCCCTTAGAGTTGTTTTAGGGATCTATAGAATCGATTCCAGTGTGAGCGTTGTGGTTGTCCATCCACCAAAGAGATTATAAACTTAATTTATCTGCTTTATGCTTCTGTTTGTCAGAATTTTTAAAATCCGTTGAACAGTGGTTATACTACGGTTTCATAAAGATTGTAAAATGTAAACGTCACTTGCTTGGAAAGTTTAACCGAAGATATTTCATCATGAGTTTATAGCAGTTTCATTGAATATTTCTAAACTCAAAGCCTCTAGTGTTCACTGATGAACCTTCAACCTTGATTTCGCAACTTAAATCCTGAAAGCCAGTCTTGAGCAGCAGCAGGCATAGCACACCAATGAAAGGAAGTTCATAATAAACTTAGTGTTAGTGACACGTTGGTAAATAGGTCTACCAAGTTCACTTGCTTCCACAATAACCCATAATACATGACACCAACCATCAGCATACGGACAGCAATTGATTTTGATTACCTCCGGAATGAATCGGTGTCATAATTTTCCCCTTAAGCAATTTACTTTCTGAATATTACTGCCACAAAGTTGAATAGTCAAATTTGTGACTTTGACAGTCCAGCACTGGCACCGCTATCAGTAACTTCTTTTTCTACATCGATCATTGATTCTTTAATAGCAGAACCGTGCTCAGTTTCGCTAACAAATTCTCATCGTCGCGGATAGTTCAGAGGTAAAAAAAGGCCAACACAGGTCAAGTGATTATAGAGCGTGTAACATTTGCCTAATATAGTTCAATCAGTGTACTGGTACCAATTTATAGAATGCATATAGCCTGTAATATTTCAAAACAATGTGCTCTAACTGCGGAGGGCAGGCCAACAATGAAAGCGGCTCATTGAAATAAATGCATGGGGTTGGTTGCAACATGTTGCAACCATCCCCGAAAAAAATGTTGCAACCAACCCCGAAGCAGTGCCTAGACAGTGTTATGGAGCAAAATTTCGACGGCGCTGATTTTAAATAAAATGACTTAATACATATTCAAGCTTAACTACTTGTCCAACTAATAGAACCAAACCGAAAAATATTTCTTCAAATCATTCGGCTATAGAACGAAAAAACAAGAAACCGAAAAATTTACTTTCGATTGCCAAAATTGAATTTTTTTATTTTTTTGGTAGTTATTATCAATTGTCTGCTAAGAAATTAGGACACATTGGCCTAAAATGTATTCTTTACAAAATAGTTTGCTTAATTTTAAGTTGCTATTATGTAGCGCTGAAATATCGATGGTGTTGCAACTAACACCTGTTGCAACCAGCCCCGGTCTCCCCTATGTGTGCAGTGAGGTCATGGACTGATGTGTAATCTGGGTTAATTATAATTATGCAGGAGTTTCTCAGTGGATAATGGATATTATGCACTCAGTTTTCCACTGTTCAATTATAATAAACATATTGAACCGAATAAAACTCGTGTCCATGCTATTGTCCATAGAATGACTATATGATATATAAGCTTATATAATATTATAGGGCTACAGAGTCGCTTTCAACACGGAAACTCAGGGATGACAGAATTGTCTTTAAAGAACGAAAAACTAATGAGGAAAAACGAATGGAATTGCATGAAGGAAGAAACCTGCCTGAGGACAAAGAACGAAAGAAAAAGAAGCTAACACGCAGATATTGTTTGGAATGACCTTTCTCCTCACTAAGACCTAAACTAATGACTTCTTTTCCTCATTAGTCTCTCAATCCATAAAGGACTCCACTCATCTAAATTCCATTCCTCTCTCTCTTTATTCATCGGTAGCCTTCCTTGAAGTTCTATCGTCATCATTAATTATTCCAGTAGCATCGTTCTTGGTCGTGTAAGCTACTGATCATTATAAAAATAATTATTATAACGAGCCTTTCACATACACTTTAAAGCACTTCTTTCTTGTGTCTAAATTGCAATAGAATTAATTAAGAACTACTTACTCATATTTGCAAGCAACTAATTATTGGTTATAGAGGTAGAAAAGAAGAGCGGTATTTTTTATACAAGCCCGACAGGCAGCCATTGACATGAAATGTAGGCGACTTCATTTTCTTATCCTCGGTATATGAAGACGGGTGGCCCGTCCTCGTTCTATGTCTCACCTTCCAACAGGCAGTGTACAACACTGTACACGGTCAGTCTACTTATCATAGCTGAGCATGCGAAGGTTGAAGCTGTAGCTTATAAGAGAAATCTCGTTACAATTTTCCACCCTGACGCAGATGGTTGATAGTCCGTAACATGGATAGTTCAGAACATACATGTACATGTTATATGATTCTAGAACAGTATAGACACGCCCATGGGCGGAGTTTGGTTTCCGTTCTTGAGGGGGCTAATGCCTTCTTGGAGGGGCTAAGCCCGGGAAAAGATACCATTTTCATGGTAAAAGAGCAGAATCTGGGCCTTCTTGGGGGAGTTTAGCCCCCCCTAGCCCCTGATAAACTCCGCCCATGGACACGCCCTTGAACTAAACTAGATATCAACTTACTGGAACATGGTTTTTGACCAGTATTTTTTCAGACCAGCATCACATCAAAGCAGTGAAAGTAGAATCAAGTTCGACTCACAATCATAATAAGAAATACCGAATGCTGAACACCTGCCGAAGAAATCATGCTTGTTCTGAGTTTGACTCGGCAGGTGACAGGCCACCTGTTGGAGTAACAAAAAACTCAAGGCGATGCCTTGGCTAATACTCGGAATCAACAATAATTATTGCATTGGGTCGAATGTTTGGTCTTCCATGGTAAGTGGTTATTAAGTTGAAGGTTGGAGGTATGATCCCTAACATAAATACTATAGCGAATCAATGAATCAAATCTAAAAATTATCTTATAAATAGCTCGAGTAAAAAAGACTTCTTCGGTGTTTACGTTAATTTTAAAGTAATTTTTGAATGGAAAAATGAAACTGAATGAAATAATTATATCGACCAATCAACAAGTCGGTCAGATTGTCAGTCAGTCAATCGGTATGTTAGTCAATCAGTCAATCAATCAATCAATCAATCAATCAATCAATCAATCAATCAATCAATCAATCAATCAATCAATTAAACACTCAGCCGATTGTTTGACAATGCTGTTTGATATTTTGTGCCCTCTCTCGTGTTAGCCCTACACAGTATAATAGATGATCCATTTCCATTTCAGTTCCAGGGTCTACGTTCCTATATATATTCTGATAAATTCGATGGTCTTTCTCTGCTAAGTCTGGTTTCTTTACGTCTTCATTGTTTGCTGGATAAGAATAGGCCCTGGATAAGAATTCGTTTACGTGCGCTAGCACAGAAACGTATATTCTATGTTGACTATATATTTAGAGGCAGGCTTTAGCATAAATATCCCAAGTACCTATAGACTTGAGCGAGTCTATGCCTTATTAAAAGTTTTTGTTTGGACTCGCGAACCTTTTGTAACGAGTGCAAAAATGTGACATGGTAAACTCAGTTCAACCACAGTTCATTTCATGCATATGGTTATGGTTATGTTACCACGCGTTAATATTTAGGCCCAATGTTGAAGGTTTTCTTGACAGCATTCATAAAATTATAATTAGGCCTATAGTCTATGTAGTGAAAATTTGGGAGATTAAGCTATATTATAGTTATGAATAGGCTATGTCACTATATTTTGCAATTTGCATTCTTCAAACCACGTCGTCTGAAAGCCAGAATGATGACAACTGTACACGCAAAGCACAGGCGATGATTTTAGACATTGTCGTGTATGCAATATTAGCAATTTATCCTGCTTTTTGTGGAGCACATGATTAGTTATTGACACGCTACAACGACGAGTGTTTATTGGCCTACTAGACAAATTAGATTTCAAATATATCGATCCTTCCTGATGATCAGACATTTCTACTATTTTATTATTAGCGTGGCTTTGACTAATAGGCCTAAATGACAGTGAGCCGTGGCCAGAAATATAGAATCGGCCTATAAGCTTATACTGTTTACCAGGTGAGCTTAGAATAGTCAATAGTTATTTATTATGAACAAATGAACCTATAGGCCTATACGGCTATTATTATAAATAGCAGGAGGTCAATAAAATCTGCTCTTTGCAGAGGTCAATAATAATTAGGCCTCGGAATCACTAAATTATGCATAAATAGAAGCAGAGCAAGCGTAGTTCTTTGAGTTGGCATGAAAGGCAGGCAATTAAGAGTATGAGATGTCAAGGACTTAATTATCTCAGCTTCGGCATAGGCTATATATGAAACCGTATGACCAATCCTCTCCCTCGCCGACTTATCTTCCTCTAGACAGCGTGCGGTCAGTCCACTCATTTAAGCCGAATTGTCTAAATGCATAAAATGGCAATTAATCAGACCAGTCAGTGCTTCTACACTTCACATTTGCACTTATTAAGACCGTTAAGTCCACGAAACAATGAGTCAAGCGTGTAATTGCGTATAGGCTATTACTCGCCTTATCCATGCAAGGCAACTGCGCAGATGCTATAGCAGTTTCCCCACCTGTAGCCTTATCGGTGTAGTGTGCCACTCAAGCACGAACAAAGACTGTGATCAACAGGTGCAAGACGATAAACTGCACGCGAGAGATACTACGCAGTTCTGCTGGTTTCATTATATAACAGCTGACGTGTTTCTACATGAGATCTAAACTTGTTATTCGCCAGTTCAAATTCAACAACCTCTCAACTAAAGAAGCTGTTTTAAAACCACGACTCATTCTTCATTCTTATCAGAAGTGCTTGATACGTTATACTTACACCATAGAGATAGGCTAGTAGCCGTGGGCGTATATGGGGTCAACAGGTCCTTCTCTCCGAATTACTCAATTTCCCATTTCTTGAAACTAATTCTGTGCATTGTGCGACCTGTCCATTATATGCCCGGAAATGGAAACTCCGATTCCCCAATGGCTATACGTAGTCAACATACGAAAACAGGACATTGCTGTTTTCCACAGAGATTAAAGCAATATTTGCAGGAAAGATAGGCCCTATAGAGAAGGAAAGAGAAACAAATGCGGGCGAAGACTGAAGACTGCGGTGTACCTGCAGACGACTTACATTTAGCTGACGACATAGCAAGACAATAAATTGCACTAAAACTGATTTCAGTGCAGGACATGAGCAGATGATCACTTATTCGTAGCCTACCCACCGCCGTCAAATGTCTGGCGTCGGAAACTGGTGATAGGCCTAATGATGATCATGATCATGATCACGACGATGATGATGATGATGATGACGACGACGACGACGATGATGATGATCATGATGATGACGATGGTGATGACGATGATGATGACGATGATGATGACGATGGTGATGACGACGATGACTGACGACGACAAAGATGACGATGATACCAGTTCCGTTGAGTTCTCGCCAAAACTACTATTGAATGGATTCATGAGTGATGTCATGTGGTGCAAATGTTAGATATTATTTTTACAACGTCCCGTATTATATATATATATATATATATATATATATATATATATTATACAGACTGTGCCAGAGAGAAAGAGAGAGACGATATTTTTCACGGGCGATACTTGAAATTGAGTTCGGTTTGTTTTGTGTGGCTGTCTCGGTGCATTGGTTAGTTGCTCTCTTCAACTGAAGAGACATAGGCGGTTGCTATATGACAATTATGACATGTATAGTTGTATACATGTATATGCTGTTGGTGCATAGGAACACAAAGCCTCAGCGGGATTCCGTATATTGCTTTGTAAGTGCACGTAAGACAGGCGCATACATTGAGGGATTTCATAAAGAGAGAGAGAGAGAGAGAGACAGACAGACAGACAGACAGACAGACAGACAGACAGACAGACAGACAGACAGACAGACAGACAGACAGACAGACAGACAGACAGACAGACAGACAGACAGACAGACAGAGACAGAGACAGAGACAGATAGAGAGACAGAGAGAGAGACAGACAGACAGACAGACAGACATACAGAGAGAGACAGAGAGAGAGAAAGAGAACTAGTCGACCCGTTGCAATGCATATATCATAGTTGTAAAAAACGTTTTTTTCCGTTTTTTATTCTCTCCCAAAAAACGTCGTTTTTTTCGTTTTTTATTTTTTCCATCGTTTTTTATCGTTTTTTTATTATTTCTTTATCTTTATTTATTCATTTACTTTCTGTTATTATTTCACTTAATTTTAATTTTTTCTGATATTCCTTATGTTTTCCGCCAACTCTCAAGGATTCAGCTAACTAAAGTCATTATTTCATCGTTTAACATCATCATTTAAGAGATAGCCTGCGTGTAGTAGGTTCCTAATCAAGGTTTTCAAGGGTAAAATGCGGTTTTAGATGTAGCAAAGTCAAATTATTTTCCGTTTCCGTTTTTTATCGTTTTTTTGTGGTTTTTATTTTTTTGAAAAAAACGTCGTTTTTTACCGTTTTTTATTTTATTTTCATCGTTTTTTACATCTATGGCATATATGTTGCGTCCATGCATCGAGCATCGAGCATAATATAACTTGGTTGGAAGAACTGTTATGATGTGCAGCAGCAGCAGCAGCAGCAGCAGCAGCAGCAGCAGCAGCAGCGTCGTTGCTTCGGTCGCCGGCACACAACGCAACGAGATGCTTTGAATAAGATGCTAACACCACCAGCAGCAGCAGCAGCGGTTGGTGCTTCTGTACTCTGCACTCTGAACATTCCAAGACATAATTTTAGGGATTTAAGAAGACATATTAAGAAGTGTTTGGGGTTCAGTGGAGATTATAACCCGAGTCAAAACCGACGTAAAAATGAAACTTTTAACTGTTTACTAAAACAATCTGAACGGATTAGTCTGATGAAATAAATTCTCACGAGAACAACTTCATCAACTGCACTGAAGACCAGGTTTGTTGATGTTTACTCCATTTCAATGGCTTATCAAGACAAAAGATTTTAGGACGACAATGTATCACCTGTCATTCATGCAGATAGGACCATAATAATTACGTGTTTGTTTGTTTGTATGTGCACTTATTATAGCGCCGCTTCAAGCTCTCTCTACTCAGAGGCGCTCCCGAATGCAGAGCTGACACTGCATCGGAGTTTCACGCCGAAGCGCTGAGCAATTGTGAGTGTCATTAGGGTAATTCATGCAGATGCCAATTTGTCAGTGTAAAACAACAAAAATAAATATAATTATTAATTGCTAATTAATTGATTATCTTTTTGTCTGCTGCACGGTTATTATTTAATTATTTATGACCGAGTGTCCGACTTCGTATGTAACTATATTTTATGCTCAGTTTTTTACCATTGCGAGTATTAAGCGCACTAGTAGCCTATGTTTGCAATGCATATATGCACATTGTATGCAATGCATGTGTGTATTTAAATATGCATATGAATGCATGTAGGCTAAAGAGTTGCATGTATGCCATGTGGTTAGAATGCAAGAAAGCATACATGTATAATATCCGAAGGTGGAGACTTCAAGCCTTAGCCACGATAGACGACCATTTCAATATTAAACTGAAATTGCGAACACCAGATATGAAGTGTAGCCTATAATTTGTATAGGTTGACAGAGCGCCCTGATTTACACAGAGCTTAGTGGAAATATATTCGCTATAGCACTGGTAGCCTCTCTAGTTTGCTTCAATAGTCTACCCTTGTCTTCTTCCCATGCATAAGTGTCTGACTCCGAAGGTATAAGAAAAGTGATTGATGTTGTCTGAAAACAACTTTATATTTATCTGCATATTGAATTATTGCTGGTGCTCCACAGTCTTCGGTGCTTAGCGTAGTGGACGGCCGATCAAGATGTGGGGAGCGGTTCAAACTCTCACCATGGCAGATTATGTATCTCAAGATTTCAGTTCTCCACACAAACCAACTCGACTACAATGAGTAGGAATATATATATATACAGTGTTATACACTAACCGTACACTGTCGGTGGAG